>JAOTRS010000004.1:536485-555002 GCA_028565755.1 Dinotopterus cunningtoni
ACATATCCGATATGTGTCACATATAAGCAAAAAATCGGAATTGGGTCACATTTACCTGACAGTGTAAACGTAGCCTTTGATATGGCTCGAGGTGTTTGATGTTCCACAGAAGGAAATGAGGAGGATTAATGAGGCGCTCACCTCCATGATGCACACACTTTGTAGGTGTTTCCTGTTGAAAGAATAAAGATGTGATAAGGAACAGACAGGGAGAAGACCCCCTGAAATTCACGAGGGTTACGTTACTAGAGCATTCACAACGTGGGAAAAACAGTGAATTTTGGACGTGGTCAAAAAAATACCTATAAATGCCTATTTTTATAATTTAAACCCTAAAAACGCTCCCAAATCACTTTACTTTCACTTCAAACTCAGCTTAATACATTACCCTTAAAAAAAAGAGTGTAAAAGTAAACCCGTATACTGTACAGTACTATACTGCTGTGTCTCCCGCGTTGCTAAAATGTAAACTACTGATGTTACTGTATATGTACTGTAATTCATGCAGGCGCGTTTTCTTTGGTATCAGATTTGTAGGGTAATTACGGTAATAATCCACCATCACAAGCCGTGTTTCCTCTACGGTCGCTCAATGTTCTCTCCACAGTACTAAACAATTTATACCGTATTATATTTTATATGTAAATTTAGGTGAATTAGGTTTAATATTTGTTACAAAATTAATAAATCATATTGTTCTTAGTAGTTTAGCGTTAAAATTATATTTTGCCACAAAAAAAAGCCATAAACAAATTGCTATGATATTTACTCTGAACTGTGACTTTGGGGGGGTCGACTGTGACTTTGGCGGGGGACTAACTTCATACTGTACAAAACAGTCTTGTAGGCTCAGAGACACAGAAACTCGCCCTTCCGTGACATCTGTTCAGTGATGAGGGTTTAATTAACGCGAGAATGTTTAAAATCTTAAAAAAGGTCAATTCATACTGAACAGAGTTAGAATGTGAGGAGTGAACTGTTCTCTGTGTGTGTGTGCTGAGTCAAATGATTCGACTCGCTGTAAAGAGACAAAACTCACATCAAGCTGGTAGAGATGTGGGTTTAGGCATCAGATGGTTGTTTGCTCGTGTGTAGTCCAATCAGTGATCTGCACCAATATTTTAACTCCGCCCACATTCCCCAGCTTGCCTCATGCGAGTGCAACCTGAGTTAGATCTGGTGCTGAAGTGGAAGGGGTGTGACCGAGCTGTACCGTGCTTCCTGGTGGAAAAGCACCGGATTAAATGTTCTCTCGTTTCCTTCCAGGTGACGCTGAATAACGTGCAGGTCTGCAGTGAGAACATCAGCACTCTGAAGAAGAACCTGGAGGTCTGAATGTCTCAAATTCAAATTCTATTTGTCACATACACAGTCATACACAGTACGATATGCAGTGAAATGCTTACACGACCGCCTGTGACATTAATATTTATTTATTTATTTATTTGTACAATAAGAAATAAATTATGGAATAAAATAAGAAATAAAATATAGGAAAAAAATCAATAGAAAATATAGCTATAGATGATTGGAACAAAATCTAAAATATTAAAAAAATTAATCTCTGTAATCTCATCTGTCCATGGTTTGAAACCTGTCTCTCTCTCTCTCTCTCTCTCTCTGTCTGTCTCTGATGATTTTTTACCTCTCTTTCGTTCAGAGCGATTGTGCCAAGTTGTTCAGCCAGGTGGCAGGCTCTGAACAAGCCCAGGCTAAGATAGACAGCTGTCTGTCTGACCTGGTGAACACCTCCAGCAAGCTCAAGGATCTCCTCCAGGTCAGGAAACTGGATTTCTGTAACAGCTGTCAGAATTTAGGCAATAATAATCGACATGAGTATACCATTATACTGTATTCAGATTTAAATATACTCTGTGTGTGTGTAGGAGGGTCTTCAGGAGCTGAATAACACGGCTATCAGACCGCAGGTGAAGCCGTGGATCAGCAGCTTCCTGTCTGTTTCACACAATATTGAAGAGGTGAGCGATAACCCGAGAGACGCGATTGAGCGGAGAGACCGCAACCACCCTGACGTTGATTAGTTTCCTATAACAGCATGTCTTTGAGTGTTTATTCCTCTTACACCACAGCTGTCAGAGAATTGATCAACATTTCAGAATGGTGTGTGTTTTTCCGTTTCAGGAGGAGTTCAGTGAGTACGAGGCGAACGATCCATGGGTTCAGCAGCTAGTCGTGCAGCTGGAGCAGCTCATGGCCGAGTTTAAGGTAACGGAAATGACACTGAAGACACGTGCGTGTCGATGTATACAGAGACATGATGTCTGACTGTGTGTGTGTGTGTGTGTGTGTGTGTGTGTGTGTGTGTGTGTGTGTGTGTGTCCTTTCAGGCCGGCTTGTCTCCTGTCATCTACGACACTCTGACCAGCCTGATGACGAGTCTGATCTCCATGGAGCTGGAGAAGACCGTCTTTAAGTGCACCTTCAGCAGGGTGAGTGTCTCTGTAATACACTCACACACCTCAGGGGCCGCTGTCTTTATCTAAACTCACCTCCTACAGTTGCTCTCTCTGAGGACAGGACAAGTGAATGATCAAAATTTTTACAGAATTACTTACTGAAGTGTCACGTCAGTAAAGAAATTGTCTCATAAATAAATGTATATAAAATAAAAGAGTACAGACATTTAGTTAAAGTCAAAGGTAAAGTGACTCTCGGGAACATTATAAAAGGAAAGCATATACACATTACATATCATACATCATATATACATTAAATATCTTATATCTCTGTCTGTCTTTTACTTGGTCACTCTTACTGCCACTGATCGATCACTTTGTTTATGCCTGTTTTTTTCTCTCTCTCTCACTTTCTCTTTCTGTCTGCATCTGTCTCTCTCTATTCATTTTTATTTGCTCCCCTCCCTTTCCCCCTTTCTTTCTCTCTTACCCCTCTGTCTGCTATTCTCTCTCTCTCTAATTCTCTCTGCCAATATATTGCTCTCTCTAATTCTCTTTCTCCCCCTCTTTCTCTCTCCCCATCTGCTTATCTCTCCCTCTTTCTCTCTTTTTCTCCCCCCCCCCACAGCTGGGCGGTCTGCAGTTCGATAAGGAGTTGCGTTCTCTGGTGGCGTATCTCTCCTCCGTCACCTCGTGGACGATTCGGGATAAATTCGCTCGTCTGACTCAGATCGCGACCGTCCTTAACCTGGAGAGGGTTCGTATCCGAATAAAATCAGCTCTTGTATCATTTTTAGCTGTTTATCGGTTCGTTAGGGTGTAAACAGGGTGTAAGGTTTCGTTCCCTTTGTCTGGTTTCAGGTATCAGAGATCCTGGATTACTGGGGCCCGAACTCGGGGCCCCTGACGTGGCGTCTGACTCCGGCTGAGGTTCGGCAGGTCCTGGCGCTCAGAGTGGACTTTCGCAGCGAAGACATCAAACGACTCCGCCTTTAATCCGGCGCTGAAGCTTAACGCATCGTTTCCTGTTATTTATGATTATTATTATAGAACATAAAGGTGAAGAGAATAGAGGGATGAATTTTGTATAATATTCTGATTAAAACATGTTATTGGGTTTACAGTGAAGCTGTGATGGTATGAACGTCTTCTGAATCTGTTTATAGCAAAAAGGGAAAGAAATAAAACTTGTGTTTTTTCAGAAATTCGTCTGCACACTGCATCAGGGCCGAGCGCACATTTAGTGTTAACTGTATTTACATGTTTTTTAAAACTGTAAAAATTTCAGCAACACAAAGAAAGAACAAACACTGTGCATGTTGACATTTAAGAGGTTCATTTGAATAACCTCATTTATCAAGCTGGATACAAAGACATTTATTTGTAAATCTTTAGTAAAATACAGGTAGTCCCCGACTTACAAGTTACGATTTTCCGCAGATACGAATGGACCGCGGTTCTACTTCTGGTTCAATCACAGAATTATCTCACGTGTATTGTACAAAAAATAGACACTCTGAGCACCAGATACCAATATTTACAATATTTTCAGCGTGTAAAAGTGAATGTATTAAATGTCTAAAGTCCGGTATATGGTGTGTGTGTGGGGGGAGGGGGCGGGGAAATATGTCTGCCTCACCGTTTTCAATGAATCAGTCCGGGAGCACGATAATAGAAAATGTCTGTCCTGTAAAGCTGTCCTAGGATTATTACAATAATCCTAATTTCGGAAAAATCCTCAACAAAACAGTGTTCACAGTCCAGTACAGTGAAAAACAGCTGACAGAATTGAGTCCGGGATTCCCCTCGCAATTTAAAGGCGCAGAGATCTTGGATTGCAAGTAACTTAGTTTGCAGTCTAAGTAAAGTCAACATCTGTGTGTGTGTGTGCGGATGTGAAAGATGTTTTACACAAGTTTTACCCCCCTCCTCTCTTCTCGGGATCAATTCTTTTCAAAGATAAAGTGAAGGTTAATTAGTTTTATCTTTACTTTATTTACTTTATATTATACTTATAATGATTTCATCTGAGACAAACTGGCATCTGGGATTCCCCGGAGAATGTAAAGGCGCAGAGACAACACTGTTACATTTCACTGTGCGATTCATTTCCTTAGGTGTGGTTACGGTTTTTGACCACATGATGGCAGTGTTGGGGGAAGGGGATTGGCATGCTTTATATTGTACAGTATATTCATGTCAAAGGCATACAAGACTCACTTTGTCTGACTTATGAACAAATTCATCTTATAAATCTCCTGGAACAGAACTTGTTCGTAAGTAGGGGACAAACTGTACTGTTAAAAATCTGCATCCCGCTCTACCCTGAGTGTGTGTGTGTGTGTGTGTGTGTGTGTGTGTGTGTGTGTGTGTGTGTGAATTTGCATAATGTGACCCTGGACATGAAATGTTCTGTAGGGATGAAACTGTTGATGTGTTGAAGCGGTTTAGCAGATGCCCTCTGATCCAGAGAGACCTCTAAACGAGCTTTGGAGTCTTGATCAGAAACACATCAACATGCTTAGAGCACTTAGGCAGCAGCTCAGAGCGTCATCTAGTGCTTTTAGTCAACACTTTTATGCCGTTTGCCAGACACAGGTCTACAGAGTCACCTACAATGGCGCTCAGGATGTGAGCGGAAAAGGACAGCTAATAATTCAAGGTTACTCCAAGGACACGTGCAGTGACCAAATGTGAGATCATAGAGTTCTTCAGAGAGATCGTATGATCCTGATTTGGGAATGGATCACCTGCATTAATAATATACACTGATCAGTTGTAACATTAAACCCACTGCCAGGTGGAAGTAGCACTGATGATCACCTGGCAGTGGGCGGGGTTTATTATGCAGCAGGTGAGAAGTCAGTTCTTTCAAAGTGGAAGTGTTTGACGCAGGAAAAATGGGCAAGTGTAAGAAGCGGGGTGAGTTTGACAACGAGCAGATTGTGACGTCTAGACGACTGGGTCAGTGTGTCTCCTAAACAGCAGAACTTGTAGGGGGTTCCAGGTGTGTAGGGGTCAGGACATACCAAACATATTTACATAGTAGTGAGTCAAAATAACTTCCACTTCTGTTTGTAACCTTGATCGCTCATTTTATGCTCCCAACTCTCTTTACACTTTACCTTTTATGGAGTTTTGTGGGCGTCGGCGTTCTGTGTACAGAATCATATCGTGCTGTTATCATCTCCGACTCCTGATGTTGATGAACGATTGTTAAAAGTTAAAAGTGGTATAAGACACAGTCAGACTTATAGTTGCAAGAATTTAATAAAAAATAAAAACACAAACATCTTAATAAGAATAACACAAGCGCCTGGAAAATTACAGGATCACGACATCAGAAAATAGACTAAATTTGTTTTTGAAATCAGTGAAGATTTGGGTTGGATTTCCAGATCGTATCAAAATATGACAAACAGGACGTTAAATACATAGTGATGAGTCTCATCAAATGATGGAAGAGTGTGAGAGACAGAGAGAGCGATCATGCTGGTAGTCGTGAAGAGTCGAGAATTGTCTACTGTACATGCTTTAGTCAGTCCTGCACACTGCACACTATGGTTTTCCTCAGGCTGCAGGTCACCCAGGGTCAAATCTCAGTGTGTTCTCCTTACAGACTCGTCTGCTGAGACTCTGATACTGAAATCTCTCGTCTGATTCAGCAGGTAACTGGTTAGTACTTCTCCATTACATTATCACATCGGGCAGTTAGGAAGGTCAGCAGGTCATGTGGGCGTGACCAGAATTATAAATATTTATGATGCAAGATATCCAATTAGATGTTAAGTTGCAGTATGTATTCATTACTTTATTACTTAATATATTTTCAACAATTGATTTTAATGATTTAAAAAGATCTATGCTGTCCACAAGTTTCTAATTTCTTACAGAGACGGCAGCGGTATCGGATCAGAACCAAAACACTGATGGGTATTGTGTTGCAAATGGAAAACCTCAGTGCATCTCCAAGGAACAGACAGGAAGTTGGTTTGTCACAGAAAGTGACATCATCGCCTTAAAGATGTGAAACAGAAATCTTTAGAATACATGCTTTGGGGGGGGGAAAAAAAGTCCTAAAGTCCTTAACTTGGTGTGCAGTACTCCCTTGCTGTGTGTGGGGGAACTATCTCTGACGAGGACACATTCGGTATCTTTAGTTGATATATTTTACCTTGAACTGTAGGAAAAGTGACCTACAAGTAAAAAAAAAAAAAAGAAATGTAAATTTATCCTAAACACAAACTACACACTAAAAAAAGAACTAAAAGTGTACTGGACCGAACTGACCCAGTGCCAAAGTACGGTACTGTTCGGTAACCTTTTTAGTCTGAACATGTAGAGCTGAGCGATGCGGTGAGAATTTCGTTGAATGTTCTTTCTGTCCTTGTTAGAAAAATTATGTGATGATATTATGGCTGGGGGAGTGTCCATAAGTGCATACTCGTGCATATTGACAAGCCATAGTGATGATGTTATTCCTTTCTTGGGTATTAAAACAATGAGAATATAATAATGATGTTTTTCCGGTGATTTAATGACGTCAATGACGATCACCCAGAAGCTCAACACACACACACACACAGGTTGTACAGGTGGTAAAAACGTCACGAAAGATCAACCAGTCCTAGTGATTTAACACTGAAACTTCAAAATTTAAAAAAATAAAACACAAATAAACTCACACACACACTCACACCCCTACACACACCCCACCCACCCCACACTGTCCTGTCCCAGTCCTTGGCCCGGTGTGTGTGTGTGTGTGTGTGTGTCAGACTTTCTTCCGGACCGAGCCGATCCCACACATCGCGCGGTCGCGCTCGCGCAGCTCCTCCTGCAGGCGCGCCTCGCTCACGCGCAGCTGGCGGATGGTGTTCTTCATCTCCTTCATCTTCACCTCCATGAGCGCGATGATGTCCCGCTGCTCGTTCAGCTTCCTCAGGAGCTCCGCCGAGGTGGTGCCGGTGGTCAGGGAGTACGAGTGCTCCTCCCCGCACAGCGCCAGCAGCGGACCGGGCTGATCCGGAACCACCGGCACCACCGGCACCACCGACACCACCGGAACCACCACCACCTCCGCGTCCTCGGACTTCAGCGCCGTGCGCGAGCCCTCCGCCGATAACGATACCGGTACTGATGACGACGATGATGAAGATGACACGGGTGTGATGTACTCCCCGTTCTGTCCGATCTGCACCAGGAACTCGGGCTCGTCCTGCCCCTCTCCGTGGTTCGCGCCGACGCTGGTGAGGACGGGCGCAGACGCGGGCGCAGACGCAGCGTGGACCTTCCTGCCCCTGCCGCGCCGACTTCTCCGCTCGTTCACGCCGCGTAACGGGAAGAGCGTCGGGACTCGGATGGTGTAGGTCTTCCTGCCCCCGGGGAAGTGCACGCTGCACACGCGGTGCCCGGTGGTGGGCTGGAAGGTGCTGAAGCAGCCGCTCACTCCGGCCCGGGAGATGTTCTTCAGCCAGATCTCGCGCTGTGTCGGGTCCTTCGGGAAGGTGTAGAACCGGAGCTCGCGGTCCCGGTGCGAGTTATTATAACATCCGGGCACGCAGCACGTGAAGCCGGGCATAACGGGGCCGCTCTCCCGCTCTCCTGAACACCCTCACACAAGTTTCTCTGGGTTTTTCTTTTCTTAATCTTCGTGCGCTGTTATCAAATGCAGCGGCCTAAAAGCGGAACTACACGTCCCACAATACTTACAACTTCCTGTTTTCTTTTTCTGAAAGCGCGTTGGTGGGCGCCGTGTCTGCGCAGAGCGTGCGCATGTTCCAGAGCTTTCTGCGTGAATAATCACCGCACTGCGCAGGACTGCGCTGACCTCAGAGCTCAGGACTCGCACTGAGAATACTGAACACTCAGATCATCTCAAATCATAATAACACATGTTAGAGGAGGGGGAAATCACGTCATCTTACAGAGTAAATAAGGTTCATGGCAGTACACTGTAGAGATAAAAACTATACAAAAGAATCTAATTAAAATACATATAGAGAAATTGAATATTGTAAGATAAAAAAAGATTTAGCTTTCAACTTTAATCCAAATGTACAAAATAATGTGTGTTTGTGTGTGCCAACTGTCTACCTGTTAACTTTTTATTTCAAATATATAAATGCTTCATTTAAAGACAGAAAAATAAGACATATGCTTATTTTATAAATGTTAAGCAAGAAACAAAATGTAATATACAATACAGTATATTGGTTAAATATATAGAGCCTATACAAGTTGAAAAGCTGTACTCTTTAAACTCAAATATGTGAATATTTAAAGGATACACACAAACAAAAAAAGTTTACAACAAATGGAGTAGGATTTTTTTTTTTTTTTTTTTTACATCAAATGGAGTAGGGTGTGAGATGCTGTCAAATAAGTTACATAAATATCTGTGGTATTGCACACAATATTGCACATATACTGTATTTATTGACAGTGAGAAGAATGTTTAACTGTTCATGAGGTAAATTGCCTGGGGGGAAAAACTGTTCTTTTGCCTGGGTGTGAGGAGTCCAAAGTGATATTCTGAGCCCTTACCTTCACTCTGGATATATATAAAATTATTTTTTGGTTAAAAAGAGAAAATAATAATTCACCAGTTCGCCTTCATTCACCAGAAAGTTCAAAGTCCCTCGTACATTTATTTATTTATTTTTATGTGAAAATTTAGCTAGCTTGTGAGTTTATAAACAATTAGTACATATGATAATAAACAAAGGCTAACGATGGTAAATAATCAGACAACTAAATATACAAACTATTTGCTTTTTAAAATATTAAAGGCTACACTATATACTATATATTATAGAACATATTTTAGTATGTCTGCTTTCATAATAAATAATAAACAATCAGTTAATGAATACATAAACTATAACTGTACTTAAAAAAAAGCGCAGCGCTCGTTCGCGAGATGTAGGCTGCAGTAACCGGAAGTGAAACTGCAAAACTACAGATCCCATGAAGCACGCGCGCGCGGGTAGGTGAGCGCGGGAGATGACGTCAGCCTGGATTCTATTTGAATCTGCTGTTGGTGTTAGCAGAGAAGCTTCAGTAACCTGTGTTCGTCTGGTACATTTTTCAAAGGAAGATATTTGATTTCCGCGTGTGATGGACCCCACGGAGGAGGACGATGTGTCTGCGCGAGTTTTACTCAGAAACGTCCTGCAGACGGACACACAGCGCTCTCCCGTCACCAGGAGGCGAGTACTGTAGCTAGCTTAGCGGTTAGCATCTAGCGGTGTGTGTTTGTGTCATCATACAGTTAGAGAAAAAAAAACAATCTAAAACTAAAAGTCTAAACTATTTTTGTCGTGTTGTTTTGTCTTGTGACTGTTTTGTTCTGGAAGCTCTGTCACTAAAACACATTCATTGGACGTGCAAGAGTAGTGGCATTAAAACCTTATGCTTCTGATCTTAAAAAAGTAAAATAATAAAAATAAAAATAAAAACAGTGGGCTTTCTATACACTCGTTCATTTCATTTACATACAGTTCAGTACATGACCCTAAATCAACACAACGCGTTTTTAAAAAGATTCAAAGTTAAACAGATCATTATATCATAGATCACACCCAGTAAAGGGTGCGCAAACTTTTGAGTTGGAGTCCTTCTCGTTCATTTGTTTTCAGTATTAATATCTCAACACGTGCAGATTCTTTTTCAGGAACATCTTTGAAGCAGAACACACACACACACACACACACACACAGATTCTCATGTCATTATTTAAAAAAATCATTTTGTTTAGGGGTGCACAAACTTTTACACACAGCAGTAATTTATTTGATTGCGCTTCCTTTAGAGTTCAGTCTGTCTTCTGTACTGTGTAAATTTATAATAACAACAATAATATAAAAAGAAAAAGTTTAAGCGGTTAAAATGAAGAAAATAAATTCTGTAAAATGTTTATTATTTTATAATTTAAAGTTCAGACTTGTTAGTTACAGTAATTATTACTGTAATCTTTTATGTTTCATGTTTTTATGTCATGTTTCATGTTGTTATCTCAGAGAAAGTGCTGTGATATTATTGATCATGATCTCAGTTAATTAGTCCGGCTCTTATTATCACAGCATTTTACACTTTTTTTAAGATCGTATGTGGTTTTTATTTATCATTAACAAATCTTCTCATTCTCCAGCGCGTCTCGTGATCAGCAGCTTTCACGTACGCGGAGGAGTTCCAGACTGAGGAACACGCCTGAGACGCCTCACGTTGCTCTCCGTAACAAACTCAAACAGAAGCTGCATGAGGTACGACTAGTTCCACAGACGTGTCTTTCTTTACACACCAATTGGTTTAATAAACATTTACGCTTAACTCTGATCCGAGTCCAGACGGCCGCTCAGTCTCCGCCCCCGCCCAGTAAACGTGCCAGGTCTCAGGGCAGGACGCTGAAGACGCCGGCTGTGCTTCCCTCTCCCGCGCTGTACGACGATGACGTCACGCCTCGCGGGCTGCTCAGGGGCATCATCCGGACGGGTGAGTACGCACACGTAGCGACACTACGTGCAGCCTGACGTGACGTGCGCTCACTGTAAACTCATGTGTTGTGCTTTTCAGAAGCGGAGGCGTCTCTGCTGCTCTCGGGTCAGACTGCCGTGCCTCAGGGGGATCAGCAGGAAGCAGAGACGAGTCACCATAGCAACAGACGCAGGTGGGCGTGCCTCCAGAGAAACTAATCATCTGGATAGGGCTAATCGAACGTCTGAGATTAATCATTAATCGATAAGTTTCATTGTCGTGGTGATTAAGTCTTTATTACGTGTTTATAACAACATCCAAATCATCATTTTAATAAAAGAGGAGCTCCTAGCGTGTAAAGCACACACGCATCTGATAAATAAACACAAAGCTGTTTAAAGGTCATTAGGGAAGATTAGGTCCTCGCCCACTTTCACATAACTCCGCTCCCTGCAGAATCATTCCAGACCGGAAGTCATTTTTCCATTTGGGTTTTCCCAGGAACAGTGATGTCATTAAACCCTAAATACCCAGCTACAGTTTACATGTAAAGGAAAAGAAAATAATCTATTACTATTTTTACTTTATTTTTTTGCGCCTTTAGTGACTGCTTAGGAAAAATAGTTTTGTTTTTTTTATTTGTCTGTGTGTGTGTGTGTGTGTGCACGCTCTCAGTGACGGTGTGTCTGGACTCGAGCTGCCTGACTTGGCCACAGAGCCACTGACTCACCTGGTCCGGGGGATGAGCCGCAGGAGGCCGGCGCCCACTTTTAACGTCTCCGCCTTTGAGAAACAGCTGGACCAGACATCAGGTACTGGAACTCCGATTCGTATCACAGTTCGTCAGTTAAATGAGAATTTTTATTCTGTTTGATCCAGAATGATCCAGGAAGTGATCTATAGGACAAGACATTACTGTCATCAGAATCAAATAAACGTTTATGATGGAGGACTGAGCTAACAGCGTATTCATTTTCCGTATTAGTTAAGTGTACGCCGTTGGTCATCCTCACACAGCAGTCTGCAGCCGTCTGAGGGAGGAAGTGATGTCAGTGCAGGGGAATAACAGGAGAATAATGGGTGTGTCTTTATTTCAGGTGAAGAAGAGGAGCTCGCCATCCCTCAGGAGAATCCAGATGTCAGTAAGGAGCAGGATCTCTCTGCAGGATCAAAAAGGTAAACATTTCCCACATGTCTCAGTCTGTAATGCGGGGGTAGATTTATTCCAGGAAGTGGGGTAATTAGGTGCTGCTACCTGTTTCGGTGCCGTATTTATTTCTGCGTCTGTTCCCAGGACATTGTATTTTTTGTCCTTTTACTGTAAATACTCATTATATTTATTTATGCATACTTAATATTCACACATCTCCACCCTGAGTTCCATTTTTTTTTTTTAGTTTTCTAGAATAAATAAGCAATCATAATCCTCTAATGTTTAATGCTGCAAAAGATAAAAGGATCACATGACCAAACGCGATGCTGTCATACGAGTTCACAGACACACCACTGCAACCGGAAATCTCTTATCACACGTCTTTATGTGAGTGACACATGGATACGTGAGCCTCATCTCAGAGGCGATGTGTGAGAATAACGGCACAGACGCCACTCTGAGGAACTAATCCTGTCTGATAACTAACGAATGAAGTACTTTTGATGCACAATGCATAATCATAATTAATTCTCCATGCAATATTAAAGATTACTAATTGAATATTAATAATTTTATAGCTTTGGGCGGAGCGAGAATAAATGCAAGAGATCTCCTGCATGTTAAATAAAAGTTATACAAATCATTTATGGTTAGGTGTGTGTGTGTGTGTGTGTGTGTAGGTGTTCTCCTTTTATTAAAAATTAACTAACTTTTTTTCCCCAGAATGTCTCAATTTCACACACCAGTGACTCCCGGGATATTGGTTCTCCCTTCCTCACTAAACACATGTTATTGTTCTGTCTCAGTGTCCTCAGCCTCACCTTGAAGACGCCGTTCGTGAACCTCCCCTCCGAGAGGGCGGGTCTGAGGCGAAAAGCATCCGAGCGACGGAAGGGGGTTTCCGTGGACGCGTTCGATGAAGCCATCCAGAAACGTTTAGAGGCACGTGACATCCAAGGTGCTGCACTGATATCATCTTTACACCACAGCACTGCTGAATCCTGGCCTCTGATTGGTCAGAAGGTGTTGATTAGTTTTCCATCACAGGTTTTTATTAATACTCTTGTTAGAATGGTAACAGCTCAGTCATAGCGACTTGTACTGCGGATGCTCCGTTAGCAACGAACAGATTGGAGCGTGAGGTATGATTTTATGAATTTAATTCCAGTGCCAAAATGTATATAGCCAGCTCCATATTTATTGGCACCCATCGTTAATAAGGATATAAATAAGTCAGTCCGATCATGGCTCGGGTGTTCTGAGAAAACTTTCTACCTTCCAAGCTCTAGTGAAACACTGGGATAAGTGCATTAGTGTATCAGGGGATTATATAGAAAAATAAAGGAAGTTTTTACTCTCAGGACTGTGTTCTGTTATTCTGTACAATCAAAAGTCCCGCTTTGACTCGAACACCACTTGGAGATTGCCTCGCTTACCAACAATGCAGTTGTTATATTATTCAGTCAGAAATAAAATATAATAAATGTTTAGTCCTAATAAATAGTTTTGAACAGGCTTTTACATTTTAAGTGAAAATGAAAATTTCTACGTGTAAGAATTTAACAATGTAAATAATTGAACATTTTATAACTTGCCAAAATTAAAACATTTTGATGGCTTTTTTCGATCAGTTTAATTTATTTTTTGTTGTTACATTTTCAGTTCATTTTTCAAAATGTTAAAACATTTATGATTTATAAAGTGTAAATTTAAATAAAAGGTAAATTTTAAATATTTCTTTTAAGAAATATTTTTGCAAAGTTTTGCATCTTAGTTTATCTGTTTGAGTTGTAATTACTTGTTCATGTAAAGTGTTATAATGATTAAGTGTTAAATGTTAAATTGATAAAAAATTTATGTAGTAAATCACAATACTGATAATATAATCTTATTGTCCGGCCCTGCTCCTGAAGCTCCTCCCCTTTTTTGTGCTTTGATGATCAGATTATACAGCAGTGCAGGATGGAGGAACTCTCCAGGACTCGGACTGGCAGAAGTTCACTCTGGGTTTGAGTAACGTCACCGTGCCGGAGCTCACCACACACGTGATGATGAGCAACACGGAGCTATACGCCCACCCACAGGCCTCCGAGCTGCGAGACGCTGATGGAGAGGTTACAGAGGCGGAGATGAGAGATAACCATAGTGATGTTGGAGAAGAACTTCAAGATGTTGTCCAAAATGAACTTAAAGTTCGTGAGAGCAGCGTCTCCAAACCTGACAAAGATCCTTCAGAAGCCCTGGAGCCGGATTCTCAGAGTCGGGAAGAGGAGGACGATGTGGAGATGATTCCTCCGTCACCAGGGGGCCAGGGCGTGTCCTTGAGTCCTGAGGATATCCCGTTCGCTCCGACTCAGGCCATGGTGGAGCGCGAGTCTCAGCCTCAGGAGCAGGAGGAGAGCGAGTCTGCTGTACAGGAAGCTCAGGTGGAGGAAATGGACCAGGGAGAGGGTGAAAGCATTCAGGGGGAGGAGCTATCACATCTGCCTCAGCGAATCACCCGGAGAGCGTACCACTCGGAGGGCGGAGCCATCAGGGATGGTGTGATGGCACGAGGCAGAGGAGCGAAGAGCCTCGGGATGGATCAGGATCTCACTGAGAAACGTAAGTAACCGTCAGGAGATAAAGTGTGTGATGCTTTAATAAATACTTAGAGATTAAAAGCATGTTGAATAAATTGCAGAAAACTTAAAATATTTTTCTATATTAAGACCTACTATCTCTCTCTTTATTGGTATAAACTAGTTTGGGGGTGGAGCTACAGAGAATCGCAGTTTGTGATGCCAGGGTGGGAATCACCAGGTCCACCTGATACAATATTATTAAACATGTATCCTGATTCTGTATCATGGTCTTAACATCAGCATGAAAGTGTCGGCTCGTATCGCTGGTGTGTCTTAGTCCTCTGTTAGAGACATCTCGAAAACAAACTTAGGAAAAAATTCACTCAGAGCGTACGTTTTGTCTATTTCTTGTTTGTTGATGAAGCATTTGTTGTAATGGAGATTATTTCAAAGTTAATTTCATAATTTCACAAATAAAAAAAGAAAGAAATGAAGGAGAAACTCCAAGCACACACAGTCCAACTACAGATGTTGATCTCGATTATAAAACACATCCAGCAGCATGGAGGAGACAGACAAACGAGAAAATCTTCCCAAGTCTGTTCTCATGGACTATTATCCAAAGCAAACAGTATAAATTTGTTCATTTACACTCTCCTGAAGGGTTTGTGATCTTCTCCATACGCCACACACACAGCTCACTAATCAGTGAAAAGAGTCGTTCCATATATTTATAGCTTCATTTACACGCGTTCAAACACCTTCAACTGAAAACAAACAAGTGAAGACATGCAGCACTCGTTCTGAGTGAGTGTGGAGTTTTTCCTTTTTTTCTTTTCTTGGTGCAGGAGGAAAAAAAAGAGTCCAGATTTGCCAGATATCCCTCACACTTGAGTAAAACAGAGTGTCTTCGTTTCCTGTGTAGAGCTGCGGAGTTTGGCTGGTGGAACAGAGCTGGGAGAGTTGTTCAGTATGGAGGAGGAGAAAGAACCTCATCGCAGCCCTGCGTCATCCTCAGCTGTCCACGCTGCAGATCCTGAGCCGTCTCTGACACAGAACGTTGACCAGGAGGAAGTTCACCATCGCCAATCAGAACACGAGGAGGTCATTGTCTCGGTTCATGTTAGCCCCACTGTCGACTTTTCTGCTGGTGAGGAGGAGGAAGAGCAGCAGCAGGAAGAAGAAGAAGAAGAGGAGGAACAAGATCAGGAGAAAGAAAAAGTGGAGGAGGAACAAGAACAGCAGCAGGAAGAGGAGGAGGAACAGGAACAGCAGCAAGACGTGGAAGCGATGCCGGAAGAGGACGACGAAGAATGGGAGGAGGAAGAGCAGCAGCAGGAAGTAGAAGAGGAGGAACAAGATCAGGTGCAAGAAGAAGTGGAAGCACTGCAGGAAGAGGAGGACGAAGAACAGGAGCCGCAACAAGAATTTGAGGAGCTGCAGGAAGAGGAACATGATCAGGAGCCTCAGGAGGAGGAGGAGGAGGAAGACAACCAGAGTGAAGGTTAGACTATAACACATTCAGTTTATATATTTTTGTTTTTTTAATTGTTTTTAACATGTGCATGTGTATTTAACCTCACAGAGCTCTCGATGCAGACCCCAGGGTTTATCAGACAGCGGAAGCAGGTGTCCACTCCCGGTGCTCTGGCCACACCCACCGTCCTCAAAGCTCAGAATCCTGGGTAATCCGTTTATAAATTTAAATGTGATAAACTTGTTTAGTGGATTATAACCCGTACACGACTCACTCTGATGCATATTTTCAGTCCCGCACCGAAAGTCGTGAAGCCACGCTCGAGAGGCACGCCTCACAGCGCCTCTGCCGGCGTCCTGCCGAAGAGCTACGTCATGAGCGTGTTTAAACACTTCGCCAAAACGAAGGTGGCCAGCGACGTCTATCCCGTCATCAGTGACGTGTAAGTTGAATTATTTCATTTTATTTTTTTACAGTAAAGGGAGCGTTATTAATCGGGGTCGGAGTGTTGATTCTATGTCCTGTCTCAGACTGCAGAGGTATTTCGATCGTCTGGCGGAAGACCTGGAGGTGTACTCGGCCCACGCCAAGAGGAAAACCATCGAGGTTGAGGATGTTGAACTCCTCATGAGAAGGTGTGTTAGATGTAGAGAACTAGATGAGGAATGTAGGCTTATTTCCTGTTTCTGGAAAATCATGTCATCTGTTTTTGTTTTTCCCCCCTTTCTAGGCAGGGCTTTGTAACGGACAGCACGCCGCTCAACGTCTTAATCGAGAAATTCCTCCCGCTCGAATACAGGAAGCTCCTCATCCCCGTCGCAACCAGCGGCAACAAAGTTGTTCCTGATCTGCGGCGATGAAGCGCCCACACAGATCTCTTACAGTCCAATTTTCATTGATTTAATGTCATTACTTTGGATCTTTTGGTGTTTTATTTAACCTCCCCAGGCTGCAGATGGACACTAAAGGTCAAAATTACTTTGTTGTTTTTTTTGTTTGTTTGTTCGTACGTTTGTTTCTTACTTGTTTTGGACATTCTGTTGAATATAGATTATAAATAAACCTTTAAATATGCTGCTTTAAAATGCCTAGTTTTAATCTGTAGTGTGAAACCAGTCTTTACTCGTGTTTGTTTGTACTGCTGCAAAAGTACTGGCACCCATTCTGACAGCATGCCTGGTCCGGGAGAATACTCTCTGTCCTGTACATTTCATTGCGTTTTTCTGCTCTAACGCAAGCACTGCACCCTTGAGTCAGGTGTGTTAAAGGAAATCTGCACATGGATGACCATATCGGCACGACTGAGATGTTTAAAACATCGTCCTGTCCTGTAACCCTGCTAAAGTCATGTTCATCGATAATACTTTAGTTGAGTAATATTGAAATCAGCAAAAGAGAACGCCTTAATATTTGTTTCTTATATTTTTATTTAGATCTTTAACATACTTGTGTACTCAAAGGGTTTCTTTTTCTGAAATCTATTTTTTTTAACTACTCTGCATTATTTAGGGTAATTGACTTGAAGAAAACACATAAGGTACATGGCAACAGACCAGGCTCCTGGACATTATACTTACACTGCAGTTTATAGCCTATAGTAATTTAATCAGTAGAGAAAAAAATATATAGATTTGCACTAGTTCATATTTAGGTGTTTTTTTTTTTTTTTTATTACTACTTTAAAGGTTAAAATAGTCTTCACTTATGTGCATGCTTCCAGTCAGAATTCGACAATTCTCCTGTAAAACTCGCCTTTCACCTCCACTGGGGTGCCAATACTTTGTACAGCGCAGCGTCTGATTGCCATCTCTGATCTGAGACCTGTGAGGATAATAACAACGTCACGTGACACAAATACGCTTTTGAACAGGATGGGCGTAGAAGTGGGCGTGGCGAATGACATGCGCTGGCTAGCTGGTGGTGGGCTGCCTGGTGGTGCGCATGCGCGGAGTATTGGCTTGTTTCTGTGGTCGGACGCGTTTGTGATGGTCCGAGACCTCACCGCTCTTACTGCGGGGAATAAAACAACACTGGATTAAAACATTAACACATAAAGGATTGTGAACACTGTCAGAATGATACGGCATGGATATCGTCTGTTTTTTTCCTGAAGAGGAGTGAGTTTATCTTGGTCTGATCTGGTCGGATCTGAGGAGGGAGGCGGCCCGGATGCTAGTCAGGATTTCTCTCAGGAGATTTTATTATCCGAGAAAAAATAACTAAAAGAGGATTTTTATTTGAGGAAAAGATTTTCAAAAAAGTAGTTTGGGTGAGTATAAAAGATTACGATTATTATTCAGTCGCTTTGAAACAAATCCTGGGTATAATGTAGATATTTATTAGCTAGCTAGAGAGCTAACCCTTTTAACTAGCATAAACTCCCATTCTCCTCACAGGAAATCCAGCAGTTTATTATTCATATTAATATATA
>JAOTRS010000004.1:555954-566900 GCA_028565755.1 Dinotopterus cunningtoni
TCTCTCTCTGTTTTTTTAGGATTATCTTCTCGTTATTTGGAGTTTCAGCAACAGGATGTGCGTAATAGCTGACAGAGTGTGAGCGCAGCAGGCTTGTGTGTGTGTGTGTGTGTGTGTGTGCGTGCTGAGCAGCATGTTGCCGGGTGTGGGTGTGTTTGGGACGGGGCAGACCGTGCGCTCCCTGGTGTCCTTACTGCAGGAGGAAGGGTTCCCGGTTCAGGCCATCTGGGGCCGGACGCAGGAGGAAGCGGAACGTCTGGCTGATGAGCTCAGCATCCCCTTCGCTACCAGCCAATCAGATGACGTCCTGCTGCGGCAGGAAGTCCACCTCGTGTGTATTCTGACGCCGCCGCCGCACACGCGCCAGATCGCTGTGAAGGCACTGGGTGAGACTCGTCATTTGTCTCTCGCTTTCTTTATCTCGAATGTCTGTGTACAGAACCGACCGGGTTGTGTTCCTTCCTCAACCGCACCCATTGCTGGGCGCTCGCTCACTCACACACACAGGAATTGTGCTTTCCATGTTGATAAATTGTTTCCTGAAATTGTTTTATACCTGCTGCAGGAGTAAACCTCTGTTCATTTGTGTAAATGTTTTTTTTTGGTTATCGGCGTACACGTTTGTAAGTATGAAGAAAAACAGAAAATGTAATAAATATAATGAGAATATTTATTTCACAGAAACATTTACACAAATGAACAGAGGTTTACTTGGGCATTAATTACCAAGTGCATTCGCTGTATGCTTAACCACACCCACAAAATACGATAAAAGGACAAAGACAGCTGAACGTGACCTTGAAACGGTGAAAGAAAGTCATACATGGTTCCCTACACAAACACTCACTACTCCCCCTGTTCCCCCATTCCCCTAATGTCCTCGGCATCAGGGGCAAAATGATACCCGCCCACTTCCACCTGCGTGAGCTCACAGACAGACGCCTGTGACTGGCTAGTGTCGCTGAGGATCTGTGTTATTTCTTTGCGTTTTTATGTTTTCTCTTAGTCATGTTCGTATAGAGTGTTAAAATAAAAAATAAAACTCAGTTCATCGTATTGCCTGGGTTGAGCTGAGAGAAAGGGTATGTCGCTCTATATCGCATAATTCTGACCTCGTTTTTTATTAAAACATTGTAATGCAAAAAAAAAAAAAAATGTTTGGATTTAAGGGCTACATGCTTTGACAAACAGTGCCAGTGCCAAGAGTGTTTAGTTCTTAATGTTTTTACTTGGTCTTACTCTTCACAAATGGGTAGATTGAGGGGAGGGTTAGTACGCTGGATCTGGATTTCTTTCTTTCAAGAGTTTCATAAAATTGTAATTGTGTAAGTAAAGTAAATCCGTGTCTTAAACATGTTCCTGTAATCCGTATGTAAAATCACACAATCTCTCTAACAGTTATTATAGAGAAATATTTTATAAATAAATTGTTGTTTTCTCCAGTGTGATAAACGAGGCGAGGTGGTGTTATTAAATGTGTCCAGGCAAGTGTTTTCCTCACTGCTGCTTCACAGCTCTAATTTTAGCTTCTGTAAGTAGACGAGCCTCTTATCTGTGTGTGCGTGTGTGTGTGTGTGTGTGTGTGTAGGCATCGGAAAGAATGTGATCAGCGAGCAGGCCGCTACGCTGACTGATGCGTATACGATGGTGATAGCGGCACGGTATTACCCGCAGCTAATGAGCATCATGAACAACGCTCTGCGCTTCCTTCCCGCCTTCATTCTGATGAAGCGCCTGCTCGCAGAGGGCTACTGTGGTACGCTGCAGGTAAACACTCACACTTACACGCCGTCACGTTTACACCCCTGTTGTAAAATACGACCTAAAGACAGGTCACACACTGATCAGACTCAGGGTGGGCGTGGCTCTGCGTACGCTGTGTCTACTTCCGATTCTGCATGTTAAATGAACAGACGACGGGGACGTGTATTTAATGTTCATGTGAGATTGGTTTATCTCCCGCAGGTGTGTGAGGCACGTGTGTACGGCGGCTCATTGCTGAGCCAGTCGTACGGCTGGGCGTGGGAGGAGCTGATGGGCGGCGGCGGCTTGCACACAGTCGGTTCTCGCATTATTGACCTGCTGAGCTACCTGACTGGGGGGCGGGCCGTTCGCGTGCATGGAATGCTCAGGACCTTCGTGCGTCACGGTGGTTCGGGCGGCGGCATTCGCTCCGTCACGGCCGATGACTACGCCTGCTTCCAGCTGCTCATGGCAGGGGGCGTGGTCTGCAACGTGACACTGAACTTTAACCTCCCG
The DNA here is from genome assembly GCA_028565755.1 of Dinotopterus cunningtoni. Classification (NCBI taxonomy): domain Eukaryota; kingdom Metazoa; phylum Chordata; class Actinopteri; order Siluriformes; family Clariidae; genus Dinotopterus; species Dinotopterus cunningtoni. Next base: position 558,214 of record JAOTRS010000004.1, read on the forward strand.
GGTGCCGAGCTTCACGAGGTCATGCTGGTGGGGTCGTCCGGCAGACTGGTGGCCAGGAGCACCGAGCTGTACGGCCAGCGCAACGGCACCAAGGGGGAGGAGCTTCTTTTGAGCGATACTGTCTCAGGGGCAGGGCCTTCAGTCTCAGGATTGAAAGCGATGGTGACTCAGTTGCGCCAGTCGTTCCAGGCGCAGGAGGACCGGCGCTCGTGGGTGCGGCATTCAGTCGCCATGGCGGCTACGTTCGAGGATGGGCTGTACGTTCAGACGGTGGTGGACGCTATCAAAAGGTCGAATCGTAGCGGCGAGTGGGAGAGCGTGGACATCAGGACCGAGGACGTGGATCCTAATCAGAACCACAGAACCGCCCCGCTCTGAACTGGAGATATTTAGAAACGCCACCTCCGCATACACCTGGTGTTTATTCAGCGTCATCCATCAGCCGCTCGTCCTCGCAGTTTAATATCAGGATGAATATCTGAGAATCACATCACGGTGCTAAAGGTTTGACTGTGTGTCTGTCGACGCCTTAAAAAAATTAAAAAGTCAGATTTATAAACCTCAACACTACAGATTAGATGGTTTGATCAGACACACACCTCACATCAGACTTCTAAACAAACATTACTCACTACACTACGCACGCCTGCTGTGAACACAGTGCACTTCAAGAATGTTCTTTACACAACGCTACTATCACACACACACACACACGCTCATGGCACTGCACAATGAAAACAAACAGTGTTCTGTTCTTTTATCTCTTTCTGTTTAGTATTTGTGGTAAACACAGAGGGTAGTTTTAAAAAGTCATTCACTGAAATATATTTTTAGGAAAGAAGAAACTTTGAAGAATTATTATTTCCGTTTTTTATTTTATGGGGGTTATATAAACAGGCACATGCAACAGTTGTGTAAAATATTTATCCTTTACATTTCAGCACCAGACTTCGTACTGTAAACCCTGATATTATCACAACAGATCAGTGAACGTTTCTCTTCGTTACGATTGTACACTTTCTCTTGACTTCTTCATGACTTTAGAGGAAGGTGCTCAATAATCTGAGTTTATTCTAATAATTATAATCCGACTTGTCTGGAATGTGCTTAATGCGCAGTGTACTGCAGATATTAACTATATTAACTTCTCTTAAGTTTATTTAATAAAAATTTATGAAGCCTGTTTAAGCTGGGCGGTGGAGGAAGTTCCACCATGTTGTACAGGAAGTGGAGCGTCGTGCAGATCTGTTAGAGTTAAACTCTGCTTTTATCCAGACTGAAGAAACACTGGAGTTACATCACTGGAAATAGTGTGTGTGTGTGTTTGCGTGCGCATGCACCCGAATGAATCTTTAAGCTACACGACTGGATGTTTAGCTGTGAATATTTTTAGTTTTTGTTTTTTATTTAAATATTTTAAGCTGCGTGTTGATGCAGGGTTTATCCAGAATCTTCTATCTGCAAGAGGAACACTGGAGTTGAGCTCGGTGCTCCGAGTCTTTCATACGCGAGTCTCAGACATGTATTTATTCTCTAAAACCGTGTGTGTGAATGAGAGAGAGAATGTGTTTTTTTGGTTTAATAAAATATTTCAGGTTGTAACAGTTGTCTCGGCTGTTTTTTTTAATTCATTTATTTATTTATTTAATAAATAAGTTACATTTCCTGTTTTAATCACACACAATAGGAAATATCTTATATCCCTGTTTCCCCTGAATAAAACATTGACATGTCTCTTTATATGTTTTTTTAATAAGTGGCTGATTAGATAAATCTATACACGAGTAGGTGTTGTACATGGTGGTTTTTTTTTTTACTTTTTTTACTTCTTATAATTTAATTTAAAATTGAGTGTAAAATCAGTTTTACATGGATATCCGTTACAGTCCTGAATTAATAATTCACAAGAAGTGAATTTCACAGTTATTTATATCACAGTTATATAATACGGCTATTTTATTCATTATTTTTTTCTAAAAAAGAGAGAACCAAAAATAATACAATTTATTCATGAGTAATCAGACAAACAGGGGTTAAAAGTTAACAGAATCACGACTCTGAGCCAGTCAGGAGCTTTATATCAGTGAATTTATTCTCTTCAGTTTATTTCAGAGAGAAAATTTAAAAGGCTTCATCAACGGTGCAAAATATGAAAACATAAAACAAACACAAAATTACCCATATTAAAGTAGACCCACACGGGCGAAAAGACAAAAGATGGGGCTTATGGCAAGAATTAAATTGGTCAGGAGGTGAAGCAGTCCTACTCTAAAAGCTAAAGTTTTAAACAGTTTTGTCAGGTGCTTACGGGACCCACCTTCACCATGGGGTTTTAGTTGTGAGCGTGGGACAGTCCGCAGCAATTTACTGTTAGATTGTGGGTAGTTTAAGAACTGATCATCATGTCACTGCAGACCATGTAGTGCCTTAAAAACAAACAGACATGAAGAAAGAGATCGGTGTGGCAGGACGTCTCGGCTAATAAAATTCTGCTGTGAAGAGAAGCTTGTATTTGTTTGTCCAAAATGACACACGAGTGTGACCTTTATGTGCCGTTAGATACTTTCTCTGCAGGACCAAAAACAACTACATAAACTTGTTCTCATTTAGTTTCTTTGGCTAGCCCTGACTGCACATTGTTAATACAATCCAAGGTGTATTTATGGAATGGATATCCGCAGGTTTCGTCTGTGTATCAGTGAGATTTTTCAGCATTTAAAGCAAATATTAATAAAAACCAAACAGGGCCCAGAGTGGAGCCTTGGGGTAAACCTCAGGCAATAGGAGCTGGTAATGAGGAATAATTACCCATCTAAACAACAAACCTTTATGCTTTTAGGTAGAAAAAGAAGCAGCCTAATGCTTCACCTTAAATCCTCAACGATCCACAAGAATGCTGTGATCAGGTTTATCACACGCAGAGGTGAAGAGTTGAAGCTGAGCCTGACAAAGAGGCACAATAGCTAGATTTAAGTCAGAGCAGAGAGTCATTATAAAAACAAAAAATTGACGAAACCACTTTTTTTTTCGTTTCCAATATTCTAAAAAAAAAAAATCTTGTTTTCCAACTTCGGATTGTGTGCACAAATCACAAACAATTGTGCAGTTTACACTTTTGCACAAAAATTGAAAAAACTTGATTTGTCAGTTGTCAGTGTTCATAACGAAATATGAACGAACAGACGGTACACAGACCCTCAGTGGTCAGTTTTGGAAGAGTGACCCTCTTTCTCTGCTCTGAAAACCTAAACTATCTTGGTCTGAATCTCACTTAGAACAGTGAAGAAAGCTGTGAGTGAAAAATTTCTCTAAACCTGTGATGGCCATTTTCACACCGGCTGTGATTATTCCTACAGGTCTGTCTCAGGCTGGGCTTTTTGTTATAAGACTGAAGGGACCATGTTTAAGACAAGCTGATGTGGCACTAGTGAGACTGTAAGTCTCCAGGAAGAGCAGGAGTGGTACAGGATCAGACAGACACATGAGGAGAGAGTACTGAACTGAGTAAAGACAGACTCAGACGCATGTCCTCTCCTCCTGTTAAACATTAATGCTGAAAGTTTTCAAGCATAAACTACAGACATGTATTTCCTACATGAAGTAATTTTTTTGCTCTCTTACGCCCTCTAGTGGTCATGAATCTCCCATAATGCACTGCTGTTGTTTGGTTTGATTCGCGCGCACCATTTCCTCCTGTCACAGGAAGACCGCGAGTTACTTTAACAAAATATTTACAGATTTCTCCTCAGAATTTTTTTTACTAATTAAAGTGTTAATTTATTATATGTGTACGAGTGTATATCAGTTCGTGTTCGGATTACAGTTTCGCGGTAAATGTGGCGTTATTAACACTGAAAGCGTTAACACTGATAGCAGCGAGCTAGCTAACGTTGCGAGCGCGCGCGAAAGCGGCGATACGACAATTCTGTCGCAGAGTGATGATGAAACCCGCGTAACGTACTGTATGGAATAAGGTGAGTACGATACTTTTCAATATTTTTTATTTTATTCTTTTGTTTTCAGCACCTGGATTTTCAATTATTTGTGTATTCAAGAAATCGCTCTCTAGTTATTATACAAGACTCCACTCTGCTTATATTTTAATGCACTCCCCGCGGCCATTTTTGAATAATAGAAATAATAACGTAAAGGCACTGCAGATACACCGCCAGTCCTGTAGAGGGCAGTACAGCACGTCATAGCCACAGCGCTCAGAACAAAACCAACTCTCAAATGGCGGCACGAAAACGAAGCATAGTGTGGTCGTTTTTCCAAGCCGAGGACGAAAAAAGAGTATTATGTCTCCTTTGTATGAAAACGGTTTTATATTTTGGTCACACGACCAACATGCTTCGCCATTTACGAGCGAAACATCCAAATGATTTCTCCGCTTTGGACAAGAGAAAATCGACCGCGGGGAAAAGCGCGCCCGCTCATAATAACGGCTGTGTGGAAGGTTTGGACTGATCTTACATTCTAACACGGATTTCAATATATAACACTCGTTCCGTATAACGTGTAAACAATTAGCATGACATATCAGACCCTGCGCTCTCCGTGTAACGCCTCAGTGAGAGCGGCTAGGCTATCCGGCTAATTCTTGGCGCCAATATTAGCATAACTCGGTTTAAAAATAAACGTAAAAAAGGGTACGCGACGTCAAACCATTTTTTTTTCCTTACCCCCTCATAAAGCCTGTTCTAAATTTGAGAATCTCTGAAAATTAGTATTATGGATGCGCGCGCGGCTTCGCTGACTAACGTTAGCTAACTGGCTAATATCAGCTCTTTCTGCGCGCGCTGCTGTATTTTTTTTCCCCTCAGGCGCCATTTTTGCTCCCCGCGTCTCTTCAGACTTACCGTCAGAGGGAAAGAGAAAAGCGTTAAAAGTGACGATAAATCAGAGTTAAGTCTCAGAAACAGCGCGATTCACGCCGTCCTCCGCCGATGCGGGTGTCACGCGCAGCTCTGCTCACTTCCACTAAAGTGAATCACTCGGTTTGAACCCCCTGTAACGGATCGCGCGAATCGGTTCTCCAAACCGACCGAATCGGAATGTTTCGAATCGAATCGACTATCTGAGGGGAGACCGGGTTCTCTGAGATTTATACTTAAAAACACGAACATAGTGAATTTTCCTGTCATGATCCACAGCCATGTCTCTGTTTATTATTGTTAGGCATGTTTATTTAAAACAGCTTGTCACCTTTTGCTTTGAGTAATTATGCTATATATTTTTATATTTATTATATATATATATTTTTTAAACAGTGACCGTGATGATGGACGAGCAGCAGGTGGAAGTCCCGGCTGAGGTGGGAGATGCTGAGATGGACGGGGCGATCCGAGGGATCCTATGTGCCGCAGCAGGAGAAGCGGCGACTGAAGGAGAGGCATCCGGGTGCGAAGGCGAGGGTCGGGGCACCCAGGAGGGAAGCCCGGCACCAACCCAAACCCCGACCTCGCGCAAGTGGAGCGCAGTCTGGGTTCACTACCGCAAAGTGGACCAGGAGAAGAAGGCACTGTGTTTGCTGTGCATGGAGAAGATCCAGCACCAAAGCAGCACCAGCAACCTCATCAGACACCTGCAGAACAAGCACCCCACCGAATACGCGCAGCTCGAGGAACATTCGCAGAAACGACCCCCCAAACGCAAAAATGAGGATCCGGATTACGTGCCTGCGACTTCACCCAAAGCCCGGAACGTTCCGGCCGGCCGCATGGTACCGTCTCCGCTCAACAGCAGTCTAACAGGTATGGATCTCCTCACATTATTTTTACACATACTGTCATAAAAGTCTGAAGAATCTTTTTATTTTCACTTTTAATGTTAATTATAAAATTTTTGATTGTGTCAGTGGTTGACTGGAGCGACGGGCGGAGGATCCTGGAGCGTGAGCGGGAGCTGACAGAGGCGCTGAGGCGCGTGCAGCAGGAAGAGGGGCGGAGTTTGCAGCAGCAGAGGGATTTGATGCAGCAGATCCGAGAGCTAGACGCAGAGCGGCGAGCGCTTCAGAACCAGAAACGCGAGCAGGAGGACGAACATCACAGACTGAAGAGGGAACGGGAGGACCTGGAAACCATCAGGATGGAGATCGCGAAGGAAAAAGAAGAACTCCAGAAGGAGAAGGATGAGCTGTATAAGGCCAAAGAGGAGTTTCGGAAGGAGAGGGAGGAGCTGGAGAGACAGAGACAGGACATGCATAGAGAGGGACACATACAGGGCCAAGTTTCCGAGTTTTACAACTGTTGATTCGTCTTAACCCTTCACTGTTAACGCGAGTTCTTTCCAGTTCTTTGTAATTTTTAACATGTTTAGTGACCGTAGCTGACAGATTGCATTACTCTGACGTTGCAGCAGGATAAAGACGTCCAGCGACGTGATGTTCCTGTAAACCGCACGTTTCACTCTGTCATTTTTATCATTGTAAATTCTGCAGAACTCAATACAGCGCTCTCCCTCACACACTCCTGTCACCGAGCTGACCTTTTCTCATGTCCTCAGTGTCCGATGTTACACTCTGAATCCTGACACTAGCCTCTTTGATGTGCTGTACAAAGTATTGGCACCCCTCTGTCCTATAATTTGATGGACCAGAATCACTGAGCAGATATCGTTTGTGTGATGGTTTACTACAGCAGTGCTAGTGTTCATTGATTTTTTTTATTGATTTTTTTTTTTTTTTTTGTAATTATTAGTGAACTATTTTCTCAGTAATGATTTGAGCTTCCATGACCCAACATTTAAGCAAAATGAAGATATACATGTCAGCTAATCCTGAAATTAGACATCACTTAAAAAGTCTAAATCGATCTGATCTAAACTAAATTATAGTTCCAAAATAATGTTACACCTAGATTTACTTTTAGTATTACCTAGGGTTTTAAATTTTTTTTTTTTTTTTGGTATAGTTGTCTGACAGGCTAGCATTTTTTTTTTTTAATCATAGTTTTGGTTCATTTTATAAATGAAACACAAATCAAGGCTTTTAAACATGAATTGAGAGATTACCCGATGTAGGACAAATGTTCTTTGTTCATAATGTGTATTCATATTCTATGCATAAAGCATAAAATATACAACTGTTAAAAAAAAACTTTTTTTTTTTTTAAGAGGCAGTAATTAATTATAAAGACTATACTTAAAAAAAAAGAGCCTGACCCTGGTACCTCGTACTAAGAAACTGTAGGGCATGTTAATAAAAGAACTGAATTACATGCATTTTTGAGTTTTCATCTCCAGTCCTGATTTAATAATTATTATTTTAAAACATTGCAGAAACATTCTCTTAGCACAAACCATTCAACACCACATATCTCAAGGGATAATTTACAGTTTAAAGGCCACATGAGCCCTGAATATGAAGTTTAGGGTAAATTGATGACTTTTTTTTTTTTTTTTTGAAGGCCTAATTTAAGGTCTACGCTTATTTTGTTCAACAATTAATTTTATTTCTAAAAGATTACTGAACTTCACTAGGATAAAGTGAGTTCAGGACTCAGGGAGGGCTACTGCCCATGCGCGAACTTCCGCGTTAACGATCGCGGACGAATGGATCTATTTTATCCCTAATATAGCTATATATTTTTTTCTTTATTAATTGTACATCGCGGAGTTTCCTCATTACACATAAATGTCGAGACGTTTAATGTTTGAACCTGTACGTTTTCTCGTTAAAGCATTTTTACTTTTTATAACCAACCTTTTATGTCCCTTACCCCGCGCCGTTGCTGGGTCACGTGACGTGGTGAAGCGGAAGTGTTCCTGTAGTGGTGGGCCGATCCGTAACAAACTCAGGCTTCCGTGCAGGTTTATTCTCACAGCAGGGTGTTTCGAGCTTTCTAACCGGGGTCCTTTTTATATGATTTTAATCCAGACTAAAGAGAGTTAATTGTTTTGAGTCTGTTTATGGTTAGAGAATATCCTCCATCATGCCTCTACATTTCTGCCCCGAATGCGGCACCAAACTCCAGCCTGGGTTTAAGTTCTGTCCGTCCTGTGGAGAGAAGCTGCCCAGCCTGACAGAACCTCCCGAGTCCACACACACACAGCGGTTAGGAGCGCCTGAAGCGGTGTGTAAACTCAGCACTCACGTGGGGTTAATGAGTGTGGCCCCTGTCCAGACCCATGACGTCACTCTGCCAGGTAAAGCTCCATAAAGAGTTAAGAGCCTGAGCTCCTGTTATTGTACAGATTATCGACACTAATGAAAGACTGATCACTAATGAAGACTGATAGTATGGATGAATCATAATTAGTCACACAAATACCCGTGTCTGTAATCACACCTTATGAACACACTGTCTAACACAATGACTAATACTGTGTACAGCACAGTAACTTCATGCAGTCTATTATTATTAGGTTAGGCATACTGTAGAGTTCACTAATGAAGTAAGAATGCACATATTCATATATATATACAGCACAGTTCAAAAGTCTTCATTACTTTATTTCAAGTTCAAATTTTATTCATGGTTCAAAGAACTTTATTAATCCCAGAGGGAAATTGCTTATTCTTGGTTACAGTTGCTCACAGTTGTTATCTAAAGGAAAAGTAATAAATAACTAAAATATATATATATATACTCAGCAAAAAAAGAAACGTCTCTTTTTCAGGACTGTGTATTTCAACAATAATGTTGTAAAAATCCAAATAACTTTACAGATCTTCATTGTAAAGGGTT
>JAOTRS010000004.1:669969-674969 GCA_028565755.1 Dinotopterus cunningtoni
CGATAGACCAAAATCTCTATCGGTTGACAAATTTCTACCGGTTAATCGTGTCTACCGGTATATCGCCCACCCCTACTTCATCCTCATCAAGACAGGTTTTTCTATAGCTGACAGTGTCTCTTTGTCATACTCGTTTCGCAGGTGTACGCGTGGGGCTGTGGTGCGTGCCTGGGCTGCGGATCCTCTGAAGCCACCGCTCTCAGACCCAAGCTGATCGAGGAGCTGGCCACAACCCGGGTTGTAGATATCTCTATAGGAGACAGCCATTGCCTGGCTCTGTCACATGGTAATGTTCTTTGCCATGCGCACATTTCACACACTTTTCTTAACCCATAGTTGATCAATATCATTAATGCGTGACAATAATGATGCATTATTGAAAAAATACAATGTCTAAAAATACATAATATGATGCTATGCATCGCCTGAGGTGCAAGTTACCGGACATGTGAGTTATGGGAAAAGTATTATACAAAACAAACATTATCTGCGAATACATTTTTTATTGGGTAAACTCCCTAAGAGCAGTCAGTGCATTAATGATTAACATGCCTAGTGCTGCTTGATGATTGTGTGTGTGTATGTGTGTATATGTCTGTGTGTCTATGTGTGTGGAGATGCATTAGAGCATTATTGCAGTAGAAATGCATTCAGTAGATGCAGACGAGATCAGAATTGTGTTCATATGGCCTTAATGTTTTGAGAGTTAAGAAAGCAAAATTGTGATTTGAGTTTAGGAATTTTAATGCTCTTTGCAAAAGAAAACCAGGAATTATTTGTAATAAGAGTTTGTAATTTGACATTGAGACATTATGAGTCCTGTAGCATGGAAAGACCTGTTCAACACATACATAAAGTTTTATATGTTTGTAGCGTCTCTGTTTTGGCAGATGTCTGACTGTTCTGATTGTTCTGGTTGTTATGGCACATTTTCTAGATAATGAAGTCTACGCCTGGGGTAATAACTCGATGGGTCAGTGTGGGCAAGGCAACTCAACCGGTCCCATCACCAAACCCAAAAAGGTGATTGGTTTAGACGGAGTGGCCATTCAGCAGATTTCTGCAGGTACCTCCCACAGCCTGGCTTGGACCGCCCTGCCGCGAGACAGGTTAGCCGCATTCGCATCACTGACCTCAAATCCTGAGTCGTTTATCTGAGAATAAATTTCAGTTGTCAAACTTTGGAGTTGATTCCACATAAAAAGAATCACAAATAAATTCTAAATGAATCACAAAAGAATCATATTAATTTTTATTATTTTGGCTTGAGATTGCATGCTATACATGTTTGTCCTAAAAGTGTCATAAGACATTTTAAAAAAAGTACAATGTTGTATGTCTTTATTCCATAGTTGAGCTGTTTTTAATTTAGCATAATTAAGAAAGTGTTAAATGCTGCAAATAGAGATTTTTAATTTTTTTTATGTGTTTAAAAGAATACAGTTCATTAATTACTTAAAAATAAACAAATCAGTGATTAAAATAATCACGAGTTGCAGCTTTGTTCATTATAGCTTGTAATATTTAATATTGTACATATTATGTTACTAAGAGTAGGGTGTGTGTGCGTGCGCCTGCAGGCAAGTGGTGGCTTGGCACCGGCCGTACTGTGTGGATCTGGAGGAGAGCACTTTTGCTCATCTGCGCTCGTTCCTGGAGAGATATTGCGATGGCATCAATAACAAAGTCCCTCCGCTGCCCTTCCCTTCCTCCAAGTAAAGAAAGCACTTTTAATAAGTAATAAACACTCTGTGTTAAGGGAGGTTGGGGTTTTGAAGATTCTGGGAAAATACAGAGTGATAAGGGGATGTGATGTGATGAAGTCTAGTTACTATTGTCATCGTAAAGTTGATTATTTTTCTCTAACCACATTTGGTTTATTTCTCTTACAACACAGCAGTTTGCCGGTTGCTGCAATTTTCCTTATTTCCTAAAAAGCACACCTCACACTTATTTCCTGTTTGTAGTTACTTTAGTTTCTTTGGAGATGCAGTGATGTATCGGCCCGTTATGGGAATATGGCAGGTTTCAGCTTAACACGTGATCAGTTAATCAGCCTTGAATTTACCCGGTTCTGTATGGTTAGGTAACCGCCATCTCTCAAATTTATCGATCACCCTTATCCTAACGGTGCCTGTAATGGTGCTTCCTCTTCCTTTTTTTTTATTTTTTATTTTTAAAACATCATAAAAGTTATTTAATAGTCCATCTTTTATTATTTACATGTAATTGAATTGCATGACATTAAAGTAAAAAAAGGTTTTATGCATACCATCAGCAAATCAAAGTTGTGAGCTCTTTAAACAAAAAAAAGAAAATTGCAACCACAGTTGTGTGGTTTTATTCATTTATTTATTTTTGAAAAATAGATATCAAAAACAAATATTACATTTAATGCTGGAAGACATGAGTTCCAACTTCCAACGACTCGTGTGAGTTTGTAGGACCCCTCAGGAAACAGAAAACGAAAAAGGACAGGAATAACTTGAAGGTCTGTTGCTTTCAGATTTGTCACCATGCAGGAGATACAGTAAAGCTAATGCAGCTTAGATTTTAATTTTTTTCTTTAAGTCTTAGGATTATGGGATTTGGAAAGAAATGTCTTGCTTTTTCAATTTTCACTCCTGAAGACACCTGCAATAAACTGCTGGCACGTACTTGATTTCTTTCCATAAACAAGCCTTATACTGTAGAACATTATTATTATTTTTTTTTTTATAAAAGTACATTTGCTAAATCCTGCTCATCCTAATGTTCCTTATCTGAAACAAAGTGCTCACTGTATATAATCTGCTCTCCTCAGTGGGCTGCTAGTTTCCCTGCTTTATGATCACAAGGAAAACGTTAAAATGATGTTCTTGTAAGCTGCAGGCTAGACGTGTACGTACTAGAGCTGAGCCATTAAATTATTACCCCCCCCCTTTTTTTTTTTAAAAGCATGCTTTTGTCATTCGACTTAATTTAATCAAGTTGAAGGGTTATCTTTCAGTTTAGTTACTGAAGTTACAAGTTACTGAACTAGCTGAATTCTTTGACACTGTTTAACAGGTTTTAAAAAAAAAACACAGCTTTCACTTTGCACAAAAGTACTTCTGCAACATGAGAGCAATGTGAGAACAGTGTGAGATTATCGCTGGCAAGAACCCTTCACTGCAGAAAAGTTTGTGCTTTTTTTTTCCCTTTTCTTTTCTTTTTTTCAGGCCAGTGTTGTATAATGTTCAGGAATTTCGCACTTAAACAAAACTTTCGCCAACGTCAATCATGGCAAATGCATATTCAGAAAAGTGAGAAGAAGGCTTTTAAGGTCACATGGGCTACGTGGAAACACTTAACACTGTTGTTTCTTTACTTTCAATACTTTTGTTCCAGTATTTTTAAAATTTTTAAAATTCATTCATTCATTCATTCATTTTTTATTAGGTTGTGTTTGATCCTAAGACTTGATCAGTGTTTAGATAAACATAAAACTTGTGTTATGATTTTGTGTGTGTGTTTTGGTGAAATAATAGTTTAAACAACTATTTAAACAACGACACACATTACAGCATTTCAGTGTTTATTAGATAGTTGTTCAAGATAATTAAAAATCTGTAAGAAATATAATACATTTTAGTGCTTTTTTTTATTTTATGTTCCTCTTATGATTCAGAGCTTTAGTGTGAATTGGTGATGGCGAATTACCAGGGACCTCCTGATATGGTTCTATCATGATACAATTTGTGTTGTGATTCTATTAACATCACCGTTTTATAAATATTCCGATTCAACATAAATTTTTTGTTATAATTTTAAACAAATTTAGCAAATAATTTGCTCACACAGGATGATGTTCTGCCTGCTGTTGTGTGAATAGTTCAGAGCATCGCCTGTAGGTCGCCTCAAACACCAACGTATCTCATCACTCAATAGATTTTCTCTAGTGTGTACCAATAACAAAACCCTTAAAAAGCTTTTGAAATAATAACCCCACTGAGATATCCTTCTCTGATATAAACCATGATACTCTTAAGACAGCAGGTCGGGATGACCTCTTTCTTGCTGTTTCCTCTCATTAATAAGACAAAAACACAGTTTGTTATGCACGTTACTGAGAAACCACATTTCGTTAACTCCTTCAAACAGTTCTGTTGTAGAATTAATGGCGGTACCTGTGATATCTCAGGTAAATGTGTTGTGATCTCATTTATCATGATATCATTGTTATATTATGAGCCCTGGTGATTATTTTTACTGGCTACGGTTGTCAGATGTTTGTTTCGACTCTGTCTGTGCCACAGAGAGCACCATAACTTCCTGAAGCTGTGCCTGAAGCTCTTATCCAATCACCTGGCTCTGGCGTTGGCAGGGGGCGTGGCCACCAGCATCCTAGGACGGCAGGCTCGGCCTCTTCGTAACTTGTTGTTTCGATTGATGGACGCCTCGGTGCCTGATGAGATTCAGGAGGTGTGTGTCTGTTTCTGCATTTCTGTTTTGATAGATTTTGTTGCCTTTTTTATATTGAAGTGTGTGTGTGTGTGTGTGTGTGTGTGTGTTTTTCAGGCGGTCATTGAGACTCTGTCCGTAGGTGCTACCATGTTGCTGCCACCTCTGAGGGAAAGAATGGAGCTTTTGCACTCACTCCTTCCTCAAGGACCTGACCGCTGGGAGAGCCTCTCTAAAGGACAGGTGAGGTGTGTGTGTGTGTGTGTGTGTGTGTGTGTGTGTGTGCGCGCATGTTAACATGCGTCTCTGCGTTCCAGAGGATGCAGTTGGACATCATTCTGACCAGTCTCCAGGATCACACCCACGTAGCATCTCTGCTGGGCTACAGCTCTCCTCCGGATGTGTCCGAGTCCCTCACGCTGTCCTCAGACCCCACACACACACCGGACACACACCCTGACACACACCTCGCCGAGATCCTCATGAAGACTCTACTCAGGAACCTGGGCTTCTACACGGTGAGTCAGGTGAAGGTTTATACACTCATACTGCATCTGTTGAGTCCTTGCCTCGTATAT
>JAOTRS010000004.1:677469-682593 GCA_028565755.1 Dinotopterus cunningtoni
CATTTATTTAAAAAAAAAAAAAAAACCCTGCTTCATCTATTTGTGTGCAGAAATTTTCCAGTGTTTTCTCTCGGCCCGGGACGTGGTGCGAAGTCGAGAGCGAACTCGCACAAGCAGCGTCGGGGTCCCAGACGAGTCTGTTCAACCAGGCCAGGAGCGCAGGAACAGCGCCCCCTTACAGGACAGGCAAGACCTCTACACCACCTCCTGCAACGGCATCATCCATCGCTGCGCCATGCTGCTAATGGCCGTCAGTCCCACGCTCACACACACCACCAATGAGCAGCCGGCACTGAGTGTCGCCATTCAGGACAACGGCGGACTCATGACCAGGTAAACCCTCCTCTGCATCTTTTTGGGAAACACTGATGGTCTTTTTCATTTTCCTTTTCGTAATTGAGCTTTAGTTTGACAACTACAGTAGATTAAATATCCGAACAATGAACATGTAAATATTTAAAATTTAATTATCTATATTTAGATAGGTAGTCAAAGCTAGTAAAACAAAACCAATGTGTCCTTCTTTGTTTATTTTAGTCCTGCGTGGATCAGGATTGTGATTAAAGGTTTAACTTTTAATCACAAAATATTTCCAGACATTTTGGGGAAGGGTTTTTTGTGTGTGTGTGGTTGTGTGTGTGTGACACCTGTTTGAATGCATAGATGTGGGTCAGACATTAATACTGGTGTGTGTGTTTGTGTGTGTGTGTTTAGGAGCGAGAGTTTGTCTGCCGAGAGTCGTTCCACACAGAGTGGCCCGAGTTACAGACTCACTAAATCCAGAAGTGAGTCTGATCTCTCCCAGCCTGAGTCTGATGAAGAAGGATACTCACTGGTCGGTACACCTTCTTAAGCGTACTTATCTTGTCGTGTGTGTGTGTAAGTTAAGCTGAGGAAACATTTTTGTGACCTGTTACAGAGTGGAAAAAGAAATGTTGACCTGGATTTGGCTTTCACGCATAAAAAGAGAGGTTAGTCACTTTGTTTAATTTGGTGTGTTTATATGTTTAAGTGTTTCTTACACATCCTGTTTTTATTAAAGGTAACCTGCTTCTTCTCTTGTCCATCTGGCTATAATGAGCAATGAACAAATCTGAAACATCCTGTTTTTAAACATCTCTTGCACACACTGCTTATTTTTTTTCCCTGCAAAGTTAGACATCCCACTTATCTTAAGTCTTCATTCCAGTTCAGTCTAATTCTTCAAGATAGAGTTTCTATTATATAGAGCTTTTAACAGTGAACATAATCCTAAAGCAAGCGTATAGAAATAAAAATCCTGTATATACATTTTTATGAGTATAAATTAACAAAAATTAGACACTGCAGTGCACCAGATACCAATATTTAAAATTGTAAACAAATTTTCAGTGTGTAAGTGAATGTATAAAATGTCTAAAGTCTAGTTTCTATGAATCCGTCCTGGAGCACGATGATAGAAAATGGCTGCCCCGATGGTAAATAATCCTAATTTAGAAAAATCTCCCGGAATGGAACTTGTTTGTAAGACGGGGACTACCTGTATAGCTTTACCAGTTTCCCTCCTAATAAGTTAGCTGGAGGTATTGTGAATATGTTCTTGTTCAAATAACATTTACATCACACTATATATCAGACACTGTTGTCTTGAAATGCATTGCAGAATGAAAACTCTGACCTCACACTCTGTTCATCCAAAGCCATGATAATACGCTTGTTTAGAGACACCTGCGTTTCATCATACACTTTTGTGTTTGGTTTCTGATTTACTCATACCTGTTATAACCCTCACTCTCATGAAATAAATATCTCTTCTAATCACATGTTCCACCTTTGTCCCCGTCAGATTTTGCACACAGCACTCCGGACTCTGCCGACTGGTTCGGTCGGCGATCGGGTCGCCAGCGCTTGTACAGCTCCCCTCAGTCTTACGAAGAGTCTGACTTGGACCTGAGCTGCACGCTGCACATCCACACCCTCATCGACAACATCGTCAGCTTCATTAGTGGCGATGTGGGGACCACGCCCGGGTTCAAGGAACCAGAGGAGAGCATGTCGACTAGTCCTCAGGCTATGGTTATAGCCATGGAGCAGCAGCAGGGCAGAGCGGAGGTTCGGAACTTTTATTCGCAACTTTTTCTAAGGCAGCTGCAAATAAATGAATCTGAAAAAGAAATCATTATGAATTCAGAAAGCATAGTTCTGTCAATTCCTCAAATCTGCTTAGTTGATTATAATAAACGTACTAAAAACATATCAAGTTTTCTGATGTGAGATATTTATTTTAACGTTAATAAAAGGAGTCTCCAGTGTGAGAGATGTACCTTTATATGTGTAGTTAACAAACTGCTGTAGTATAAGAGGAATAAAGCACTTGCAGACATGCTCACGTCTGGAAAATAATAAACTTTTTCGTGTATGTTTGGGTAGCTGCGATTAGATGCCCTGCATCAGATTGTGGTTTTAATCGCTGGGATGGAGGAGAAAAGCAGCCAGGCTGGAGCAAAGGGTGTGGTCGGGCGTGGTCCTGCTGCCTTTCATTCCGGCTCCTTATTGACGTCTGTCAGACTGCAGTTCTTGGCCGGATGCTTTGGCCTTGGCGCTTGTAACGGAGGACTGAAGGGTGAGAGCGTCCAGCTGCACCATTACCAGGTGTGTGTTCACTCTTAATAAACAAGCAGTTAGAAGATTATCTTTTGGTTCTTTAGTTTGAAGCAGATGTGCTGGTTTAATCCAGATGTGCTAATTTGAGGAGATATTGGAATGTACATGAACAAAACTGTATATACTGTAAATGTATATATAACAATACTATATAAAGCTTCCATTTTTGATAGCTAGAGTTTTGGTCAAAAATGTACAGCTATATCTATATGTGAAGGTCCTATTTCAGATCTTTTTCTGTTCTCATAAGCTACACTCGTCTTGAAAGGCTTTCCACCAGATTATTTTTGTTTGTTTTTAAAGGACGGTATTCGAGCTGCTAAAAAGAGATTACAGATGGACATTCAGACAGCGGTGCACAAAATCTACCAGCAGCTTTCCATCACACTGGAGAAAGCTCTTCAGTCTAACAAGCACCATATAGGTAATGTACAGACGCGTGTTGCATCTAATCCACACACACGCACACATGGTGTGTACTGAGTGGTCGTGTGTGTTCTTGTGCACACAGAGGCCCAGCAGCGGCTGCTGTTAGTCACCGTGTTTGCCCTTAGCGTGCGCTACCAGCCCGTGGACGTTTCGTTGGCCATCTCCAGCGGTCTGTTAGACGTGCTCTCTCAGCTGTGTGGTAAGGAAACCCTGCTGGGACACACTCTCCACCTCCTGCACAAACCTGCCGGCTCGCAGCTCAGCACAGCCCTCAAAGTGGCCAGCACCCGACTGCTGCAGATCCTCGCCATCAGCACCGGGTAACACAAAAAAAGCACCACATGAACTAATATTCACCAACACCACAATGTTTATAGGCAGAAGTTACCAAATAACCCCAAGTTATTATGTTGTATATTTTTTCTGGGGCAGCAAGTCCTTGTTCTATTATAAACATAGCTCAATTCAGTTTTTTTTTTTTTTTTATATAGCACATTTAACAATGGTCACTGTTGCAAAGCAACTTTACCCGAGATGGCAATAGGAAGAAACCTTGAGCAGAACCAGACTCAACAGGGAACCCATCCTCATGTGGGTGATAACGGACAGCAGGGATTGATCTGCTGTCATACTGTGTGTTAGGAGGCTGGAAGTTCAGTATAACAAGAGATGTGTTTAACTTAATACAGAGTCCAGTTTCGTTACTGGAGGGTCAGGGACAGAATTTTTGTTGGAATTTCATAGGTCTTTGGGATCTCGAAAAATACCTTTAAATGCAAAATAGCTACTAACCCAGCACACACTAATTCTCTGGTACATTCTGACTGTTCCTTAAAATGACTAAGAGTTATCCTGCTTCATAGTGCAATACAAGATATTGTTAGCCATGTTAGCCTCACAGTACGGCTAAATTCAACAAGCTAACTTGATAGACATGCTGTGAATTAACTTTAAAATAGAAACATCTTCAAGATCTAAAGTGGAGACAGACCACAGACCAGCGAAATTTATTAATCTGGAATATCCAAAAGACGGTTAAGCAAATCAAGAGCCTTCAGTAGGTTTAAAGGACGTAAGAGTTGAGTTTAAAAATAATATGGGAACTGTTATAGGAAAGAAGTTAGGGTTAGAGCTTAATAGCACACAGTGCAAAGGTGTGAGATTTCAGACACAGCTCTGTCCATGTGTCTTGCTGAACATCAGAAGTTCTTAGTATCAGGATGGAGAAAAAAACTAAAAAAAATGCACATACCTTATTAATCTAAACTGGCTTGGCAGAATGTAAATAAAAATCTAAATAAAATCATTACAAATTAAATAAACCTAGTCTGTGTCCTAAAGCTGTCAGATTTATATGTTTTTTTTTTTTTCGATATAAAGTTTAAGCAGTAGTCTGTAATTTATGTTTAAATTGCTTCTGTGGCTAACCTGCTATTCAAATTTAAAGGGGCAGGAGTAACTGAATAGTTTAGGGCTCAGAATAGAAGGTCAGGGGTTCAAGTTTCCACTCCACTGCCACAAGCTGTCCCTAAGCAGGGCCTTTAACCCTCTGTGCTCCAGGGGGCGCCATGTCTTAACCCTGTGCTCTTAACAAGCTGGAATATGCAAAGAAGAAAATTTTACTGTGCCTTTATGTGCATGTCACAAATAAAGCTGCCTTTTACTTTTTAAAATTGTAGTGGAAAAGTTTGTACAGATGATTAAAAAAAACTAATAGTTAGTTGTCTAATAGTTAAAAGTCGTTGTCTCAGAATTTGTATGTTAAGTAGCTAAAGATTGTTTTAGGAACCTGCCTTCAGGTGATTTGTTTGGATTTGAATAGTTTTTTTGTCAGTCATTTGAACTTTTCATATTTTAAGAATTATTTTAAGGAGGTGTGCGTTTAACCGCAACTTTTCTTTCAAGCAGGTGAATGTGAGTGTGCTTGGAGGTAGTGTCATGACTGTTACTGCTAATGCTAGTTGCACTAATATTTTTTTTTTTTTTTTTTGAAAATATTTTTATTGAAAAAAGGAAAACAATACAGTACTTGCGGTTACAGACATACAATTT
>JAOTRS010000004.1:717570-730378 GCA_028565755.1 Dinotopterus cunningtoni
CAGGTGCACTCTATTTAGTCATTAGCACTCATCAGGCAATGTCTATGGGCAACTGACTGCACTCAGACCAAAGGGGGCTGAATAATTACGCATGTTTGTGGCCAGTGTGTCACAGGCATTCATCAGAAATGTGATTGAAGGAAGCATAATCATCTTTTATTTAAAACTCTGAGGTAATAATCTATCTTCATTTGATTACTAGATCATCGTTAGATAACCCCTACTTTATTATAAAATTATTTTAGATAAACTTAAACTTGTAAATAGTACTAAACTGGCCATAATTTACTGAACACTGAAAAGTAATTCATGCATCTTTTTAAATTGTATCTTTAGGCACTGTGCAGCCTGCCACAATAAAAAAAAAATGTTCCCATTTCATTAATTTAATTTACATCAAATGAGCATTAGCTCAGGACCTTTAAACAGTATCGTATGTTAACAATCTTGATAAGAACATGTAACTGTTTTAAAATAAATATAAATTAAACAAATTAATGGATAGAATAGGCTGTATTTTATGCGCAGATTACAGCGTGTCCTGTACAAGTTCCAATTGCACCATCACAGCTGTTAAAAACACAAACACAAACATTATCAAAAGAAATTAACTGCTTGACCTGAACTACGAACTACAAATAAATCATTACTTCTATCTGAATTTGTATTCTTTTAAACAGCACATGCTTATGTAGTTTATTTTATTATTTTTTTTTTACATCTTCTGATTTCGGGTACAGCTCTGTCAGTTTAAAACAAGCGACTGATCTCTAAATACATATGTTTACTAAACAAATGAAAGCTTAGTCAGGTGTAATACCGTAAGCCAGCTGTCGAACAGAGATGGGCATCGTCTCCTCTTGGCTGATGGCCAGCAATCCTTCATTTGCTTTCCTGTAAATCACATTAGACGACTGTTAATAATGAATAATGACACGCTAATGCTCCTGTTTTTAATGACAAGTAAAGTGTGTGTAAGACTTTAAGTTCACTCTGACTTTAAAAGTTTGTAGTAGGCGAATCTGAAGAGTTCCTGAAGCAGGACAGACAGCAGCACTCCGAACACCAGCAGGCCTTTCTGCTGTGAACCGCTGTCTTTATTACTAATCTGTACAGCGACGAACCACACCAACGATGACAGCAGCAAGGACACAAGCCAGAAAAATGCTCTAAGAGAGGAAAAAAAAAAAAAAAAAAAAAAGCACCAATAACAGCAGCGTTAGTACAAACAGAAAAGACAATCAAAAGAACGCTCCTCATCCCTCCTTCACATTCAGGAAATTCCACTCTCTCTATAAAATGCTTTCATAATTAATATACAATTTTCAGAAACAACAATGTACTGTTTTACTATAAAGCTGCAAAGAATTTCAAAACTCATGGTTCAGATTGCATCATGTTTCTGATCACATAATTTTTTGGGATCTGCAGAAGAAGAAAAAAAGAAAAAAGAAAAAAAAAGAAGAGATGTACGTACAGTACTGTATATACATATTTGTTTTTCATCCATTTCTGACACAGTTAAAGAATATTTCTGTCCATTGATTTAAATCAAAACAACATTCAGTGTGTCCACGTTTCTTTTTTAAAATGTACTTTTTGTAATGTGGTCACAGGCCGTTTTATTCATTTGTTACTTTTTAAAGCAGTGTCTCCCCTACAAACACTTGAGGCATGTTGGCAAGAGGATGATTGAAGTTTTGTGTGCATGTGTTAAAATTTCGGATTACTTATTTCACAAGACCTTTGGTTGGTAATTCCATAAGTGTGCTAAAGAGTAGTGCTGATTTTGAGACACTAAGTCTTTTGTTATTTCAACAGCACATTCTCTATTAAATGACTGTGGTTCAAAATATGTCAATGTGTACATTCTTTTGATTTTCACAGCTGTAATAACGGCCAACATGTAGTGTTCCATGAGTGTACTACAAAGTAGTGCTGGTTTGGTGCGGCCAAGCTCTTTAGTCAATAATTTTCAGCAGCACTTATAAATATGACTTTATATGACAACAACCGACAAGGTTTATTCGGCCAAGATGGGCCTCACAGCTGAGCTTCAAAACCGCTCTTCAAAAAACCTATGGGTAATGTCACAGAGTATTTGGCTAGGTCTTTTTAGCCAGTCTATTTTTAAAGAATCGAACTGAAAGTCAGCAGTTCTGTCAAATCATTTCAATCCCAACGTGGTGGAGAACAGAGGCACAAATGCATTCAATGTCTCATTGTTCATGTATAGACCTGACTGTATACATGTTCACACCATACACTTTATTAGGAACACCTGTATGTTCATGCAATTATCCAATTAGTCAATCATGTGACAGCAGAGCAAAGCATAAAATCATGCTATCCACACACTGGAAGGCAGCACAGCATCCTGTGTGGTATGAGCGAATTACTTGCTAAGTTTGTTTAGAATTGTAACAAAATCTGGCAAAAATATTAATATTGATTCGGGACATTTATGAAATCATGACATTAAAAGAGCAACCGACTGGATGCCGAGGTATCGTGATAATATCGGGTGTTCCCTGGTGATTTCCATCCCTAGATCAAATACCTATGTCTGTATGTATGTATGTATGTATGTATGCTTCGTGCAGGTTATGATAAATGTGTATATGAATGTATATTCCATGCATTCATTCATTCATTTCTCTTCTATGTGTGTGTGAGTGAGAGACAGAGAGAGAGAGAGAGAGAGAGAGAAACAGAGATAGAGAGACTATATTTACGAGCGTGATTCTGTTCTTTCTACATATCTTTGATGTAATGTGATGCCACAATATATTTGTCAAATTTTGAAGATAGTGGAGCTTAATTTATAAACAAGTACCTGGTTGGTGAAATGGCACACTGAATAACTTAATAACTTAATAAACTAATAACTGCTCACAGCTGACATGAGCGAAGGGAAGTGGGAAATCTAGCTGGGAAATCATCACGCGCACCTCCATAAACACCGCGTCATTAAGCACCAGGCTAACAGCGCTGGCTAACACTTCTAGCCATCTAGCTAACATTCACAGCGGAGTGTTCAAGTTTCTCACCCGGCGATGAGGAAAATGACCCGCAGAGGGTCCCGGGCGATAGTGAGCAGGAACAAGGCCACAGCCGGACTGAAGGCAATAAAAGTACAGCCAAAAAACACCGCCGCCGTCATCGTTAAACTCCAAACCGCTTCCCTACCGGAAACACTACTGCGGCTACTTCCGGTCCGCCCATACACACTAACCAACCTGATATTTAAATATTTAATATATGTTATTTAAAGCTAGTCAAAGACTAACCCAACGTTTAAGTTAAACGTTGAAGCGTTAACGTACAGGATCCTCCGCGAAATATAATTCTATATTTGCTTTTACATAAATAAATCCCCAAAGATTTTTCATCGCAGAAGCCCAATGACCGGAAGCCGCAAAATAAGATGAAATAAGTTTCAAAATAAAAGTCTGTCTGCGGAAGTTCTGCCTTTAGGAAATGGATAAGTATTACTTATCAACAACTATATGTCATTCTGTATCCTGTATACAGGGTCACGGGGGGCCTGGAGCCTATCCTGCTTAGATCACGAGGCCGCGTACACCATGGACGGGGTGCCAATCCATCACATGGCACATACACATGTTCATTCACACACCATGGACATTTTGGGAAAGACAGTTAGCCTCTGCGGGAATCAAACCCAGACCCTGGAGGTACAAGGCCACAGTGCTAATCACTAAGCTGCAACAGAAATTCTGTTTGTTTGGTGGCCGGTCGGTGTTTGCACAGGTAGTTTTGTCACAATAGTGTCAAATGCATTCACCACTGTAACAGTAGCTGGCGTCATCGACAACATATGTCATACTGTTCGTGTGTCACAAGTGTTCCTCACTGGATGTTACAGTAAGCAGCGTATACAACAGGCAGAATTAAGGGACGACAAAACATTGGAGGAATGTGAGGAGCAGCAGCGAGTTGACCACACACTCCAGGCCGAGCTCATAGTCTGGATGCAGAGCATCGAAATGACAGCGCGTATAATGATGAGTGAATGAACCCCCGGCTTAAACTGCGACATATCCACAGCCACAGTGCATACAAAACCTGAAGCAGTATGAGGCGCGGCCATGGGTTGACCGCATACTCCATTTACAGGTGATGGTAGCACACAGGCGTCAGGATCTGCATGTGGGTGGAACCGTAGGTAATAACTTGTTACCATGGGTAACCTAGTTATTAATAAAAACCCAGTATGGTATAATTAGCTTGTGAGTCTTTGTCTCATATTGTTTTTTGCACTCATGTATATCATAAAGTCATACAGCAGTGTAGAGAAAAGATACCGTAAATTGAATACACCTATTAAGAAATCAATAGATTATTAATGACAATTGTTATTACATTGGGCTAAAAACTTTTTTAAAAATTATATAGCACTTTTAATAATAGTCATTGTCACAAAATAATAAAAAAAAATGGAAAACAACTCCAAAAAGTGTGAGGAAATATGTATGATAATTATTAGTTTGTCCATGATGGGCAAGCTGTGGGCAGTGGTGGCAAGGAAAAACTCCCTGAGATAGCAATAGGTGTGTGTGTGTGTGTGCTCACAAAATGGTTGGAGATAACATGGTCCATATGTTTTGTCCAACTGTACAACAAAAGCTTGTGTTCAGTTTTAACTCATCTATATTGAATGAAACCCTAGCAGATTTACAGGCTGAAGTCGAGGTGAAAGAATTTAAAATTGAAATAAACAATCACACAATTTCATACTGTCTTGAGAAACATTTTATTTTTCCTTCAGACATTTCATAAAATCATAAAATTTGTTATACATATTATCTTTGGCATTAATAATTAACATCAACAATATAAATCTTATTTTGCTGAGCAACACAGCTTATGCTGAATTCCTCTGTTCAAAATGCAACATAAAATAAGAATTAAAGCAATTCAGTAAGTTAAAATGTCCTTTAAAAACCCTGAGTGTGAGTGGTAAAATTTCCAGTCACTATAATCAGTGTAAATATTAATACTGACTCAAAACTGGATTATTGGTTATTTTCATGTTGAAGTATTTAGTGTGAAATGTGTTTCTTTAAAGTACTCATTATTTAAAAAAAGAAAAAACGAAATGGGATGATAAGTGTTAAGGATGTAGGAAAAACGCCTTCACCACAGAGTCAGCATCAAATGAACACCTGGCTGAATTGAATAATATTAATAATTATAATGATGATGATGATGATGATCAAGCCTTGTTTGTGAGCTCCATGACAGCGATGGTTGTACTCTGGCCAAAGATGAAGGCTCCAACAACAACAGTGACAACACCCCATGCTGTCAGGAAAATCCTGTAAACACACAGATGTTTAATAGTGATGGAAAATGTTGGAGCTGAGGAAGGAGATTCTGTGTCAGGCAGAAAACCAAACACAATATATGAATTTTAATTCATGACATGAGGATTGTATAAAACTGATTTAAAACAATTAAACACTGAACGTGTGTCAGACGTGTATATTATCTGCCATCAATCGGTCAGACAAACACCATGGAGACATTGAGAATTAGTGTTAGTGAAAACTGGTCTGTCATGTAATATATTACTTTCTTTACAAGGCATGCAAATATTCTTATTTAATGTTATTTATAAATTAATTTTAAGGTATATTTGGAAATACTGAATGGTTTTGGACATAATAATGCAGACATGATAAACATATACAGTATAACAGCATTTATACTACAGATAATATGGTGCCTAAGACTTTTGCGCAGTACTGTATATCATAAAGAAATACAGCAGTGTAGAGAAAAGATACTTCAGTTTTATTTTAATGAAATTATAGATAAGAAATACTTAATAGTTAAGAAAATATAGATAACTAGAGGGTACCAGCAGCACCGCCCGCGTACAGATCCAGATGCCCGTGTGCTACCATTACCTGAGAATGGTGTGTGTGTTCAACTCGCTGCTGCTCCTCATGCTGTTTTAATGTTTTAACATACATATTATTTACCTCACAGTATGACCTAAAAGGAGACGACAATGCTGTCTGCTGTTACATGAGATGACACTGCCTACTGTTATATGGAAAGGGACCTGTCCGCTACACCAGCTGCTAGCTACAACGGCCGCCCACTGCTCCGGCCGCCCGCTAGACCGGGGTTTCAGTAGCTATGAGCTCAGCCTGATGTACCGTTTTTGCCATAGATGATGCTACTTTTACATTCGGCGAGGAATGTATGACGTGCACAAAAGTTAATAAAGTAATTTGTGTGCATGTGTAATGTATATATTGGGTGGGGCATAAAGATCTCCCACATTTTCAAGGGGCACTATGCAGACTATAGTGGTGGTAGGGAGGTGGGGTAGGTCTCATTTGGTAGGTTAGGCTCCACCGTTTTCAGTACCCATAATGAGTTGGACCAGTGAACATCGGGGCTTTGTTGTTCAAGTGTATTATGAGAACAACCGTTCTGTGATAGTGATGCAGAGAGCATTCCATACATGAGTTGTGTTTGACTGAAATGCACCTGTACCAGATCGGGAAATGATTTTGCTATGGATTTCGAACCTTTGGGATACACACTGAAAAGAAAATCATCTTGCATACTTAGGACTTTTAGAACACCAGAAAATGTGGAAGCATTAAGAGCATCCATTCAGCAATCGCCAAGGCGATCTGCTCGTGAGCATGCCATGGAACTGGGGATAACAAGTCAAGTATTTTATTCATATCAAGTATTCTTTTGTCATGTCTGAGAATAAATTCTGTGGAGTGTAAAGTTTAAAGGTTCAGTTTAGTAGAAAAAAGGAAAGGATTGGTGAATGTATAAAGATTGCTCCATAAGACCCTTTTTCCTTCTTTGATTAAAGCCAAGCCCACGGAGTACAGCTTACTGCTGTAATTGGATAGTGATTGCATTTTCTTGTGGCACAACTGCAACACAGTGATGAAAGTAAAATATGTTGCAACAGGGAATTGCTTGCACTTTTGTTTTATTTTTTTCAAAAAGCAATCTGATAATAGCTGCATGGAAATGAAGTCTAATGTAAAAAATACTCACTTTAATCTGTAATTTAATGGTTCTGTCTGCATGGCAAAAATGAGACACAGCCCTGTAAAAGAAAAATTTCAATTGAATGTTATCTCATTTTATCATATTTTTTGCTAGTAATTTGGTTGTTTGTGTATGCATGAATATATCACCAGGAAAAATGAATATAAAGAAGGCACTGATTCCTCCAATCACACTAATGACGTGACTCATGTCCGGAACATAGACAGCAATAAGAAGTGTCACAGCGATCCACAGGACAGTCAGAAGGACTCGGCAACGGCATTCAAACTCCACTGTAACCAGGGCGCGTCGCTCCCGGTAACGCAGCATCAACGCCAGAATGACGGTCCTGAGGAAAGAGAACACAGTCATACGGAGGGAATTTGGGTGTGTGTGTAAGGTAGACCATAATCATGATGAGATACATTTTATTTTCCATGTACAGTACCTGCCCAGGAGAAGTATAATGGGGTAGATCGTAATGATCGAAATCCCAAACAGCAGCCTCGCGACAATCATCACCACATCATTTCCAGGGTATGACATCAGGATATCAGATGCCACTCCCCGTCCAAATGTGAGGAAACCAAACACTCCTGTCATGGGATAAGAGACGGTTATTATCTTTAGAGTAACTTATAAAACTGTTATTTACAGGAGACATAAAAGGTGGTACTGAAGACATTACTGGAGACATTACAGGTGACATTGCGGGTGACGTTGCGGGTGATGTGGGAGACAATACAAGTGACAATAAAGGTGAAATGGGGCAATTACATATGACATTACAGGTGACATTACATAGGTGATAGGGGACATTATAGGTGATAGAGATTGGATTGCAGGTGATATAGGGGAGACATAAAAGGTGTCAGATTACAGATTACAGGTGACATTGCAAGTGATGTAGGGGACACTGCAGGTGATATTGCAGGTGATAGAGGTCAGATTACAGGTGACATTGCAGGTGATATAAGAGACATTGCAGGTGATATTACAGGTGATAGAGGTCAGATTACAGGTGACATTGCAGGTGATATAAGAGACATTGCAGGTGATATTACAGGTGATAGAGGTCAGATTACAGGTGACATTGCAGGTGATAGAGATAATAATGGTCACATTAAAGCTGACTTACCAGTGAGGGTGTAGATGAGCAGACAGAAGATCATGGATGTCACAGCGATGATGACCCAGTGACTGATCTTTTTATTTTCCATGCTGCTATAAATAGCAATGCAGGCTTCATGGCACTGAACCACACCCGCACACACACAGAGATCACCAAAAAAGTATATATATTTAGCAGAAAGAGTAAATTATCCAATGAAACCTAAAACTAAATCTCACCTGGAAGCCGAAGCAGATGGTGGGAACGACACTGAACATGGAGGCCCACGAGTCCATCCTGCAGCATAGATTTTAGGCGTTTTAATTATTTCACTCAGTATAATCACCTCTTTTAATGACCTGCTTAAATAAGTGTAATGATTTAATGAATATTACACTCTGATTGGTTATCAGGAGTTGATTAACTTTAACAGCAGCTCTGACAGTTGTGCAGGTTTACATGAATGTGCTCATTCTGATACTGGAGTGGCTCAGTGGTTAAGACATTGGACTATTGATGGGAAGGTTCAAACCCCAGGACCATCAAATTGCCACTGTTGGGCTCTAGAGCAAGGCTCTTAACACCTGCTCAAATGTAAAATGTAAGTCGCTCTGGATAAGGCCGTCTGCCAAATGCTGTAAATGTAAATCATATGTTATCGTTTCCATAGTAACAGCTCATTAACAATGATGTATAGAGCACATGCTCCAGTCATAATGAACAGATTACAAAATGTCTGTAAACATAAATATTCATGAAGACATTTATGGATAGAGTCCTCAGTGCCAGCACTTTGTAACAGTCATGACTTTTTATAAATGTATAATTAAACTATGAAGAGTGTTTTTGATTAATTATCAAGACTGCATAGTTGTCATTAAAGGTTCTATGTAGAAACGTTTACCAAAAGTCATGTGACTAGGGTTCCCTATAATATTTGAAGCTAAAACAGAGAGTTGAAAAAAAAAAAAGAGATGCAAACAAACAGTAACCGGCTCTGTGATTGAAGAAGAAATGTAAAGTTACACTTTTAAATCTGGTTTGAGTTCACACACGACATCAGGGTGAAAGATTGTTGCGAACATGGGATTATTATCTGCTTTGCATAAATTCATTTTTGGCAAAACAAATTTTCTCCCAAATGCACAACTCAAAACAAAATTGTCACGCTGTCACATGCCCTGCATCATATTTATTTTGTACCTTTACATTCACAATTTCACACAGAATAAATCTTTAATCTTTTATTAAATGCTCATAAAAAGAATCATTTCATTGCTGACTCATCTCTTCAGATTTTTTAAAACATAAATATTATATCATGTTTTATATATAAATATTTGTATAAATATTTTCTAAAGTTTATTTTTTGTCTTTGGATCACTGACAGACTCACCCTGTGTGTTGAGGTCGAAGATCTGCTGTGTGTTCCACTTTCAGATAATATTTAACAATTACAGCCACACAGAGGTACGTAGCAGCCAGAGTTCCTAATACACTGCATATCACACACACACAATTATACAAATTATATAAATATATAATTTATTAAAATAATTAACTATTTACTACTTTACTCATTTCATAAATAGATTTATAATATTAATAAATGCACACATAGTAATACATTTGTAAATAGTAACACTTCTTTTGTTCATAGTGATAAATGTGTGAATAGTACTATTCACAAAATTTTCTCTGAGAGAGCACCTGGTGTATTTCTGGATGCTTATTTCTTTGGGGATGGACAGAGGGAGGATGATGATGAGGCACACGACAAAGAGTGCGAAGCTCTGGTCTGTATACCAGTGATAGGGCATCACTTTTGCTCCTGTTACCACTTCATATAAGGACAAACACACTAAACACACACACAAACAAGATATGAAATTAAAAGTTAATTAACTGAAAAATTAAAAATAATATATTAAACTGACCACAGGGAAAAAGCCCGGTGTGATAGAAAAAAATGCATTGTGTCAAATCATCACCAACCCAAAAGAATTAGTGTTTAGCTAAACGAGTCATCTTAAAGAGTCGACTTATTTGTCAATGACACTTTACATGGAGTAATTAGAAACACACACACCCTTTGGCAACACCTCACTTACACTTCTCCAGCTGGTCCTGCACCACCACGAGGAATGCCACAGAGATCATAAAGAGGTTAAAGACGAAGCAGACCTCACACAGATAGCCGATCCTGCGGCCGCACACTTCTCTCACAACGTCGTGATACGTGCCCTGTCGGCTGATGGATGAGGCGTAGCCCAGGATGACCAGGCCGCTGATCAGAAATATCAGAGACACCTGATTGGGAGAAAATTAACTGACTTATTGACTAACTGCTAATAAACACACACACACACACACTCTACACATAAAAACATTTTTGAGACTGATTAAAAAGAAAACACGTGATACGGACACACAGAAAGACACACACACACACACACACACACACA
Source organism: Dinotopterus cunningtoni (assembly GCA_028565755.1). Lineage (NCBI taxonomy): Eukaryota > Metazoa > Chordata > Actinopteri > Siluriformes > Clariidae > Dinotopterus > Dinotopterus cunningtoni. The sequence continues at coordinate 728,203 of JAOTRS010000004.1, forward strand.
TTAGTAATAGCATGTGAAAAACAGGACACAATTGACACCCTAACGAGAAAAGTGTGCACACATACGCACAGTGTGCACACACTTTCACTCAAACAAACACACAGACACAAACACACTAATAACTTTGTCCTGTAATTTGGGACGTTGCACTCATTAACGTCCTTACATACTGATGTTATTTGGAAAAAATATGTAACTAAAAACAAGAAAATGGTGTTTCCATGACATTTAAACACCTGATCCAACATAGTCCATGTGTCTGAAATCATTTACTATATGAAGTGCATTACAGTATGGAGGGAGCAGCATGATGGATGACAAATAAAGGTACGTGTATATATATATATATATATATATATATATATATATATAAACCTTTGCCTTCATATAAATTTTATGTAGGGGCGGGGTTATGTACTGCGTGAATACACTTGGCAATATCACTAAAGAAACTTCATGCAGATTGTAAAATGATGATAACATGGTAAGCTGAAATTTATCCTGCCATCCCGAGAGGATTGCATGCATGATGGAAACACACCAGTTTATCACTGAGCACACCCATGTCCATGGCATCAATGCACCTACTGGAAGCAAACCCGAGAACCCAGAGGAACCGGGGAGAACATGTGAAACTCCTCACAGATGGTAACCTGAGCTCAGGATCAAACCTGGAGCTGTGACACAGCAATGTAAATGTGCCTTATGCAAAATGTGGTAATTTTCCTAATACAGTATATGGTTGTATGTACAGTGGTTGTCATGGTAACCCTGGTAATTTAATCATCTCTTTTATTAATATTTCAACTTGCTGATGCACCCTATGTACACTTTCGTTCCTGTCTGTATATACAATTATCATGTACATGGAAACAGTATATTTGTATTATTGGACCCCATTTTTACCTTGTTAATACATCTTAAATTGTAAACATCTTTTTTTTTACTTTATGTTTTCCTCACTGCAATTCTTGCAAGAGCTTGTTTTATAATATGTGAACTGGCTGATGTAACAATACAATTTTCCTGAGAGATTAATTAAGTACTCTATCTACTGTACATTATGCACATGCACTCATTCACACTACGGGCAATTTGCGAATGCCAGTTATCCTAATCTGCATGCCTTTGGACTGTGGGAGGAAACCGGAGTACCCAAAAGGAAACTCACCAAGCACAGGAAGAACAGGCAAACTTTATGCACACGGACCAGACGCTGGAATATAGTCATTTGGACACTATTGTGCATTGGTGCATATTTTTACATAATTTTCATTTAAAATGCTCCATTAGTTGCAACTTTAGAAGAAGTGAGAAATCAGAATATACCAGTTCTACACCGATGGCTCTGTTCACACCTCCTGCCTTCTCGAAAGCCCAGGGGAAGTTGAGGAGTCCGGCTCCTAGTGCAGACTTCAGCATGATGAAAACTGCCCCGAAGGAGCCGAGACGCGGTGCCTCGGTGCCTCGCGCTGGTTTGTACAGCAGGCTGATGCTGCGGATGCTCTCACGCGCCAGTTCCTCCATGCTGCCTCGCGCTCAGGGGCACTCGCAGCCTGATTTAGGTCCGAGGAGTTACCTTTACTGAGAGTGCGCGGAGTCAGTCCGGTCCGGTTCGGTCCACTCCAAACAGCCAACCGGCTCGTCTTCATTATACAAAGCGCACGCTCCAATTTAGGCACTTATACACACACACGCACACACACACAAGTCGCACTCAGATGAGAAATGTTGGAAAGATCTGCTAGGTTTAAGGCCCGTGTCTCGTTTATTTGGAAATGCGCGCAGTCCGGGTCACGAGCGCGCACCACCGCTTAGGTGAGAAATAGAGTCAATGCAGTCACGTGACGTGTCAGTCAGTCTGTCTCACCTGTGGCCTCAATGGATGGGAGTTTAATAGCGCTCAGTGATGGGGAACAAATGGATACAAGCAGGGCCGGTTCTAGACCAGACCATATGGGGGGTGGGCAGTCAGAAATGTGGAGGGGGCATCATGTTCGAACTAAGCTCCTGCTGGTATAGCTCTTAAGGTCACTGAGGCATGCAACCCCCCTGACCACAATAAGGTGGCAATCCCTCAGGGGGGAAACTAAAAAATTAAAATTAAATAAATAAAACAAAATAAAATAAAATATCCTTAATCCAGATTTTATCAATCAACGACATAATATTTATC
>JAOTRS010000004.1:752540-769791 GCA_028565755.1 Dinotopterus cunningtoni
CTAGTACCGATGCTCATACAACTGCTACTGGTACTACTTCTACTAGTATCACTACTACTGCTACTGGTAATGCTACTGCTGTTGATACTACAACCACTTCTATGACTACTACTGCATCATACTACCTCTAGTCTTAATGCTATTGCTACTACTGCTGGTAATGCTACTGCTGGTGATACTATTACTTTTACTACTACTACTGCTACTGCTCCTACTATGGTAGTATAATAATACTAATACTAACACTACTAATACTAAAGGGAGGTTTAAGAAGAAGAATGTATGAATTGTTGAGTTTTAGGATGAATAAAAAATAATTCAAGCAGAATCAAGATAAACTATTGCTTGTTGTCTGCCGCACTTCGATACACTTAAACAACCCGAACAACCGGGAGAGATGCAAAGAGAGCAGATTTAAGCTTTTGCCCAGGTGCCCTGTGTCACATACGTCCTGTACATCAAAAGAACCAGTCATTAACATGTCAGTCATAGAGAGACCCGGAGACAGAAATAGAAAATACATTTGCATTTTCTGGTTATACAAAAGGGTTCCAGCAGACACGAGTTTGGATTCTGGATACGGGCTACAGGAAGCGTCGCCATGTAGGAAGTCAGGAACCACAAGGAGGGGGGCTGTTTTATGGTGCATAGAGGAATGAGAACCTTCTCATCATATTATAAAATCATATAACTACTGTTACTGAAACTGCTTACACTACTGATACTACTACTGATTGTGATACCGGTATTACCAATATTATTTTTACTGCTGCTGCTGCTACAACCACGATGTTCTTGCTGTTACTGCTTCTGCTACTAGAACTACTTCTACTGTTGCTTCTTATGTTGCTTTGATCTCTACGGCTGCTATTGTTACTGTTGCTATTAACATGACTCCTGTTGCTACGAATACAACTAAGGCTATTACTGCTATCTCTACTACAACTACTGCAAAATAAAAAATATATATTAACACTACTACTACTATCATTATTAATATAAAAGTAATTAACATACACAAATGATGGAGTTAAAAATAACAATAATCACTCATAGTCTATACTGGTTTATCCTGTATACAGGGTCACGGGGGGGCCTGGAGCCTATCCCAGGAGACTTGGGGCATGAGGTGTTTCTACACCCCACATGGGGTGCGAACCCATCGCAGGGCATATGCACACACATGTACAAACCACAGGCAATATAAAAACGCCAATCAGCATGTATTTGGACTATGGGAGGAAACCAGGGCACCAGGAGAAAACCCACCAAGCACAGGGAGAACATGCAAGCACACAGACCCCGAGGCGGGAATCGAACCCAGAACCTGAGGTGTGAGGCAACAGTGCTAACCACTAAGCCACTATGCTACAATCACAGCTACAACATATCTCTGTTTTACTGTCTCTATTGCTGTCTGGAATTTCCTCTGGGGCCAATAAAGTATCTATCCGTCTATCTATCTATAACATATTTATAAGATGGTGCCAGGAAAAAAATTCCCTACTGGCATAAGATTTTGATGGATAACAAATGGGTCAGTGATGTGCATACTATTTGAAATTCAATTAAATTATCTTGAATCATCACTAAATAGGTTCAATTACAAGCTTATTAAAATATTTTTAGGTAGATAACTGTATAGGTGGCACGCTGGCTTAGTAGTTATCACTGTGGCCTCTTACCTCCAGGGTCTGGGTTCGATTCCCGCCTCGGTGTCTGTGTGCATGTTCTCCCAGTGCTTGGTGGGTTTCCTTTGACTACTCCGGTTTCCTCCACCTGTCCAAAGACATTCAGATCAGGCTGAATGTTGTTCCTAAATTCCCTGCTATGGTTAAAAAAATGTGAATAAATACAGTGGTCACCATTGCCCTCCACGATCCCTAGTTGGACGGACTACAGAGGTTGATGGATGGATGGATGGATGGATGGATGGATGGAGGCTACTGTATAGCTTCTTGTACCACGTATTTCCATTTCTGTCCACTAGGAGGCGCAAAGGCACACTTTTAAAAGAAAAGGAAAAAAAAAAAAAACAATCCACCTGACCCGAGCAGAGGATTAGGAGTGTGGAATTAGTCAGGCGAAATATACACACACACACACAAAAAAAGGAATAAAATATTTGTAATAAAGTCAGGGATTTAAGTGTTCCTAGCCCCGCCCACTGTTTATCACTTCAAACCTTTACGCAAATAAATAGTGAGCAGTTTCTGATGGTGAGAATAGAGAGTAGAGGGAGGTGTAGAGTAGTTCAGTGCACAGGGTTAGTTATTAACAGGTTGACTCGTGGTAATGAGCTTCAGTTCTAGTTAGAGAGCCAATCATAAAGGACACATTTGCTGCGATTTAATTGATTATTATCACAGGATTAAATACGAGTCGTTTTCTTTCCCTCCTCTGATTAATCGACTCACACCTATTTTTGTTTTTTTCTCCCGCACTACCCCCAGGAGTTTGCGCTTCCCCTTTAACTGGAGCAGAGCAGCATGAAGGAAGAGTGAAGCGGGATCATGGCGGCTCCTCTCGGCCGGGACACTCTACCTGACCACTGGTCTTACGGAGTCTGCAGGGATGGACGAGTGTTTTTCATCAAGTGAGCCACGAGATCGTGATATAAATCGTTCTGCTTGTTTTTTTGACGGATCGTTTGGAATCTTTTGCGCATTTCGTGTCGGTCTTGTTGTAGCCTAACAGGTGTGTATGTATATGTGTGTGTGTGTGTGTGTGTGCGCGTTTTCCTTTCATTTTCCAGCGACCAAACTCGCAGCACCACTTGGCTCCATCCCCGCACAGGAGAACCTGTCAACTCGGGCCACATGATCCGATCAGGTAGGAACCACCCGAGTCCTGGATCTCCTTCTTCTCCCGCTCTTCTTCACCTCGAACTTTCCCTTTTAATCAGACCATTAATCGCTTTCAAAAGATTTCCAGGAAGATACATTGTTGAATCGGGAAGATACAATGTTTCTGAAGCCGAACACTTCAAAGTGAAGCAGCGCGAAGATTTAAAAACATGAAAAGAAAACAAACATCAAAGGCGTTCTGTTTTCAGTTTGTTTCTCTTGCGAGTGAAATAAATCGCGCGCGCGTCTCTCTCTCTATCTCTCTCTCTCTCTCTCTCTGTATTTGTGTGTGTAAACTCTATGCAGCTCAAATATACTTTTTTTCGGCTTTTCTCCTCGTGTAGATTTACCGCGAGGATGGGAGGAAGGATTCACGACAGAAGGCGCGAGTTATTTCATCAAGTAAGAGCTTTTTAGGCTGTTTTGAACCCTGAATGGTGTGTGTGTGTGTGTGTGTGTGGAAGTGAAGTGGAGCTGCATTGCTTTCTGCATCAGCGCCTCCAGCCAGCTCTGGACTGAGGAAGGAGCAGGCTGGAGATGCGCAGTGTGCTGTTACTGGACTGCTGCTCTGTGTGGAGCTTTAAGTGCAACATTAGTCCATGTCTTGTCTCTCCTACATGTCCTTTAGTCATCATACACCAGTCCTTCAGCCTGAAGATACACCCAGAAACCATGAGGACTGTGATCGCAGTGAACACACTCCAGGTTGAAACTATAATGACTTTCCTGGTTATACAGCTGTGATAGAGAGGGAAATGATTTATAATCATATTATCTGATGTCGCCCAGTTGGTGATGGGTTCTTTTTTTTTTTCGAGTCTGGTTCCTCTTATGGTTTTCTCCTCACGTCATCCCAGGGACTTTTTCTTCACCGTGTTCATTAAGAAAAAAAAATGTATATGGATTTGAAATCTATATCCAGGGACAGGACCTCAAGCGCAGGAATGTGGTAAAAATTATTCAAACTAATGCAGTATATAAAGAGAAGTAACCTTTCTACGGTTCCTAGAATTAGGCCGCATGGTTGTGGGAGTTCCAGGTTTGGCCTGAGCTTGGGTTACAGGATATTTGAAGATTCTCCAGTTTTCGTCCACCAACCAAAAACATTCTGATGACTCTAAATTAACTCTAGGTACGAATGATGTTGTAAATGTGTGTTTATGGTTGGGGATGTTTATTTTGATCAATTTACTTCCCATTTAGAGTGTGTTCCTATTTCGCATATGCATATTATTTTTCCAGGGAAGGACTGCTAATCTGTGTGACCTTTGGGGAACGAATTACAATTTGTAAATCAGCCATTATACCAGAGGCGTTCAAGTCAAACCGGGACTTGTGATAATTTCTGGTGATAAAGGCATAAAGCAGGCGATTGACATTTACAAAAGACTTCAAGCATAGTGTGATGATGAGACTCTTAGCCGCAGTAAAACATTTGAACGGTGCTAAATTTTTAAAGAAGGCGTACATCCGTGAATGACGATCCCGGCCAAAGTGGCTTGGAGCTCACTGCAATTGATCCGTCAAAATTAATGGATAACCTTCCGTCAACTTCCAGCAGAAAGAGACGCATCTGTCTGTGTAAAATGTACACACAATCATTCACCAACACAACTTGTGAATTACAGGAACTTGGCTGGGAGTTATTGCCACATCCCCGTACAGTCCTGACCTCGCTCCAAGACATTTCCACAATGTTGGGTCCAATAAAGGAGTTCCTGGGAGGCCAGGGTTTCGGACCTGAATCAGACAGACAGTCCGATCATGACTCTGGTGTACCGAGAAAACTTTCTACCTTGATGGTGTCCAAGCACTAGTGAAACACTGCGATAAGTGCATTAGTGTATCAGGGGATTATATAGAGAAATAAAGGGAGTTTTACTCTCAGAACCGTGTTCTGTTATTCTGCACCATCAAAAGTCCCAGTTGGACTTGAACACCCTTTGTATATAACATGAATCAAAGTCGGGCTCAAGGTTAAGTCGCTGCAATTTAAAACAAAAGCAAGAAAGTGAAAAATGGACTCCGTCGCTAATCTCTGACATGGAAAAGTTCATGAAGATCGCACAAACCCGACATCCAAACTAAATATTTACTGTGTTAAAGCTGACCTTGTCTGTGCTGAGTAAGAATGACTTGATGACTCAGGATTTGACTCGTTAACAGATATAAGAAATGACACTGAACTAAGAATGTGTTCTGATTTCATCCATTAGTTTCTAATATATGATGTTCTATGTGTATTTGAGAGTATCAGCCACAAAGAGCATGGAAATGAACGAGAAGGTGCAGCTGGTGAACAGTGACAGAGCAGATTGCTTCTGCAAGGAGACAAAGAACCAAAACCTTTGAGAAACAGTCAGTAGTGGAGCTGAGTATTAGCAGCAAATCTGTGGAACTTCAGTTATTTGAAGTATGAGAGTGTTTTTCTCCTTAAATCACCTCAAGCCATGTCGAGACTTTGCTTCTGGTGTTTCAGTCAGAGTCAGAAATTATCCGCATCTAGCTGTAGAATTTATTTTCATCGACTTTTAAAAAAGACAAATACATAATTTTTCTACAAAGTCTCCTTGCTTTTTAATACACGTTGTCCGTCTGTCAACAAGCTTTCATATTCCTTCATTGAAAAAAATGCTTTAGGCCGAGCAGTGAGCCACGAATGCACCGCTGTCCTAATTTCTTCATCAGAAGTGAATGTTCATCCCTGTAGGGCCGCTTTCAGGGGACCAAACAGGTGAAAGGCAGATGGAGCGAGATCAGGACTATAGGGAGGACGCTTTAACACCTCAGAGTGTCGACAGTGTGGGCAGAAGTATGGGAAGCCAAACACATCAAAAGTGGGATGAAACCGCGGCACCCGATTGAGCCACCCTGGACGGACCAAATATCTGCGCGGCCCAGTGGACAGCGCAGCGCGACGATCTGGATAACGCAGAGATGATCTGGTTTATTTGCACAGCCTGGTGGATCGCACAGCGCGGACCAACTTCAGCAGCGCTGCTCGAATCACAAACCTGCGCGACCCATTGGGCGACTCTGTTAGAAATAAACTCCGTCCACCATCGATTTACATTTCAATCGGGTGCCGCGGTTTCGTCCCACTTTTGATGTGTTTAGCTTCCCATACAGAAGTGCACGGATGTGTCTCAGCATACGAGATCACGTTGTGCTTTGATGACACTACCGAAGTTTAGTCTTCAGCTCTTCAATAAACTTCTCACTGTAACGAGCACTGCTGATTGTTGAACCTTTTTCTTGATAATGTCCCAATACTTCTGGCCCTTGGGAATCCCAGAAAACTGTAAGCGTTGATGGATTTTTTTCAGCTGAAGGTTTTGATTTTTGAACTTATTTTGGTCGGTGGTTAAGGATGTTCCCGTCCTCAGATTCGTAGTGATGAATCTGTGTCTCGTCATCAGTGATGATTCTCCTTAAGAAACTTTCACCTTTCTTAGAGTATCACTCAGAATTGTGTTTACAGATATCCAAACGCTCCTGTTCCTCCTGATCTGTATAGGGATGTTAAAGAATCTTTTGTGAGCTTATCTACATGCAGTTATTAAATACAAACAATAAGTGCGAAGGTCACAGTTATAAAACCAGACACTGTGAAGAGGTTTGGAGGTTGATTCGTTTTCTGGAAAAGCAGAACACGTTCTGCATGTCTATGGTAACAGCTCATTCAAATAGAGTCTCAAGTGTCAAAGGTAAACCTGGGACTTTTCTCAGGAGCAAAGCGTTTTTTTTTTTTGGCTTATTCACTTCAAGACAAAAGGGAGGGTACAGATGTTTACAGCTGCTACAACGTAGGTGAGAACAGGAACTAATGTGTTAAATGAACTCAGAATTGAGTCAAGCTATAAATGGATAATTACAAAATAAATATTGTTATATTTATAATTTAGTGTCCCTGAAATTACGCTAGCTTCAGAGTTAGCCTGCATGCTAAGCTAACTTGCTATCTTTCTACTTTGTAAACATAGGCAATCAGTGAACAGATTGTGTGTTGTCATGGTAACGATGAAACGTAGTTTGACTAAGTAAATCGAAGTGAGCTAGTTAACTAGCTGTTCAGGAAATAATGAAATAAGCTAATGTGAGCGATATTAGCAACATTTTTGATAATATTTGGATATTCCTAGTTTATTTCTTCATGTCTATGCATGGATATAGAAATTTTTTTTTATTCTTTCAGTGCAGGGCATCAGAATTGTGTTTAGATAGTTATTTTTTGGAGCAAAGTAGAAAACAAATGATTGAGTGTCAGGGAATCCTGATGCTAACACTGATGGATGCGTAGTGTTGAGAAAATGTTTGCCGTGATCTGTGATTCGAGGTTACTTAAGGTTAACTGAAGGTGAAATAAATAAATAATTGATTTTCTTTGACACACTTGTGATAAATGGGATTTCTACACGCTACAGAACCTCCTCTGCTCTCCTTGTCCCTGTCCTGTCCTGTGCGTCCGGTAGATTGCAGGCGTTGGACATGTGGCTGTATGAATTTACGATGACAGAGATATGTGGCGTGATCGTGTTCTCGGTTCCCGCCAAAGTCACTCTAACTGTTCATCTTTATTTATTAAATATATATGTATGTAATATAAAAACATCAAAGTCACTCTGCGTCCTCGGGACGGTCTGGACTCCTTTCCTGCTTGACCACTGAGTTTGTGGGTGATTATTTAATCCATAATTTCATCATACAGTTATTTATAACATCAGCAGGCTTGTTTTTTTTATTTATTTATTTTTTGTTCCTGCTGTGTTTTTGTGCCGGAATCAGCTTTTGGTCGGGAGTGAGCAGCACCTGTGCCCCCTGTGACATTGCTTTTCATTTCCTACAGCACCAGCATTAATCATAGACCAACGTCATGTGCTTCTGTAACGCATCTGCATGCATCAGATTCCTCCTCCGGCCGTTGCTGCGGTTACCGGCATGCCGATGATGACCGCCTTCTCGTCTGCAGTGCCCCAGACGAGGAGGCGAGGAGGCGTGTTTACAAGTGGATTATTCTCTCTGTTAGCTTTGGAGAGGCCGCTTGAGCCCTTTGAGCGTGTGTGCATGAGAAACAAGAGCTCTCCACAAAAGCAAGAGCTTACTCTTTGCTTAGCTTAAAAATTTTTCGCCTTCATGTCAGGAATTCACACAAGCTCACGGACTGAAACAAACAGAACACAAACATCTGGAATATCGTTCCCTGGTATTGTGCTCGTACTGGAGATCGGAACAGATAAAAGTAGACAAATAATCCACCCGAGGAAACAGATGTATTAACGTACACTGGATGAAAGCAACCTTCTTTGCTTTTCCAGACGTTCTCAAAACATCTCACAGTGTTGATCAATCCAACACAAAGCAGTGAGAGGAAAGTAAGAATAAAGGATTGTACATGAATTGTTTCAGCAGTTTGGTGATAAAAAGGCGAGTGTTACTGGGGTAAATGATTGAACCTGTCCACTGATAAGGCTTATCAAACACGTAGCCAGTTCCCCCTGTCTCTCTGTTAGGGTGCGCTCCCATAAAGGCAACAGATACCAACCAGGAGGGGATGAAGATGTTCAGGTGCTTACTCTGAGCCCGTGACGCCAGCTAACCGCATCTTTTTGCACATTTGGGATGGCGTCACACACTCGTAGGACAACGCTATCCGCCTCTTCCGCTTGCCTAATCTCAGAGAAGCCTTGGTTAGTGTCTCTGGATGATGGAGCAAACACATTCCTGTTACGGCACTTGGGAGCTTCAGCACAGAATCTACCTCAAATGATAACTTGGGAAAAAAAACTCACTCATGTGGTTCTCTTAAAACATGAGGAGTACAAAGCGATCACGATGCTTTATCGTCCAGGAGGATTTGGAACCGATTGTCCTGACAATTATAAAATTTATTGTCTTAAAACATTCCCTTTCCAGATTATTCTGTAGCTTGAGTGTGGAGAGAATGTGATATCCATCTTAAGCACACTTCCCACTTTTATGTGTTTTGCTCCGAATCACTATGGGTTCAGAATCAGGCCTCCTGATGTAGTCTCAAATCATTAGCCTTCAAATTCAAATTTCATTTGTCACATACACAGTACGATATGCAGTGAAATGCTTATACGACCGCCTGTGACCTTAACAATAAAAGCTTATTAATAAGAAATAAATATGAATAAAAAGAAATACAATAGAAAAAAAACATTTAGCTAGCCTCAGTGTAGATATGAAGCACTTAAGGCAGAGCTGTGGTGAGATACACCAGCACTATATATATATGCATAAAGACTCGGTACTGTAAGGGCACGGATAATGTGGATTTCTAAACAAGCTCTTTAAAGGGTCTACAGAACCCAACGGAGAAACCTGAAATAACTGACATGGTGGCACCAGATCATTAACTGTTCCATTAATACTATCATAGTGCTTAAAACTTCTTGCCGTCACATGACACGGTGCCGCTACAGTGCCTACGATTGTCTATGGAGGAATTCGTAACCTACGCCAGCAAGCTGCAGATCTCTGTGGGTCACCCTGACACATGAGGCACGATCTTACTGTATGATGATTTGCCAAGTCGTAGCGATTTACAGCAAAAATCGTAAAAAGTGGGGAATGGGCTTAAAAATGAAAGTTATCTTGGCTTCATTCATAGAGGCCAAAGGAACAGTTCAGGTTCAAGCCGAGCAAATCAACTAAAAGCTGCTCTTCTGTGTATTGTGTTTCTGGTGTTAATGTGTTGCTTGGTTCGGTCTTAACATTATTTTTGTTGCTCAGGTTGTTTACTGACAACTGTTACTGACAGATAACGTTCATTCATGAGCGAAAGAGAAAGAGCTGCTTTTTTGTCTTACTTTAATTTTTTTATTATCATCATTACGCTGCATGAATCAGAAATCTGCCATAGAAATAGTTTAGATGTTTCTAAACAGCCTTGGCTCAGCTAGTCACTGATGGCATTGACGATGGTCTTAGCGTGAAAGTAGAAGCTTCGAAAGCCGTTTTGTTTGAGCAGAGCGTACAGATGCGGAGGTGAGAGAACTGGACAGATTAAGTTGATAGATTACGTTTTCACATCAGTGACCCGGGATTGTTTCCAAGAACACTTGACCCCAAAGTCTGGTTCATTCATCGATGAGAACACAATCGTTCCGCGCTCGAGTGTGCTTGAAGATACAGCGTACTTGGGCGCGGATCGAATTAGATCACTGACATCATGAGTCCCATCTGTCTCCTCCGTAATCTCCACGTGTACGTAGTCCGCGCCGATCTCACCCTCTGATCTACACAGTAGGAAGGCACGTGAGAGCGTCGCACGTAGCACGAAGGTTATCATCAATGTGTGTGTGTGTGGAGGGGGGAAGCAATTGTTTCTGGGCACGATACAAATCAACCCTGGCTTATGTAAAAACGCCTTAAAACACTAAAGCGCCGCTGGATCGCTCTCTTTTCACGTAGAGATGAAGTGAAGGCTGCACCACCGTCAGGTCAGCAGTTAGGTGAAGGGCATTGTGGGTAATGCAGGAAAGTGTTAACTGAAGTGAAAACAAACCAGTATATCCATGATAAAAGTTCAAACAGAAAAAAAAACTCCATCTGGATTCTCTTAAAGGATTTCTGTCAAACAGCAAAGTCACCCAAGTACCAAAAGCAGCATGGCTCCATTATTGTTGCAGCTTTGTTATTCAACATGACTCAGAGTGCATTACTGGCTTACCCGCAGCTTTGCACGCCAATAACCCTACTATATCTTTTCTTTTTTCAGAGACATTAAAAAAAATAACAAACGTCTGGCTCTCCAGTGAGAAATACAGCCACAATATTCTCATAATGACCAGCGAGTTTATAAAGGTCAGCGAAAACGATTTTGAAACTGCATTAGTGCTGACAGTTTTATTGTCCGGTCACATGAAGGCAGTCTTTGTGTCGAATGTGCTCTCCGACAAAAAAAACAACACTACGGCTCTCAGATGTACGACGGCACAAATGTCACGGCGGTGAAATATGGTGCGTGTCCGTGCCTTTAAGGGGTTTATGGTTCCTGTTTGGATCCTGTGCGCTGCTTGTGTACATTGTCTCAGTGTCACATTCTGCTTGTTAACATCAGTGGGAAAGGAAACCGGAACTGTTTTTAGGTTGAAACACGACAGAAGGAGAGAATTTACGCCTCCCTGGGTCGCGTGTTCTTTAAGGAGAAGAAACTAGAGGGATGTGGGGGTCTGATGAATTGTTGTTCAATTTTGTGGCATATTTATTATATGCAAAACTATTATATGCATAATATGCAAAACTGCAATACACTAACTGATAAAAATGGTAAAAAATGCGACTCCATGTCGTGCTGTTGTAGGATATTATATCCTGTCCTGAGGAGTTGCACTTACTGTACCACCATCTTATTATTTTCCTTTAGTGTTTTATTCCTCTTTTACCAGACTTTATTACAGTTATAGTATATGTAATACATACATGAATAAATATCTTTTATATAGCAGCTTTCAAATATTTCTAATGCTTTACAGTGTAAAAAAAATAGTTGAAAATATATTTTTGCAAAATTAGTGCAACAAAAAATAGCAGTGACAGAATATAATATGGATAGAAAATCATTAAAATGTATAAAATTAGAGTACATGCACAATAAATATATGTATAATTGTGTGTAAGTAACAGATGGGGCTAAGTGTTAACTTGTGCTTATCTGAAACCTCTTTCTTTTCCCCTAAATAAAAAAAAAAAGAATATTAGACAGTTTTGAAGATGTAAATGCCATTCAGAAGCAGAGTGCACTGAACAGCAGACGGCAGGAGCAGGTTACCGTCACCTGAGGGTTCTGGTTTTTCTGCTGATGTGACTATTACATCTTTGGTCAACGGAGAGAGAGAGAGATAGAGATAGAGAGAGCGTCCAGTACTCTGTGGGATCCTCGATCTAAAATTGGTTTGATTTATCGCCAGCTCGGTGGCCGCCAGTTATTTAATACGTTGCTTATGGCAGCTAATGGCAAAGGCAGAACCCAGGACCCGGGCCCGGGTGCACTCAGGTAATTAAGCTGAACGGAGAAACGGCCTGCTGGGATTTCTCTTTAGTCTCTGATAAAGTAGGTGATAGAGATGAATCATGGAGTTTCTCACAATGTTTTAGATATTTTTAGCTCCTAGGCTGAGCTTTAGGGGCTTTAGTGGAATTTTAGTGGCTTTATCTTTGATTTAAGGTGCTTTTTGAAAATGTAATGTGTTATTTACATTTTAACATTTTTAGCATACTAATTTCTAACAATTTGGGGTGTTTGTACTATATTACTCTTTCTTTCTATGAAATCTTTATAGTCAAAGATAAAATATATATTGTGTGGCTGTTGAATAATCGATATTTTGTGACCAGTGCGTGTACTAGTTTAACACCAGTTAACAAGCCAACTAACTAACTTAGCTAATGTCGGGGATTGACAGACTGTTGTTGCCATGGTAATGCTGTATTTTTTTTTTTACCAATTTGCTGCATGTTAAGTAAACCCCCGATGTGAATCGAGACTCTTATTGAAATCACACTATTTTACATTTAGGCATTTTGGCAGATGCCCTTATTGAAGAGCGACTTACATTCTTATCTCATTATACATCTGAGCATTTGAGGGTTAAGGGCCTTGTTTAAGGGCCCAACAGGACAACTTGGGTGGTTGTGGGATTTGAACCTGGGACCTTCCGAACCATAGCCCTATGCCTTAACCACTGAGCTTCCCCTGGCCTATTTTGACCTATGTGTGCAAGCTTACCGGTCAGCTCATGAACAGGTGATGGTGTCATGGTGACAATATATTTTGGCTAAAATCAGTCAATGCTTTGATACTTATCTGAGCTACCTTACTAGCACCTTGATAAGTATGTAAGCAGGTATAAGAGGCGCCAGGAGGACACGGTCATGTATGCGATTACAATAACGTCTGATATTGTGATATTGACGTTGCAACCTGTGCTGCGACTAGCTAATTCTCTCCTTGTGTTTTTCTTTTGGTAATAAAAGTACAAAGGAAAATGTTTGTTTAGGCCGGAATCAGCGTCAGTTATCCTGACAGTTGGTGTGAGTCGGTGGTGAACTCTTGTCCTGACTCCCCCCCTCGTCCACCCCGTCCCCATTGTGTGCTGAAGAGGCCTAGCCCGGTCCAAGTCCACATGTCGCTGCCCTGACAACGGCCTGTTTCTGGTGCAGCAGGCTGCTGGAAGTGAGAAGCGCCGTGACACAATGGAGGGACTGTTAAGCTTGAGCGAGCGTAGTAAAAATGCTCACTTGTAGCCCCCCACCCCCCACCCCCCGCAACCTCCTTAGCTCCCTCCCTTCACCCATCAAAACGTCCACCAGCGCACCCTGTACATACATTCCTGTGTGACAATGAGTCAATTAAACATTTTTTCATTCTATATTTTAACCGCAAAAGTTTTTTTTTTTAACCCTAGTTTGATGTGCTGCTGTGTTCCCCGTAGCACGGTTGTGACCGATGTGGAAAGTCACGCAGAAAAGTCTAGCGCTCCACTTGTGAAAAAAAGTTGAAAGTGTTTTCACCTCGAGCTGCGCAAACGGATACCTGCGCGACTCAGGCTGCATTGAACCGCTGCAATCCTATAGCTCCCCAAAGACACGGCTCTACAATGGAGTCCTGTTGGGACAATATTCCTGTTGTGTCTTTCCCAGAGGAATACTGCTCTGCTTTTTTCCTACAGAAAATGTTTCTCTTTAGGATCTCAGGAGATTTAAAAAATGGTTCTCACTCGTTTTTCTTTTGGGTGACTAATTTGTCAAATGATTGCTTAGGAGAAACAGTATGACAGGAGATAAGTGGAGATTGAGTTTTGGATCGTCTGATTTCAGAGATTATTGTTTGTCTCAACTCAACATCACGAGGTTCAACCATTAACTGTTATATTGCTAGGCAATTAATACACATTCTATACATGTCCCCAAGTATATTAGTATCCTGTATATTAGTATCCCTGCAGTAAACACCTCTCACCCTTGGCTTCTTTGGTCCTGCTTTTCTAATACACAAGTGCAGCTTATTTATTTATTTATTCATCTATTCAATTTTAATTATTAATATAACTCTGTTTAAAAGTTCATTGATAGAGACTAAATTTTCAGAAGTTTGTTATTATTTTTAAATGTATTTATTTAATTAATTAAAAAAAAATTTATTACCACTTGACCTTCATGATGCTGTGTGCTTAGATATGTTCTCTGGGTTCTTGCGAGAAGTTTATACTGAAGGCACTGGATACACAGGTTGACTGCATTTAGCTAATCATGTGACTTCTGATGGTGACTGAACAGGAAAAGGGGTGCAGATGGGTTGGGGTGTTGTGTTTTGTGTGTGTGTGGGTGTGTGTGTGGGCAGTGTTGGGGGGGCTTGTGGGGACAGCGGGGGGCATACTTATGCAATCATCTATGCCCATTGTTTCCAACCCAACCTAGGGTCCACGTCCCTCCTCCTCCTGGGACGCCAAAGATCACAGGGGGTGCTCGAACCTTTGTTTGCTCTTAGGCTGTCGGAATTAAATTTGCACATAATGTTAAATATGATCATAATTACACAATTATAGTATAATTAAAAGCCTGCAGCGACAACTATTTAAAAAAAATATTTATAATAATTTATTATTTTGTTTGTGTATCTGTGCCTGAGCTGTTCTGGGTGGGTTTTAGCGATTGGGGACTCACCTTGGGAGCCACTGATCTGTTCAACCCACATTGTGTAGATTCACAGCATATATTTCTGCTTACAAATATATTGTGAGAAGGTTTGAGGAGGTAAATGCTTATGCAAGGCTCTGTTCTTGTTGCTTATCAAAAGAAACTAAACTATATATATAAAAAATTTAAAAGATGTCATTATTAAGTTAATCTTTTAGATTTTATTTTCTTAAGGTTTAGATTTACAGTATATCCCAGGTGTTCGATTAGCATTAGGTCGTCTGACACTAACTAAACTAGGTATTGCATAAAAAAGAGTAATACATTCAAAAAAAGAAGTTTCTGCCAAGGCACACGCGTGTTATTCTCTGTAATCTGGTTATCTGGTAATCTGTGTAGCACCTAAGGCTGAACGCGCCAATTAGCTGTGTAGAATGTGTAAAATAGGAAGGGATAATCAGTGTTAAAAGTGTGACGACAGGGCCGCGAGGTCTCTACAGGCGCTAATATCTCACCTCTGCTAATGAAGCAGTGTTTTTTCCCACATTACTAGCTCAGATTCATTGTCTTTTATTCATTTGGGGGAATGCTAGCAACTCATACTAATATTGATTCATGCTAGCAGCTGCCTTTTAGAAAATGACAAAAACTTGTTTTCTAACCGGTTTAAATAATGCTAAAAGCTAACTTTTATTCACATACATCATGCTGTAATCTGGTCCACACAAAACAATGCTAGCAGGTATTTTTATGCTAGCTGCTGTTTTTATTGACACAAAGTTGTCATGCTAACAGGTATATTACAAGCACCCAAAATCATGCTAGTTACCGCTACCTGCTGGTTTATCATTTTAAACTAGATCATAATAGTAGCTATTTTAAAATTTATTCTAAATGATGCTCGTTGCTTCAGATTAATCAGACAATTTGTTCTCGCATCTGTTTTTGACAGCATCTGTTGTTAGCTACTGGTTTATAATCACACCACATTTTGCTAGCGACTGCTTTTCTCTGAAATAGATATGGTTTTATGTTTAGCAGCTGTTTTTACATCAGGCTAATCATGTTTAATCGTTCATCACAATCATGCTAGCTGTTGCTTTCAAGTCATTTTAAATCAAGCTAGCAGTCCTGCCACAAAATAATGCTAGCTGATGTTTCTTTAACATAAACGTAAAAAGTAGTTTTTCATTTATTATTAAAATTATAGAAGTTGTTTTGTCTTTTAATTTAACCACATCATACCAGAAATCATTTTAAGCAAAATCATGCTAGCTGCTGTTTTTTTTTTTTTTTCTTATTTACACAAAGCCATGCTAACAGCTCTTTTATAATCATGCTAAATCTGGTGTTATTGCAAATGTTTACTAGTTATTAAGCTGAGACTTTAGGGGTCAATTATGTTTTGGATTGCAATTTTGTTCAACATAAAAAAAAATGATTTAGTTTTCAGAAATGTAATAGGTTTTTCATTCCGGCTCAGATTCATTACTTCAGGGTTTTGTTTCACTGTTGCTGGTTAAACGCTGTGTGTGTGTGATGGGTCTGTATTGAGTTTCTTACTGAATATTAAAGCTTAGTCTCACAGCTAATATTCTTCTCACAAGCACTGAAAGTCATTTAGGAGTAAAATGAGCTCCACTGGTGGCTCATTCGTAAAACATCTATCTGACTTTAAGAGCTGGTTTTGCGTACTTTGATCACAAAAGCGTCACACAGTTATAACTAACAGAACAAGTTGAACTTGCTTCACTCTAACGCTGCTTCCACTTAATTCATTTGCAAAAGGGTGTGTCTGTACAAACTAAATGTGTGTGTGTGTGTGTTTAGGTATGTGTTTGGACATAATCATATACAGTGTTTAGATAGAAGCAGTCTGGGCGACTGAAGTTAAAAATGTCCATCAGTACTTTTGGAGGGGAAGTTCAGAGTAACACACACATGCTTAAGTGGATTTTCAGAGCCTTGCATTCAGGTTATCTATATAAATATTGGAACTTTAGTTCTCACTAAAGTTCTAATATTTATAGAACTCACTTTTTCAATGATATCTTTACGTTTCATAAATGGGAGGACCCGAAATCAGTCTCAGAAAATGTCCTGTCTGTGTGTCTGTCCAGCCGGATTTTGTCACAGCATGACGCAAAACTGTCTGGACAGAATTTAATGAAACGTTCGCACTACTTAGATATCTGGCTGAAGTTTAACAGAAAAGCTAAACTGAATATTTTTACTGGGATTAGTTCCTATTTTCATTTTGGCTGAAATAACACTGCTGAGGTGGTGTAGGTGAATTTTAACGCGCTTTAAGACAAAACCTCATCTTTATCCGATCTACTTTTTAGATTTCTCATCTCTCCGATTACCAAACAGGGAGTGGACTTGGCTGATAACTTAGCATAAACAAGGCTTAAACATAAACTTTTCTGTATGCACTCTTTCAACCTGGAATTAAAATATCACTGATTAAATTAAAGCTGATCAGCTTATTTTTAGCTTTAACCTTTTAACTATTTATCCAAACTCTTTAACTGTCAACAACGGGTACTTAATCTAGTTTAAACTACCTGCATGGCACTCACCCTTAAACCCTAAAATAAAAAAATCTGATATAGAAAATGCAAACTACTTTACTCACTCACTCACTTATTCATTCTCTACAGAGCTTATCTGTACAGGGTCGTGGACCTCGAGCCTATCCCAGGGAACTCGGGGCACGAGGAGGCGAGGGGGGGGCGGGG
>JAOTRS010000004.1:809889-821931 GCA_028565755.1 Dinotopterus cunningtoni
GTTATGGGGCAATAAAATGAAGTCAGCTGACCACCTGAATGTACTGAATCACCAGAGTATCACATCTATGGAGGGTTACTTCCCTGATGGATCTGGGGGCACGAGGAATCATTTACACACATGAACCGAACACCACAGGGTGTGTTTCTCTCTTCCAGACGAGCTGCTCTGATCCGCTATTAGCCAGGTGTCACATCTTAGCGCGGTTTTGCTACAGCGTGAGAACGGAGCCGGTGTCTCTCGTCCCTGTACGGTTTTATCTCATCTCAGATCATGCAAAACCAGATGAAGCGCAGATTTGTTTAACACTTACACGACCGTTCTACAGCAATAGCGCTTATCAGTCTGTCCTTCTTCCTACACCTTATTTACATTTAATATGATTGTCTATTGGCACGCTTGTTAAATCTTATTACTAACATGGTTTAATATATTTAGTTTTCCAGTGGATGACTGAGGAGTCTTTGATGTCAAAACGATAAACTGATGCTCAGGGCGAAACACACTCACACACACACACACACACACACACACACACACACACTCAAACACGATGCTGAGGAAATACTGTAGTTTATGTAGAAATCAGAGTCGTATTTACTTCTTTCAATTTGATGATGGTTTAAAACCTCATAAGCCGTGCCGTTATATCCACACGACATTATAACCTTCAGTACAAGTTTATCTGTTTCCAGATCAGTTAAATGAAGTTAAATGAGAGTCTGGACATCATCAATAAAAGAGAATAATGTTTTATACTGTACATTATTGTTTTTTTAAAGATAGTATATTTTGTTAAAACAGGTGAATTTGATGAGACAATCGTTGACATATTTAAACTGTTTATGTGCAAATGTGACAAACAAAAGGTTATAAAATAAATTTAAAAGGTATAAAATTTATTTTGATCAAACGTACATTTATGTGTCTGTAAAGCTTCTTTATCTTCCATCCCTATAAAAAAATCGAGCAGCTTTTAAAACAAATGTGGAAATAAAATCCAAGTACTTGGCTACAGCGGAACCTCTGCATACGAATTTAATCCGTTACGGAGGCGAGTTCTAAAGGCCAAATTCGTATTGTGAAACACATGTTCCCATAGGAAATAATGTAAATGCAGATAATCCGTTCCAGCCGCCCAAATTATTACCAATTTCCAACACTATAATTATATTTTTTCATTTAAAAACAATCAAAACATTTAGAAAAGACATGTAAATGAAGTAAAATACAAAATAAATAGACATTAAAATTTACTTAACCTTAATTTATGATTCCTCTCGGCACCAGCTGCTTTAAAAACCAAACTGAAAGCGGCTCCCTTTTCTTCTTCTACCGTTCTTGATAACATTCTTGGGACACATGGTGCTACGTCTTAACTAAATATTGCACAGAATGCACAAAAAAGGCACCCCTCAAGAAATATGTAAGTCTTGAATGATTTAGCGACGTGCACGCAACTGGAAGTGCGCGCAACTGGATATCCGCGTGACCGGCTCGCAAAATTTTAGGCAGAAATTTGAAAGTATCTATACTGAGATACCACAGGAATTTCAAAAATGGATCTAATAATGAGTTTTTCTGAAATCTTTTAAAGAGTTTTAAAGAGTCTTTCAATCAGTTGCTGTGTAAAAAACGAATTGTGGAAAATGTCTGAAATATATAACTAAAAAGCCTACCTCTGCCAGGTGGTTACAACTAGAATACATTTGTCTTGAATACATTCAGACATAAATGTAAGAAAAAGACAAAGTCAATCTACGTGAAATATTTGTGATTGAATTAAAAAAAAAAAAAAAAAAACAATGAATGTGTATATTCCATAAAAAAAATTATATCTTTCCTGTCCCAAGCACTTGCTAATTTTTGTCTTTTTTAGGGATTTTTAAAAAAAACTCTATTTAAGAACTTTTTTATTCCAGGTGTAATTTTTCTGCAGCTCGTTTCTGGACTCATTTTCTGTCTGTGTTTTTCTTTTTTTTTTTTAGACCTTTGTACGGTCTTTCTATTCACCGTGTGTCCTCCAGCACTTCATTATCTCTCGATTACAGAGCAGCTCCTTAATGAGGGTCTGAAGATCAGACATCTAATCTGATGTCGTTAAAGACTTTGGAAATAAAGGGGTTGGGGGAAAAAAAGACTCTTTGGTGTGCACTTTAATCAACTGAGGAGTCCATGATGGAAGTTTTTGAATGACACAGAGAGAGAGAGAGAGAGAGAGAGAGAGAGATGTCTATTCAGCATTTTACTGCAGTGCTTCACTCCTGCTTTATCCAAACACACACACACACACACACACACACACACACACACACACACACACACACACACACACACACACACACACACACACACCATCAGCAGTGAAAAGGTGTCATGGCTGCTGCTTTTAATAGAACGCTTCTTTAATAAACTGGATATCTCGGTGAAATTCTGATCTTCTTAGCCGTAATGTGGAAGCATTTACTGTTCCTCATGTTCCTCTAACTCTGAACACACGGACCTGATGTCACATTGCAGGACCAGGAAGAGAGCGGAGATGAAGATGTTTTACACTTTCATTGATTCATTCAGTCCTCTTCGATAAGTGCTTCATCTTGGTCAGGATCCGGAGTTTATCCTGGGAATAACGCAGGGCCAGTCCGTAGCACTGCACACACACACACACACACACACACACGCATTTACTCAAAGCTGGCGTATGGAAAACCTAACAGACACGGGAGAAACGTGCGTAAAATCCACTCAGAGCTCAGGAGCCGTGAGACGTGACCCTGATGCGCTACCGTCAATTTAAAATATAACAATAAATAAACAGTGTGGATTATCCAGGATTATCTCTGAGTGTGTGTGTGTTGCATAAGTCTACTCATAACAACAGAAACTTCTCTGGAGGTCACATGTCATGCTGTAATCTCATCCATGATTGCTTCCAAAGCCGGAGAGTTTATTTAATGACATCACAAAGTCATACTTAGCCCCGCCTTCATTTACAGCATTACTAAGAATGTGATGTAGCTTGGTGTGGTTCAGGTCAGTGTGTGAGGTGTGTCTGTGTGTGTGTTTGTGTGTGTGTGTTTGTGTTTCTGCCTGAGCTGGATAAATAGCTGAGTGTGTGTGTGATCCTGAACCCTGGCAGCGTGTGAATAAAGCACGGGCGTGGTCCAGTCAGGGGAGGAGCTAAGCCTTGTGCCTGCTGATTCAGCGATATAGGAGCCGGAGGGTTGTGCTTAGTGTGTTGAATGGAACTCACATCACACACACACACATACACACACACACTTCTAATCAGTGAGTCGTTTACATTCCCATGTTGATTTTTCCACTGATTTATTCTACGTTTATGCGTTTTGCGATTTATTAATTTATTTCTGTGTACAGTGGTTTTATTTTTCACAGGTGTCTCCTGTCTCTGCAATGAACTGTTTAGTTAAAAAAAATGTTTTTCTACTGATTAAATTTTTTTACATGATTTATTCATGTTAATATTTATATTTATTTATGTTAACTGAATTAAATACATTAAACCATGTGTTATTGTCTAATTTACATTTAGTTCCTGTTCTCGTGTATATTAAAGCAATCTTTCGCTCACGAGCCTCTTTTTTCATATTGTCTTATTTATAGTGACATCACTGTTACATGCTGTGATAGAAAATGTATCAACACCCTATAACCAATCAGCTTTAGTCCTGAACATCAGCGCTGTGGCACGCAGCACTTAACCGATTCAGCCTCTCTTTACCTCTCTCTCTCGTTCTCTCTCTCTCTCTCTCTCTCTCTCTCTCTGTCTGTCCTTCTGTCTCTGTCCTCAGGCGACTCACACAGGCATGCGCTCATACATTTACAGTAAGAACTCTGTGATTGGCTCGCAGGCCGAGCACGGCGGCATGAGGACCTACTTCTTCAGCGCGGACACGCAGGAGGACATGAACGGCTGGATCCGGGCCATGAACCAGGCGGCGCTCATGCAGAGCCACAGTTTAAAGAGGTCAGGACAGACTCTCCTCTCTACTTTTTACCCACAGTTCCTTCTGTCTGGCACTTCATCCCAACTCAGCCTTAACTGTGCAGGAAGTCAGAAGTTATATAGAATTTTAAAAATGTTTCTTTGCTGTGCTCTTGGTTTTATATATATTTTTTGAATGTAACAGTCCAATAGCTATTCATTCAGAATCTATTCATCCATTTGTCTGTTTATCCATCCATCTACACCGATCTGCAATAACATTAAAACATGAACATTAAAACCACCTAAGTTTTCGGTTCCCTTGTGCCTCCAGGGTGGCCTGGCACTAGAATGTTGGCAGCGTATGATTTGGGTGCTTTAGGTGCTGTGGGGCAGGGCCTCTGTGGATTAGACTTGTTTGTCCCATTGGCATTTGATCGATTGGGATCTGAGGAGTTTGGAGGCTGGGACGAGGCCTTGGGCTTTTTGCCTGCTGGACCCTATGTGCAGCGGGCTGTGGTGCACTGGGTATTCTGGTGTCTTTCTATCGTGGCCAGCATTGACCTCATTTCAGTGAGTTGTGCCACATTGGCTTTTCTGTGGCACTGGGCTGGACAGGCTGGCCTTGGTTTAGAAGAAGAAAAAAAGAGAAAGAAATTCCAGTAACGTTCAGCCTTATCCCTTTATCTTATCAGCAATATAAACTGCCCATAAAAAAATGAAGAAAAAAGAAAAAACATGTATTTCACTGCCGATGTAAATTCATTGGAAGCAGAACCCCCCCCCCAAAAAAAAAAAGAAAGAAAACAAATATATATATTTGTTTAACTTTGACTGAAATGTTCTTAAATTCATAACAAGCAAAATAATAACAATAAAAATAAATGAAAATCCTTTTAACAGTGCTCTAATTATATATTATTAGTCAGTACTAAGCTACACTTTCTAGTAAAAACTTTAAATATACTACAAATGATGGGAAAGGGTGACTGAGCATAATTTTTTTATTTGATTAAATTTATAAACTTTACTTGTTAAACCGTGAAGCGCAGGGTTACTTTTTCATGTTAATAAGATTGTATGGATGATGCAGAATGCGATGCAGGATTCTCAGTTCTTTATGGATTTAAAGTACAAATCTGTGCTTCCTGTTGTGCTTCTGTCTATTTCATTGATCTCAGTGGGGCTGAATGGCGTCAAGACGAACAGATGCTTTTTGTCAGAACGACTTTTTTCCCCCTGGAATCACTGAGTCACATTTCTGCTGCTATTTACAAACCGATGTTAAATTAAACACAGTATCGAGTGTAAAGCCACGCTATCGATCCTAAACCCTTTGAGGTTTTAGCACACATTCCTCATATCTGAGTTCCCCTGCTCTGTAGTTCTGTCTCAGAGCCATGATGATGAAGACGATGATGGTGATGATGATGATAACTAGCAGCATCCAGACGTCCAGAGCTGAGCCTTATCATTTTACAGAAACATGAGATCTGGATGTTTGCAAACAGACAGACACAGGAAGCTTGCCTAACAGTGAGTAAGGATAAGAGGCACAATCTGTTTCAGTTTTGTCGTTAGAGATTCAGTCTCAGATTATGGATGCAATCAATATTTATCCTCTGCTTTAGTACTTAGATTGTAGCACACAGTTAATAATAGAAAACCAAGCTACATCAAAAAGGGTTCTGTTCTGATTTACTTTTATATTCATTATATTTTCTCTTAAATAGTTAAAAAAGCATAGGTTAGTTCTTACCAGTGAGCTTGCTAACTGCTAATGCTAGTGCAGATAGCTGCTACATGCTAGCCTAACCTTAGGCTCTAAACGGTTCACTTACATACACTAAGCATTAACAAGACATTTTCATAGACCAAAAAAAAAAATCTAAAACGGTGTCCCTCAGGGTTCTGATTTAGGCCATATAATGTTTTCATTTATATTAGTATTAATATAAATTTGTCACATCTTAAAAAGTGCAGTATGGTGTCTCAAACGGCTTGAGTCCCTCTTTGTTTTGTCTTTTTAGTAGCATGTGTAAGTACGGTATCCCAAAAAGTTCTCTTTAAGGCCACCTTTCATTTCTTTCATATCAGCATTAAAAAAGATTTTTTTAAACCTAAAGCAGCCAAAAAGAAGTGTAATGTTGTGTAGAGATGATAAGTAGTGTGGAATGTTGCTGTAGAAACAGGGCATCTAGGGGATTTCAACATGATCGAGGGTCGCCATCTAGAGGACAGTCTTACTCATTACAGGTAGAGACTGGTTTATAAACATATAAATGGGCTAAATTAGTCTTTTATTGTAAAATCTTAATCTGAGGTCAGGTCAAGTCTCTAACGCTACAATGGATTAAACACTAAAATGCTGAATACACACGGCAATAAATAGTTATTTATGCTGTAGATAAATTGACTTCCTGTTGAGATCTGGTGAAATATGAGTCATTGTGAAGGTGATGCAGTGGAGGTGGAGTTTTAACAGAGGTGGTGTACGATGGCTGGAAATAAAATTAAACTCTTTTCACCAGAATACAGAGAGAGAGAGAGAGAGAGAGAAAACACCTTGGGGTATTTGTTATCAAGATAAGCCGACTGTCAGAGTTTGAGCTAAAGAAGCTCGACATTTCTCCGTGGAGAAGACGAGGTGTGTGTTAAATCAATGCAGGTGTGTGCGATGCTGCGTTTCTTGCAATTACAAACTTATTAACGAGGCTGGTTTTTAATCCCGTGCTCTTCCCTGTTCCTCAACTGAAAATTTGTAATTTCTAAATTAAACAACATTCATCAGAGTTACAGTTACAACCCTGACACTGATTATTTTCCTATAAAAGCACATCCTGTGGAATTTATTCCTCTTATACTGCAGTCATTTCATCCCCTTTCTCTATGTCGTGATGTGTTATTTTTACATAGATAGATATATCTGTATAGTCAGTGCACGTTACAGGTAATAAGCAATGAAATACAGTCTAGCATCTGCCAGAAGTAGCATATGTACAACAGTGCAAATATTAGCATTGTGCAAATTAGGCGTAATACACACACGGATCTGCCGGATGCTCAGTAAAATTTAATGGCTTATTTCCGTATAAAACTTTATCCCTGACACTGAAGGGTCGTCACACCGAACACTGACCTTGTTTCATTCGTTATTGTTTTCTGCTCTTTATAGTACTTCTCGGATGGAGAAACATTTCATTCCATTATTTATGAAGGCCTCCTTGCGCTCCAGCAGTTGTGTGCATGTGTTTAAGACTTTACACATTGCTGTAGCTGATACATTTTACTGAGCTTTCTGCAGAATCGGCTCCAGTTCGTCTAAGGCTTTTTGTCGCACCTGCTACTTTTGTTTGCGTGCAAAACCCAGCGGATTTCATTTTGTTTTTGTCTGAATGGTGGCCTCTTACATAATAGTTAACTTTCTTGTCTGGAGTACAAATAAATCATAAAATCTGTAACAGAGTTTGTACTAAAAGATGACGTTTGCCAGATTATTATCCCCGATTATGTTCTGTTCAAGTGTCCATGCTATGCACCGGATAAACAAGTCTGATCCACAAAGGCCCCGCCCACCATCCCAGACCCGCTCACAATATTTTGTGTTTTAATATTATGGCTGATTAGTGTATATGTCACGGCTAAGGACAGTAAATATGTGCAGTAGCCATTGAGTGTGAATGCGTAATTAGATGGT
Source organism: Dinotopterus cunningtoni (assembly GCA_028565755.1). Lineage (NCBI taxonomy): Eukaryota > Metazoa > Chordata > Actinopteri > Siluriformes > Clariidae > Dinotopterus > Dinotopterus cunningtoni. The sequence goes on from JAOTRS010000004.1 coordinate 817,536, forward strand.
AATAATATGAAATCTCTAATATATAGAATTGAAAACAGTATTAAACAGTATATACAGATAATGATAAACTCCTTGTAACACAAATTCTTTAAACGAAGATTGCTGTCAGACTTCAGGGTTGGAGTTATTGTGTGTAATCCATCAGCGATTCTGTTTGTGTTGCAATAAAAAGGTTACAGTTGTTTCTATGATGAATTGGCCTGGCTGAGTTATATTTTAATATCGCACATCCCTGAGAAACTTGTTAGACTAGCGTCTAGTGCAGATGGTTTCAGTATGCCTGAGTTTACAGAGCTGCTCAGAGACCAATTACCGAGTCCTGAGTTGTTGTTTTCTTTCTAAAGTATTGAATGAAACCACCTTCCAGCTGAGTGCTGGAACACGTAAGTCTGTGGATTGGACCTAGGTGTGAATGTGTGTGCGCAGTGTCCTGCGATGGACAGACGTCCCACCCAGAGTGTATTCCTGCCTCACGTGTAGCGTTCCCGGGAAAGACTCACTCATCAGGATAAACAGTACATAAACAGTACATGTACCCTGTGTCCAGTTTAATAGGAACACCTGTGTTTTTTCCCCTTGTTTTGTCCTTAAGCACTTTTCTTCTCGCTTCACAGAGAAACTCCCAAATCTGAGCAACAGGCCATGCCACAGACCAATCACGTCCCAGGAAGCAGCAACAGCACCGCCCACGCTGAGGTCCTGCACCAATCAGGATGGGTGGAGGTGACAGAGCGAGAGCCCAGACATGAGCATGAGGTAGACGCACGCCTGGAGGTCCCGGTCAAAGTCGTCTACACGGGAGATGGAGATGCAAACGGCGTTTCCCTGGAATCTGGAGCTCCGCCCCGAATCACGCCGTCTGTGACCGTTCAGAGGAACGGCGTGCACAGCGAACAGAACGGCGGTGTGACGTATCAGAGGGTTCTCGCGCCCCGGACGGACACGGAAAAACACGTGCAGAGAAAGACGGCGCTGGCGCAGGTGGAGCACTGGGTCAAAGTTCAGAAAGGAGAGCCTAAAAGGTCAGTTCACACACATTTTCTTTATTGAAAGAGCTCCATCTACTGGTGAGAAACAAGGACAACATGACAACAAGTAGCATGAATGTTTCTTAAACATGAGCTTTACATAATATTATTTAGGAGTAATACAAAATGTAAACCTGTAAATAATGTTTGCTTTTACAACTATTGAATAAATAAAGCCAGGAAGAAAAGTGATACATAATGTATAGTAATCCTAATACCGCCAAATAAAAAAATTATAAGAAAATCGATGACTCTCGCTAAGAAAAAAACAATGGAAATAATTTCTTTACTTTTTTGTTATTTATTTGGGTCAATAACAGTGTTTTAAACAAACAAGAAACAGAAAGCACTTCTAAGCCTTTTCCACAGAGTTGCTTCATGGGAAAATTTACAAATTATAAATAAATAAACAAAACAGAAAAGGTCACGTAAAATGCTAACATTTTGTTTGCTGGTGCAACAGCATAAAGTCTTTGTGGCATTAGATCCATTTTATTTCTTGTGGAAAGTTACAAAGGGTTTAAAAAGCCATTCTGTTTAAAAACATGGCGATATTCAATTCAATTCAATCTGTATAGCTTTTAACAGCGCCATCATCACAAAGCACAATGGCTGCTGTTTTGTTACAGCTTTTTCTGTAAAGCTACTTTGGATTTTTTTTAGCATCGCATACCTTAACCGAATGGTAGAGATGGCTCAGTCAGGTTTAGTTGAACACATTTTTCAAGAAGATATAGTGAGTCAAAATGTTGAGCAGAATGTTAAAGGGTTAATGCCTTTAATTATGTACCATGATTTAAATACATTCATATGTTAGAATGCACTTATAAGCCAGTATACACACTATTATAATTACATATGATGCATTATTACTTGTTTTTAAGTGTTTAATGAAAAGGTTGATGCAAAAACATGCAATGTAGAAACCATAAGCCATTTTCACATTTTAGTTTTTAAACTTTAGAGTGTTGTTTAATTTCATTTAAAAAAACTTCGTGGAGTTTTTCTCAGATTGCTAGATAAACATGCAAACATATTTTAGTTTTTTGCAAATTTACTTAAAAATATGTGTCGGGGGCACAAACTTTTGCACAAAAGAGCACATTGTGTTGTAATGCAGTTTCTCTTTAATGTAATCACCTCTGATTTAATGGAACGTTACTTGAAAGCTGCGTTATTTGTTCGTGTGTCATAAAAAAGAGAAACGTTTTGAACAAAATCCAGTTTAATGCACTTTTTGAAATGACATAATGTCTGTGTCTATCCAGCCATCCTGTCTCGGAGTACACTCTCCCCAGACGCACCCCTCCCCTCCAACCCAAGCTGGTCATGACCGAGTCCTACCAGTCTCTCCCGAAGAGCGCCCGTCGTCCGTCGGCCAGCTCGCCCCCGGTGCCCCACGACATGCCCAGTGACTACAAGTACGCCCACGACCGCCTCAGCCACTTCCGCATGTCCACAGACGAGCGCATCGCCGCTAAAGAGGGCATGGTGTGGCAGCTTTACGAGTGGCAGCAGAGGCAGCGTTTCCGCCACGGCGGTTCCGTGGTTCCACCCACCTTCACCGTACCCGACTACGTGGACGCGTCCTCCTTCAGGGTGATGCTGGAGGTCCCGCGCTCGGTGTCCGTGCCCCCTTCCCCATGCGAAGTACCCCCGTCCAAACTGGCATCACCTCGCAGACCTCACACGCCTGCGGACAGAGTGACGGTGCGACCCATCGACGAAGTATCGAGCGTGGACGTAGTCCGTGTCGCCTCACCGAGGGCGCTCTCCAAGGTAAGAGATTAAAAAAACTGTAGTTTCAAAGAGAATCAGACCTGGTGTCGGACGTCTTGTTTAAATTAAACAATTAAAACAACACAGCAAATTGCAGAACATTTATTATTATTATTAGGACTATTAACATTAGTCTTAACACTGTACACGGTTCCTCAATCTCAGCTACATCGCTCGTCTTTAGGATCAGTCTCACTCGGGGGAATCAGCCAAGTCTTTCCCAAATCAAGGAGCTCCAGCAATTACAGTTGGCCACCTCGTAACATTTAATCAGATTCATTTTAGATTTTGGGTTTGTTATTTTCCAGAAAGCTCAGAAAAGTTCACTTTATGAATCAACTATGGAGCTGAGACACAATGAAATGGACAACTTAATAGTACATTACAGTGCACGCAGGCCGTTCAAAGCATCGCAAAACAACTCATGAAACATGTATTTCAAGTTATTTTACTTTTACTGTATTTAACTTTAACTTATAGAACAAACTGCATCGTGTATACACGTATCTAGGAGAACTGGGGGAAAATTTAAAGCTTTGATGTATTGTGAATCTTCCATGCACTCGCACAGTATCTCCAAAATCTAATAATTATTATTATTTTTTTATTATATTTGAAATGGTAAAATATTGTTTTTCCTCTATAATCCTGCAGGTGGCGCGCTCTAAGACATTCACGCATTGGCAGGCAGCACAGCATCCTGTGTGGAATTAGCACGTTTTTTTTGTTAAGTTTGTGTAGAATTGTAACAAAAAGAATATTTATAAAATCGTGATATTTACAGAATCGCAATACAAATGGAATCAGCACCGAGGTATCGAGATAATATCGTATCGGCGGCTCCCCCCGGTGGTGAGTCCCATCCCTGATATCTAGAGGATGGATTCATAAACGTCACATCCGTAACACATGAACATCATATTCGTAACAATGATTTTTATTTTTTAAATCTAGACTTTTTGTGCTGATTTAAATTTCCCCCAGATGATAATAATGCAGATCAGTTGGAAAGGTTTTTATTTATTTGTTTGTTAGTAACAGTGGAACAGGAATGACTGAACAGCCACGCAATTGAAACAGACAAATGAATATCTTTTACATGATTTAAGTGATTATTTTTGGAGATTCTGCTGGCAGATCAAAAAATATAAAATAAATATAAGATTTCTTGTCCGACTCTTAGAGCATTGTGTACAGGAACATCATAAAAATACAGTTTAACATCCGGAGGGGACAGGAAGAAGACGAGTGCACGCTGTAACACTAAACATCAGCCTTCGTCCTGTGTGTCAGGTTTGGGACGTAACGAGTTATTTTTAACATAATTTATGGAAATCTGCGCTTTTCTCAGTTTCTTTAATAAACATAAAGCACATTTTTAGACAAATTACATTTGTATCAGTTTTGTTTTCATGCTGTATGAAAATGTGCTGTAACTGTATTCTATACTTTAACTGTATGTTTAATGTGTGTGGGACTTTTATTGCTTAAAATCTATATCGAAAAGCAAAAAAAACCCAGAAAAGTTTCAGCTATAAAACGTTTTTAAAATCGCATCACATCCTGTTTAAAAAAAAGAAAGGTAATTA
>JAOTRS010000004.1:1003722-1016966 GCA_028565755.1 Dinotopterus cunningtoni
AATAACAACTAACTGTTGTTTTTCTTGTTGTTACGTAATTACCTAATTCCATATGTGTTATTTTATAGTTTTGAAATCCCCAGTATTGTTGTATTATCTAGAAAATAAATCACTAAACAAAAAAAGAGAAATTTGCAAGTGTTCTAAAACTTTTGAACGGTAGTGTAAGTGTAACGCATGGAAACGCATCTAGTGGTACCAGGGACTCCGCTTTATCACGCCACTTCATCACTCTGTCTTTTACTTTCGGGGCAAACCTCACTTAAAGACAAGGACTGAAGTAATATGACAATCAAATATTTAAACAATCCATCAGAACAACTCATATCAGCAATTAAACTGTCTTTTTTTACATGCAGTCAGATGAGAATCTACATTTACATCTACAAACTGTAAATTAAGAAGCATTAATAAGATAATACTGTATGTTGCATCATAATAAGAATATACTGTTACTGTACAAGATGGTTGAATAATGTTGTCTTTTTGTAGAAATTGTAGAAATTTACAAAATGATCAGATAAAAAAAGAAAAATGTAAGCTTAGGATAGTAAACTATGTTTAGAAATAGTTCTAGTTATCTTAGAGTATGCTTGGTTTATTTTGGTAATTTAAAAGATTTTAAGAAATAGTACAGAAATGTTACTGAATAGAAGATTTTTTCATTTTCTTTTTTGCAGTGTCTCTCTCTCACTCATTCTCTCTCTCTCACTCATTCTCCCTCTCTCTATCTCACTCTCTCTCAGTCAGATCCTCAACTTGTGCAGCTCAGGTTCAGCTCATTCTCAGGGTTAAACCCATTAACTGAATGAAGGGACGAGTGGAGAGCATGGCGCGTCTACAGCAGACATACGACGATCGCAGCCCTTGGGCTAAGCCGTCACATCCGTTTAAACAGAGAGAACGTAGCCTCCGTCCTCAGGCCTTGACATGGCAAGAGCGAAAATGTGCATTCACACACACACACACACACACACACACACACATACACACATTTGCAATCTTTCTCTTTCATGCTCTTTCAAAAGTCTGGAACTGCCATGTACAGACACACACACACACACACACACACACTTCAACATGAATAGACTCATCCCACACCTTTCGTGCACTTGATTGTTCTTCACACAGACGCGTGATAGCGGAGGCCCAGCTGCTCGCATTGTTCCGACTTGCCAAGCCTCATTAATGCTGAGAGCGATAAGCTGCGAAGGACGAATAGTACTCCTCCTGCAGCAGCCAGAAGAAAAGGTATGCTCTCCGCTCGCTCTGTCTTTCCCTCCTCCCTCTACCATCCTCAGCTTTGTTTTGCAACAATCCCTGCTATCAGAAAGCTTAATGTCTAATTGCTATCAACAGCTTTACCGTGCTTGTTGACAAAACAACAACTGTCTGGCAAAAAAAAAAAGAATGAGAAAGAGAGAGCGTGTTATCCTCGATAAGCTTGTTAGCTCGATTGCGCTCTCTCACTCTCTCTCACACACACACACATACACTTGTTTACTTTTGTTTTAAGGGAAGGAAGGAACTTAGTCTTTAGCACTCTGAAGTACTTCCTAGGTTTTAATCATCAACAGATATCCCGAGACAGTTTCCTCGAAACTAGCAAGCTTTTAAATTCCACTTTCACTCCGAACAACGTTTCAAGTATATTTATCAGTCTCTTTCATGCATGAACATCAATTATACATATATGGCCAGATTAATATGATCAAAAATAAACAAAAAGTAACATTTTACTAAGACGTATCTGTAGTATCTAACTAGCGTTTACAACAACAACAGAACCTTTACAGGGAAACGTGGGGGGGACAGTGGATCGAACTTGAACAGCCTCGGCATAATCTGACTGTTCAGTGATCTGATTTAATTATGGCAAAATGCTTTGTAACAATCAGAGGCTTGTATAGCAATAAAGGGGCCCAAGCATGCAAAAAATTAAATTAAATCAAATAAAATCACTTTTTAGTCATGTTTAGATGTTCAGATGCATCTTTTTTTTTTTATTTTTGTACTGAACAATTTCCCCCTATTGTGACCTTACAATAGGGGAGTCAAAGGAGAGCTCCTCCCCTTGACTGAGCTCTGTTGTTCTCTGAAGGGGTGTGGCTCAGCAGTAACTCATTTACACTGAAAAAAGGACGAGTGAAATAAAGGACATCATAAGGTATGAAAAAAAAAACATTATCTGAGAGGGACCTTTAAAGGAAAATAATAAACCTCCATCTGGTATCAGTGATGTCACTGATTATTTTCCAATAACCACAAATAACTCACTATGCGTGAGACTTTTTTTTTATCATCCTAACTTTTTTTTTCCATTTCCTGGAGGAAAACTCTGAGTCTGGTGGAAAAAAAAAGAAAAAGGCAGTGAACTGCAGATGGAAGGTGTTAAGTTGGTAGGGCTGGACCGGTGCGCGAGTAATTTAGCGCACGCTCGTTACTTAGCATACAGCTGGTTCTCCACTCGCTAAGTGCCGAGGGCTTGGCTCGGTGCCACCACATTCTTTTGTGACTGTACAGTACATACCTGGAGCTGAAGAGGATTGAGTCCTGACGCGGCGGCAGCTGCCATTGTGGAAGGAATGAACTGCACCGGGTAGTTATCACCTGTTGAAGGAAAAGCACAGAGTGGTGGGTGGAGGTGGTGGAGGGAGGGACACACACACACACACACACACACACACACACACACACAATAAGCACAGGTTGAGACAATGAACGGCTGAGGCAAGTGCCAACACAGTTCCTGTGGGCTTGCCTGCACCCAGCCTCGGCACCCGGCCCAAACATCTGCTCTCACAAAAGAGTCAGCTGGCTACAGACACGTGGGATTTACTCGAGAATGTCTTTCAATTTCAGTCCTTCTTCTTCTTCTTCTTCAATTTTCTTTTTTTCCCCTCATCTTTCTCTTAGCTCTCTTTCTAAACTTTGTTTTTATAATGCTTTTTGTTCCATTGCTTGGGAATACCTGGTGTATTTTTTCGTTGCTGCTTGTGTACAGATCGTGTCTACTCAAGCACTTGACATGACTTTAGGCATGTTCCTCTATTGTTCTCCATGTCATGGTCTGTTTTTGTTAGCGTGAGTTCTCGTAACGGTGGGAAAGAGATTTTCTCACAAAAGGTACGCAGAAATAATAAAGACACATACCCAAGGTGTCTAAACCTGATCTGGATCTTTCTTCATAGTCACGCATTAAAAAAAAAAAAAAAAGTGTGTTAATTGTGGTTAGCGCCTTGTACTTTGTGGTTGGTGTATACAGTACAGCATATCCTCTGCCTCAGTCCAGTAGAGCGGCAGACAGGATAAAGTCTGAAGGAAAATTGGCTCGGGTTCAGGCCCCACTTCTGCCTGTCACTTCTTCTCACTAACATATGGTGCCATTAAAGCCGCAGGCATGGGGGGTAAATGTATATACACTCGCCCTCACTTGCTCACTCGCTCACTCACTCACTCGCTCGCATTTCAATCTTGTCCAGCGCAGCACATTGTGATACAGCCAAGAAATTCAATCCCGGCCTGTGGTCGAGGAGAATAAAGCACGCAATTGAAGTGATTTCAAATAGTGCCATTAGAGGGGTAAGAGCGGGCGTCATTACCGTCTGAGCTAGTGCTAGCTCACTTTCTCTCTAGCCTTCCTTTTCTCTTCTTCATTTTCCCCAGGGTGAATGTCAAGAGCCTGAGATGTCATGTGATGCCCTGGCAGTTTGGGTGCCAGCTAAAGACGGGAGCCAGAGTTGGATGCTGAGAGGTGTAGGGATTTTTTGTGGGTGGCTGATGAACGCTCTGGTCACCTTGGCAAGCTGCCAGAATGCCGTCCGTCTGTCTGTCTGGGAAAGGGAGTCTGGTTTTTTATACCACTCCGCACTTGTCTCCAAGCCGTTTCCGTCACTCTCAGGCTACCACCTGGTCACTGGGGTGCCAACACCGTGTTTCTTAGTAGGAACTTACTACGTCACACTGGGTGCCTGGGAGCTTAAATGTCTATCTCTACCCCCCTGCAATTCCTAACACTGGAAACGTTCAGTACCAGAGTTCTGCCATAACACCATAACAACAAGGCAAGCATGATATTCTAAAGACACGATATTCTAAAGACAGAAAGAAAGAAAGAAAGAAAGAGAGGCCGTGAGAGAACTTGCTTTTCACATCCCAGCCAGTACACCCTTGTAATTCACCTTCTGATAACATCAAATCAAGTTTCCTTAAAGTCTATCAAGCATAAAAGGTAAACCTGTTCCCGCTCAAATCACAATAGTCCACTGTCTTTCTTTTGTAGGGGAGATGGTAAAAAAGGGTTCAGGTGGAATAATTGTCTCATAAAGACAGTGCTGAAGAGCGGTGTTGTGGATTGTGTTTCAGTCAGGTATCGCAAACACAAATTCCATGTCCAGGTTGGGTGGCCAGATTGGCATGTTAAAGTCAATTACCCAATGAGACAACCAGGCCGTCGGTGCAATGCCATCCAGGACGAGAATTAGCTGCTAGGTTATGGAAATAAAGTCTTCATTTTTCTCTCCACCTGACACCATGGCCCGAGCACCACAGGGAGTCTTCCAGCTCCCTTAAGATGATTTTCACTTTTACTGAAAGGGATTTATGACAAGCTCACTATTTAAGCCTAGTCCTGAAGCTTTGTGCAAAAGTGTCAAAGCAAGTGATGCATAATTCAGGTCAAGTAGGAATACATGTTTTTTGGTACTTAGGCATAGTGGTTAGTGCTGTGGCCTCGCATCTCCAGTATCGAGGGTTCAAGTCCTGCCTCGTGTCTGTTTCTAAATTGCCAAAAGAGTGAGTGTGTATGTGTTCTTGTGTTCTGCAAAGGACTCGCACCCCGTCCAGGATAGGCTCCTGGCTTCTCGCAAGAACATGCGTGAGTTAATGCGCGAATACTTTCAGATCACTGTCACTCCATGTCATCTATTAACTGGCAACATGGCACACTACAGTATTAGTATCTGTGTATCTCCAGATAAAACAAATACATGGAGAATCAATTAATGATCCACAGAAACACAAGTTAAGATCTTGCTGTGACCCTCTTGGCATCCAAGCTCCACTTCTCGCCATTGCATCTCTCCCAGCCATTGTACCCTCGCCCCAATCTGAGGATTTCATGAGGAGAAATCAGCATTTCAGACATTACTGTTGGTTGTCTTTATGTCTACGCGCAGCAGTGTCACCCCTTTTCTCCAGTCGTCTCTCTGAGTAAAGGACGAGTAAAAACGCCCAGGTCATTAGGCACAGCGTGAAAGAAAGTGAAGCGCTGGAGCTTCACAGCTGGGTTGGAGGTCATCAGAACGTCATCAGCACTGGACCTTCGCTGAGACCTCGACGTCGGGTCGAACGCTCCTCACTCGGGGTGCCGGGAACATCAGCGGGAGCTTTGCATTAGCCTCATACGATCACGTTATCGTGTTGTGAGCCATGTTGGGCGTCAACGACGTGGGTCACTTTCCAGACTTTTCCACTCCGTATTGCTTTATACTGTATATTAAACTTATGAATTATGCAGGTGGCTCTGTGCACACAAAAAGATTTCATTATAGCTCCCGGTGTTTGTAGTGGAAGAAAATAATTACTTGCAGCGTCAAATGTAACATATTAAAAAAATCAAACGGGAAAAGAATCCCCTCAGGCTCTTTGTTCAGCCTGTCGCGCCTCTTTAGTTTCAAAATAGCTGACTTTCTTTTTCATCGCTCACCTTTATAGTTAATTTATTAGAAGGGTACACTACACCTTATAATATTCCGCCTTTCACCTGCTGTTTAACAATCCTTTTATCCCAACTCTGATCTCTGTACTGTATTTTTTCCTCTTTTGATGAACAATAAATGTGTTTTTCACAGCATTTATTACAGGCCAAATTAGACATAGCCTTTTAAAGACTGACCTGCACTCACATACATTTTTATTTCCTGAATTGTATTTCCTACTCATTCCCTACCCCTATTTAAAAAAAAAAAATCTGTTCTTCATTTCCATTTCCTTGGTATTCCCTGTGGTCCACCGATATATCTATAGACAGCTCAGCAAGGGGAGAAAAAAAAATCAGGGGAAAATCCTCACCTCAGCATTTTACTCGTCTCGCTAGGCTGATAGTCAATACTCAATAGAAGAGAGGAGAAAAATAGAGGGAGAGAGAGAGAAATCAAACAATACAGAGCAGAACTTTGACTCGCTGAACACATGAACACAGGATTTAGTTCCTTTTTTATTACTCTACACAAAGCAAAATTACACAAAGTGATCGAGAACAATGAGGGACTGGGTGGAGGGTTAGCGGCCTGGCAGGCACTCAGTCTGCATGTTGTAGCAATTTCCTGCAAATTTGTTTTTCGGATTTGGAATGCTTGCGTGAGGAGCAATTCTCTTTTTCACAAAAGGTGAAGGAGGACGTGCCAGGACAGGTAGGAGACGCGAAAGCTCCCAGAGGCTGTACACCCTGCAGGGGAAACTGTACACTTGAGAGCAGGTTACCGTTCTTTATGCACCACACTAAATCAATGAGGGAGCATTCCTCGGAGGATTCCTCACGGAACTTTTTTGGCCCGTGCACACTAGGAGAAAGATGATGAGAAACTTCTTCATTGTGTGCTCATCTAATAACAATTAAGTTCAACGGTTTAGATCGAGGCTCAATCTGTAGGACGTTCATCCACGGACGGTTGAAGATGCTGTTAATACGGATAGTAGATTCCTGGACGGTGAAATGGAGACACTTTCATGCTGATGTACTGATTAAATTCCAGCCCGCATAGATCCTATAGGCATTATTACTCCAAGCCTACGTCTCTATTCTGGGGTGATGATGAACAATTGGTAAAGTCAGGGAAAATTAGAGCCGCCGTATCTCGAACGAGCTTCGCTGGTCCCTCCATAGGCATGACTGCAAGCTCGGGTTTTCTGGTGAATATAATTCCTTTCTTTGGATGACCTCGGAAGAATTTTGGCCTGGATCCAACCCCCACCTTCTATCACCAAAGCGTAAACATCATCCTGACTGGTTGCATCACTGTCTGCCATGGCAGATGCTCCTGTTGCAAGTGCAAGGCTCTCCAGAGAGTGGTGAGAACAGCGATGCACATCACAGGCTACAAACTCACAGCCCTAAAGGACATCTATCGGTCATGATGCTCAAGCAAGGCTTACCAAATTACAACAGACTGCAGACTCATTTCCCTGGCTGCCATCTGGCAGGTGGCAATGGAGCATCCATTACTAACAAGCAGGACAGATTTTACCTCTAGTAAAAAACTTTGATGTTGATGGGGTTTTTCTTCTTAAGGAAGTGCTGGTCTGAGGTTGGTCCCTGTCCATGTTTGCATGGGCTAAAGGGAGGCTAGCGTATTGTGCAAAGTGACAGATGGGCTACGATCAGCGATGGTGCACATGTACATACAAAGTGACCTGTGTGATACATGGACATCACCAAATGACTAACCAAATGGCTGTTCATGCTGCGACGTTCATTATGTCTAAACAAAGCGGTTTAGACACATTAACTTTAAAAAAAGGGATCTTACGTCGTTTCATGCCGATGTCATGAAATATTTCTGACTCTCAACGCATCCTTACCAAATCTCATGAAGTGCAAACTCATGACACAAGAATGCAACACGATTGCAAAACCAAATGTTAAGTGTTTGTCCTATGTCCATAAATCTACATTGGCTTCCTCAATAAATATTGTTACCTGAAGATAACTATTCATTAATGAACTACGTTAATTTTACATGAAGGACTTTTGCAAACAGTTACACACAAAGACAGATATAACGATAAAGATGCACAATAAAGAGTCATGAAAGGGAGCTCCTTACCTGGCTTGTAGGACATGCCTGGGGGGAAGAGGAAGCCTTGCTGGGCGGCGGCGGCAGCGGCCAGGGTGCGCTGGTCGTGTGGAAAAATGGGGATCATGAGAGGAGGCATGTGACCCTGGACCTGCTTAACACACACAAAAAAGAGATCAGACGAAGACCTAATACCGTCTGACAGCCGACAGACTCCCCCCGCTAAGTTCATTATTTCAGCTTCACAATAGTTGCGCCTAATACCGGCCACTTACATGTAAGGACTTGGACATGGACAGACACACACACACACACACACACACACACACACACACACACACACACACACACACACACAAAGCCACACAAGATACAGAGGTTACATGGCACAAGCCTAAGTAGAAAAAGCCAGATTCATTGTGAAATCTTTCCTATATATTTTCTTTTACCTACACAGGGAGTGTCGTGTTTTTTATTCCTTTTATAGACCAGACTTGACTCGTTAAAGTGTTAAGGTTGAAGCGTGAGAATCTGGGAGCCTTAGTGCACCTTAGGGGCAGAATGACAAACTGTCAAGACTGCAACTTCTTCCTAAAGCGAAACAGTCTTCGCAGACCCAAAAGTGAGATTCTCTCTCGGCTAGAGCACACCCTCAGGACGAGATCGTTCACGTACACGGACAGGGGACAGGAAAAGATCCTGGCAGATATATCAGGCTTGTTTTATAATACTGAAAGATCATTTATACAGGCGATAAAAGTGCAGGCGTTCCCATAGCATCGATGCTGAAGCTCATGCCCAGTTCGACACCGGCCCAATAACCATCAAGATGTCTTCTCTGCCCTGTTATTAACCTTCAACATCTTCATCCTCGGCCTTCCTCTAACCTGCCGCACTGACGTTCTTGTGCGTGTGTGCGTGTCTGTGTCTGTGTGTGCGTGTGTGTGTGTTTGTGTGTGTATGTGTGTGTGCGCATGTACACGTGTGTTATTAATATTCCACATGGGACAAAAAGTGAGAGGAAAAACAGACCCAGGTGAAGCGAGACAAAGAGAAAGAAGCTGGTATGTTTTGGGTACAAGCCACAGCAGCTTAGAAACGCATATGTTTGCAGAGCATTGGCTGGACGCAATCTAGCTGTCATCCCCTGCTTCCTGAATATGCATGATAAGCTGCAGTCCTGCTACCGTGGGCCTGCGAGACTTAACGCCCAGCTGGGCAGGCCCACCTCAGGGGGATCCTACTGGAGAACAGGGTTAATAAAGGTCGGCCCCACCAAAATAAACAGGTTACCAAGCGTTCAAGTCTCTTTAAAATCAACGAAAAAAAAACAAGTCTGGGTGCAATTACTGCCGCAGCATCGGGGCATGAAATCAACCTGCTCTGTGCCACCACCGTGGTTTTTTTCCCCTCTTATCCATTCTCGCTGAGGTCTGCATGTGATCGCCACTTTTTTTTTCCTGTTTGCTTTTCCCCCAGCATCTACAGTAATACCAAATCTTGGTTTAACTCCCTTGGCGCTTAAGAAGTATTTAAGTCCATGATATTGATCTCAAAGAATGAGATTTCTACCAAGCAAAATATTACAAAATAAATGCACTTTTCGTTCACTTTGAAACTCTGGAACTGCAGCTTTATCATTGTGCCACAGTTAAATACCTGTTGACCAAATGGTTTTCTGGTTCATCAGGTGAAAAAATGACTTTTTTCTTCTTTATTAACAAAATGTGCTGAATGAGAAAGCAAAGCAAAACAGGTCCCTGTAAACGACCTCAGCGTTAATAGCCGACGTTTCCCGCAGATGCTCGCTGTATGTGGAAAATGTTTCACCCTCTTTGATATGCCGCTCATAAAGTGCATTAATAATTCCACCATGTGGCCTTTGGTCAAAGCGGATTAAAGGTGACTGTACATATAATCACTGTCACAAAAATAAGAATTCAGCGTCTAGTTTTAAAGTTGACCCGAGACGCGACTCTTCTCTGAAATGTCACATCACATCCAGTGAGTTAAAAAGTCAACTCAACCTTATACACACATTTGAAGAGGAAACCATCACTCTCTCTTACTCTCTCTTTCGCTCACTCATTCTCACTGGAGGGAACTCGGGGCACAAAGTGGGGTACATCCTGGATGGGGTGTCAATCCATCTCAGGTCACACAAACACACACACGCTCGTACACTAAATACAAGCAAAAAAATACACCTACAGCGCATGTCCTTAACCTGTGGGAGGAAACCGGAGTACCCGGAGGAAACCCAGGTATATGGATATGCAAAATATACAGTAAGAAAGCGGGACTTGAACCCTCAACTCTGGAGGTGTGAGACCACGGTGCTAACTGCTATGCCAGCTGTGGAGAGACACCTGATCCTGAAAAGAACCACAACGCTACAGTATATTGGTTTTAAATTTTGAAAATGAGAAAAGAATGAAAACGAGGAAAATATATAAACGGCTTTCTGTTTGATCAGTTGTGATTTACAGTAATGAGGTCTTTACATTAAACTTTAATTTACACACGGCACATCGGTGAGTGGCAAATCAAATCACGGGCTTGGCAATAGCAGGCTAATAGAGGAGGTTAGCTTCGAGGGTTGTCAATTAATGAATGCCGGGCGAGCTGAGCAGACAATGCCGGTATAGATTTAAAGATTATCGTTGGCAATTTGCTTTGACTGCTGATAGACAGAGAATGGAATTAAGTGCCTGCACTCAGACAGGCTGATTTTGATAAATTGCATATCGCGCTGCATTTAGAGACTTGCTTATTATACCTTCGTGGATCTGTCTGTGTCAGCCTGTGTGTTTCATCTCTCCTCTTGGCTGCTTCCTTTCTCTACGTCTCGCTCTCTTTCTTTAAAACAGACACCTTGTGGTCGACTGCCGAAGACACTTGAGTTAACAATCGAGAACCTGATTGTTGATTGTCGATTGTTGATCTACAGATGTAAGAGACGACCGAAACGCCGAAACATTCCGGCGCGACCCTGCTCCTGCTCCCAGGCTTTTGTTTTTCCAGCCTGTCCCAAGTCCCGGGTTTCTGCTCTGTCTTTCTTGCCATCTGCCCCCAAAAGCTTCATTAAAGATACATGAAGGAACCCTCACTGCGACTTATGAGGAACAGGTGCTATTGTTTGTCCCTGAAGAGGATGTAACTCGTGCTAGTTGGCGAAGAACATCTGTGGCAATCATCTGAGATAAAGACAGGGTGTCTGTTGTGTGTGTGTGTGTGTGTGTGTGTGTGTGTTTGGTACCATCTATACACAGACAGGAACAAGAGCTTGTACGAATGTAGAAGGTAATAGGTGCATGTGAGAATTATTTAGGACTTCGTGACCAATCAGATTCCAGGATTCAACATCGCTGGGGTTCTACAACAAAACATTTGCCACAGTAGATATGATCGGACTTAATACAGTGTAAAAAATAGACAGAATTCACGGTCCATACTATAGGTTGAATGCACCCAGGCATGCGGATTGGAAAGAAAAAGCTTTGAGTAAATAGGAAGGTATGGATTAATCAATGTTGTTAGTGGAACTGTTGACATCAGCACTTAGCTTCAGTAATGGTTTACAACAGAGACTAATCCTAAGGTCAGGGAACTCGGGTCAAGCCTGTGATACAGTCCAGGTAGTGTGTGTGTGGAAAATATATGGCATGGTATATATGTGTATAGATATACAATCCCAAAGATGTTCATAGATTCTATTGTCTGGAACTACTGTATACAAGTGTGTGTGTGTGTGTGTGTGTGTGTGTGTGTGTGTGTGTGTGTGTGTGTGAGAGAGAGAGAGAGAGAAAGAGCTCTACAAGGAAATGTCTGAGCCATGATTACGCACTGTCAGCACCCACGCTCAAGCCGGACCCAGGAGACGTCCTCCTTCTGCACCCGTTACCCTAAAAACATTTTTTTTTAAACACTTTTTCTGCAAATCTAAGAAGGAGGCAGGGGTTTGGGTGGAGGTGGCGGTGGTGAGGGGGATAAGTTGTTTTAACATGTCCAAAATGCCTTTCAAAGTTGACAAGATAAGACAAAAGAACTGGGAGGAGAGCCTTTTCTCCCTCCATCTCTCTCTCCCTCCCTTTCTCACTTTCCCTTTCGAGCTGTTAAAAACGCCGCACACGTGCCCGAGTGTGTCCAACACCACTACTGAAATGTCCCGTGCTTTAAAAGGAAAGGAGAGCAACCAAAAAGAGAAATAGAGCAAAGACCTGATGTGCACAACAGCACTAATTCTTGGAAGGAAGTTTAAAAAAAAGCGTTTTAAAAAAAGAAGAGTTTTTCCAGGGCTACTGTAAGCATGGATACTTTACACGTTCTTCCCCGAGGGGCTTAGAGCTGCCCGAGCCTGAACGGCTGAAATGAAAATCACCCGAGGGATCCGTTTGGAAAATGCTGAATGGATTCCTGTGGAGATGGCAACCTGAGCACGGCGCATGTGGCGGACGTTAGCGGCGTTAACGCGACCGTACGCGCTACCGTAAACGCGCACTCAGTGAGAACTTCCTGGAAGCTCACCAGGAAAGAGAGAGAAAATCAATTGGTAAAAAAAACAATCCCGGAGCACGTATTAGCCTCACGTCACAGATCATTTATCAGTTAAAGTCATACTTTACCATTTTATTTATATGTACCACATCTGTAGTGTGTGTATGAGCATGTGTGTGTGATTTCATCCAGAACAGAAAAAACAACGGTTCACTCAGGATGAAAGTCTAACTGTAGATTTCAACATCGTCTAAGGTTTAAGATAAACGTGTAAAGTGACTTCACTACAGCGTTACAACAGGTTCATTTCATTTCTGTTTTATTAGCACACCTTTATTCTGCCTCAGTTTCTGTGGCAGAACAGCTGTGGTCACGTGGTATATATTGTGACCCACACATACACACACAAACAGAGAGCTGTTATCAATGTGGCAGGTACTCTGTGAGGCCGCTGACTGCTGTTTCGGTCCCTGATGGCAATCGGGTGCGTGCGGATCGATACGGCTGAGTGGGACTTTGATCCCTCGACGCAGGGCCGGAATTAAGCCCGGTTTTTCCGCCTCCTTGCCGCCAACTAGCCGCATTGTTCTCTCCTGCGATACAAGAGACCCCCCTTCCCGACCCACGGACACAGCTCCGGGTCAACAACAAAGCAGCTTTGTGTGGCGCAAACACAAACCCTTTCCTCGAGCCTCGAGCTCGCCGGCATCTTTAAGACGTTATTGACTTCTGAAGTATTTTTGGACTGACAGGTGAAAGATTAACATCTACGAGGGCTGAGTAACACTCGGGAACAAAAATCCAGCTCGGGCACAGGAGAAGCAGGCAAACAGGGAACTTGTGTGTGTGCGTGTGTGTGTGTGTGTGTGCTGATTGTGTGTGTGTGTGTGTGTGTGTGTGTGTGCTGATTGTGTGTGTGTGTCACAGCACTGGCCTGTGCACAAAAGCTTG
>JAOTRS010000004.1:1033672-1045203 GCA_028565755.1 Dinotopterus cunningtoni
AACTGCTCAGATGTATAATGAGATAAAAATGTAAGTCGCTCTGGATAAGAGCGTCTGCCAAATGCATAAATGTAAATGTAAATGTACAACACAAAACTAGCCAATGAGTACCATATTCAATTTATTCATTTGAATAAATGTATTTTATTTATTAAATTAATTTACTCTGGCATTTTTTTTCTGCAATCAGCTTCGTTTTTTTTTATCCGAGTAAAGATTTTTAACTTCGTCATTTAGACATGTTATTCTGGTCGGTTTAAAGTGGGCGGGGCTACTTAGTATTTCATAAACGTGTGTTCAAGCCTCCGGAAGCTCAAATCAGAATTAGTTTTTTGCGTGAAAGTGCAAAATACACTTATATGCCATGCAGCATTTATGGGTCAAGATTTAGAAATAAAAACTTAGACATAAAATTGAAGTAGACACCCTCTGTCCAACACGAGCTCTGTAAAATGAGTTACGTTGCCACTGTTAATCAAGAACGAAATTAGACTTTCTGTTGTAATGAAGCTGTAGTTAAACATGACGGACATTTAGTATCACAAACAATTCGATTCTCAACAAGCCGTAACCTGGAAGCGCGACCATAACACTGCATCTCAAAGATTATCATTTAGTAAGAGAAAGCGACGTGATTACGATTGGCGTGTTTACGTACTGGAGGCGTGGCTGGTTGGGTTTAGTGAGTAGGCGGGGCTTATCAGAGCACCCGCGACCCCCTGAAGTATGGCTCCTTTTCTCCCTCCTCCTCCCTTCCTCCTGTCCTCCCTCCTCCTCTGTTTTCCCCCTTCGAACTCCCCATGAGCCGGCGCGCCTCGCTGAGCCTGACAGCCTAGTTTTAAGTGTCATTTAATTTTCATTTTCAAATATAATTACAAAGTGTTCACTGTAAGATATCACTCGTCTGCAAATGTGTCAGGATTAATTTGTGTGGCTCCTTCACGAGTGTCAACAGTTAATTACTGTGTCGTGTCTGGATGGCTAAATGACATTCTAACTTCGGGTGGGTAGCCTCCTCCCTCCCTCTCCATCTCTCTCTCTATATCTCTCTCTCCATTTCTCTCTCTACTCATCTCCCGTCCCTCCGCCCATAACTGCCATTTTCTTTTCCCTCCTTAATGAAAAGGAAACATCCTGGCACACACCAGCGTGACAGTAAATATAATCCCAATATACCAAAATCACAGAAGCATACAATACGCCTCCCGATTCCCATAAACTTTAAGTACCGTCTGAATCTTCCGACACATCTATCCGAGACGAGGCCATCTATCTATCCAAAGCGCAGGCAGACGATTTGACATCGAGATATGCCTATTAATCTATGTAATGTATTGAATAGGATTTCTGTAGGCTAATTATTATGAGAAAAAAAAATTAAAGAGTTGGGAACGGATCCTTTCCCTTGACGCTGCCTCTGTCATTAAAGCAGTTCATGAGCTGTGTTAATCTGCTGATTTCTTTAATATGCCTCATTTGCCTGATTTGTGCCTCTGATTTCATGCTGAGATTGATCTAATAGGGATGTCTCAGAGCTTGTGCTTCTTTTAACAAAAATTAAAAATATACGATAAATTCTACAAATCATAACCCATAAATAAATTGCTTATTCTTCATCATAAAACCCGGAGTGAAAGCAATGAACAAGGTCATATACAACCAGCTTTAGGACGGAATACTATTATTTTATATTGATTAGATTTTTTTACTTTCATCGAAAAGGCGAGTAATTGCCTTTATTTTAATTCTCGAAAATTCAAAATTGATTCGCCGACTGAACGAGGACGGTTCATAATAAGTTAGCGCAGCACAGCAATTAAAGTTGCGAGATGTTACGGTTGAAAGGATAAGACTGGGTTCAAGCCACAGAGACAAAAAAAGGTCTGGGAGGGACTGTACAGATCAGAGGTGGAAAAGGAAAGTGACAGGAAGAGAAAGAGAGATCTCACTTGTTCTTGCTGCTGCCGTGCCAGCTCCATTTGCTGCCGCTGCTTTTCCATCTGCGAGGCGGCCAGCTTCTTCTGCTCGTCGTGGGCGGCCAGGAGCTGCTCTCTCAGGCTAATCAGCTGTGTGATCATCGTCGAAAGCTGCCTCTCTTTCTCAGCCAGACTTTCTGGAGTACCTGGACATGGACACAAGACACATCTCAGACTCTCACTCATGAGTTGACCCATGTATATCCATGCCAATGGCACAGGTTTAAAGATGTATAAGAACTTTCAAGACAGCGTGAAACCAATAGAGATGAGCTTGTTGTAAAATTAACCATGTCTTGAGATCCAAAAGTATAGAAAAAGATTAGAGATGCATACACTTAGCAATAGTATTCCAGACTGGACTTAAGATGGATTCTTGGTTTGTTAAGATGTTTAATTTCACCCGGAAAATTCCGTCCAAACCACAGGATTTGCTTGGCTTTTTTCTTCTTGCAGAATTTTAGACAATAGTCTCATTTATGCTGCATTTTCCTCCCTAAACCCCTTCAGGTTAAGTTACTCGCTTTATGCCTTGTTCACACGCCTTTCAATACCCCTTTTTTGCTCCATTCATTAAGGCAGTATCCCACCTTCACTGCAGACCACAGCCTCCAGAAATATGAAATTCAAAACAAGAAGTTCAACCATTCCTGTTATTTCACACCCACACATTGTCTTTTCCACTTACACCGACGCCCAGTCAGAATTAATTTCCCTCCTCTAAATCTGCAAATCTTTGGCACTGTTCCACATATAACAAAATATTTGCTGGGTATCTTGCTTCATTATCCTCTTCCAGCAGCTTCTGAGATCTGCCACCAGATTCGGACAGTCTCAAACTCCCCAACATTACTGTACGTCTTTACATAACCACATTAGTCCATCTTGGTTCCTTACAAACACCTTTTACAATCGTAAAGTGATCCTGAAGGTTAAACATGATCATATAAATGCTCAGTGCTCCTTCTTTGAGAGCTGAAAAGCTTTGGAAAATAGAGATGGAGATATTATAAGAATCGTTAGTATTGGCACCCCTCATTTCAGTAGGGTTTGGAAATGTGAGTCTTGGTGTGCTATCTACCTTTAAATTCTGGGGAAACAACCTGTGTCTATGACTATATTTTATAATCAATGATGTCTAACAATACAAATGGGATAAGAGCACCATTCAAGTCCATGCATGTGCAGGAACAACGACGTCAATGCAATGCGTAAATGAAAAAGACTATAGAGCTACACAAAAGGAAGCAAATCATAACTGGACTTTTGCTTGACTTTGGTTTTCTGATAATCTTGCTTCTTGAGTGCTATAACCTAGAGGTGAGCCTAGATGTGAGGACAGGCTCATTAAAGTTCTCGCTCCTTGATGAAACAGAGCATAGGTCACAATAGCTCCTGTTAGAACAGGGATGATGGTGTTAGATGAGTGAAGGTGGCTGATTACTGGCAGACAATGCAAGCTTGCATGTGTGTTTGTGCTTGCATTTGTGTAGATGTGCCTATGGCCAATTTAATGACTGCTCTCCATTCTCATTAAGGAAGCGTCAGACACAAACACTTTTCCTGAGTTTCTCCCTAACAGGGTCACCATCACCTCAGCATTGTCTCATTATTTCTCTTTCACACACCAACATCAAACACAGTCTCATTACTGAGCATCATTACAATCACAGAAAAACTCAGGTCTATGTGTATTTGAGTGTGTTTGTGCGTGTTTGAAGGAGCAGGACATCTTCACCGAGTTCGTCTTTATTTGTGTGCGAGAGAGCCGAGGCAGTCCTGCCGCACCTCTATCTAATCAATGCTAAGTGATCCATTCATTGACTTGCACATGGAGCGTAATTGCTCGTGAGAGGCTGGACAGTAACTCACTTTCTACTTGCGTGCTCTCCCTGTCCTCCTTGCTGTTTTTTTTTTCCTTTAAAAGGGTGACATGCTGCTGTTTCTGCACATTTAAGAAAGATACAGACTCAGGGAGACCCCGAGAAATGAGGAAGAGGAGGAGGAGGAGAAATAGGAGGTGGGTTACAATGTAGTACAGTACAGCTCATTTCTGAAATTCTTTCCTGGGTGTCTTCCTGTATTTCATCGTCTACATCTGTGTTGAGTTTCTTCCCCCGTGGGCTCCCCGGGGGCCTCGCTCCAGTTCAACTATTTTAATTTGACTAAACACCTGATTTATTTTATCTCTCCGATGAGGAAGGCCATTTGTCTTAATAGGGCCTGTCAACCTCCAGCCCCCCATTCAGAGGTGCGCTCTGGCAGCGTTTAAGCCGGCACTGCAACGAAGAGAGAGGGAGAGAGAGAGAGAGAGAGACACGGCAATTCTCCATTTATCCTCACTCTGAAAAAAAGGAGAAAGCCCCCTAAAAAGCGTCCATTCATAGCTGCTGCGTGTGGTTTTTTCGATGGCCCTGAATCAACTTCTTATTCAGCTCGGTGCACTTGTCGTGAATAGCTTATCTGTAAAATTGATACAGTTGGACACCGATTTTATTAACCTTTGGCTCGAGCCATGAAGGACCGCATTTATCGGCGTGCTGCTGTTTGGAAAGGCTACTACACACCCAATACACACACATCCATGCTTTGTCGGCAGTGTCCACAAGTAGACAAGAGGATGTCGAAGAGCATAACACTACACTATTCTGCACCGGGAAGCTTTTAAAGGAGGAGTCTGGGATGAGAATAGAGAATTGGAGCTAAACATCTTGCTCACATCACTGAGCTCCTGCTCAGTTCCTGCCTATGCTGGATCTCAGACTCCATCTTTATTTTCATCCTCTGTCCACTGGCACTATTCTTATCCACATTATTCACACACGGCCATCATTTTAAAAAAAAAGGTGATTATAAAATTTTTAAAATCCTGTTTGTCATTCAATTCTACATTCATCACTTGGCTTATCTCCGTCGTCCTGTTTCTCGCCTGCTCTCTGACAATATAGGAGATGTGCTAATTCGAATAGACTTGTCCAAGCTGTGTGAAACGCTGTGCTTAGGGTTCAGGTAAAAGCTATTCGCATATGAAGCTCTTGATGCTCTGGCCACTTTTTGCTTCACCTATATAGAGTTACTATAACTTTGAGGGCTTCCTCACAAAATCTGTTTCGAGGTCATGATTAAAGCTGAAAGGTGAATGGGGATTTTCCTATCATACCCCTGGACTCTGGAACAGCTTCCTGGCTGCTATTAGACACAGCCCCTCTATTCTGAAGCCTAAGGTCCCATCTTAAACTTTACCTGTTGTACCTGTTAGTATTTATTCAGGCTCAGTACATGATAGTCTGGGACGTTTCTTGTATTGGTTTTGTTGCTATTTGTTTGACTTGCCTGGTTTATGTTTTATCTTTTATTTTATTTGCGGTACTGTTTTTAGAATGAAGGTACTGTAGCGCATGTGCACTTGCATAATGATTGACTCAATATTTCAGTATAATGTATATTGTTACTGCTTATTAAATTCTCAAGCTCTAAACAATACCAGTTGCTTGAGTGATGTTGACTGATGTGAGGCCACTGCATGTTTCTGTACATATGTATGACCATGACCACATGTGTGTTACAGGTGTTCATTGTTTAAAAAAAAAAGAATGAGACAGAGAAAGATGGGTGCAAAAGAGTTTGGTACAGGGGCCGTGTGTTGGGAAACGCTGCTTTGCCCAAACACTAGAAGCATACCAACAGAGCTCACATTGTTTTTCAGTCTCTTCTCAATTGTACAGGACTGAGGCTGTCCCCCTCCTCTTCCCACTGCTCCTACACCAACATAATAGCAACTGTCAGCCTTTCTACTGTCTCCCCATTCTGCTCTCGTCTTGTCCTCTTTTCTGAGGCCCGGTTTGAGGAATGTATTGCTGAATGCTCTAGAGTTATATGCAAGTAGCTGTTTTGCCAAGATAGTGTTTTGGGAAGCAACTGGAGTGAAAAGAATACAGGAAAACACCTATACAGCAGAATCCAACAAACTGGCTAAACTACTCTGTTTTACGTGTCTACCCTTTCATAATTAAGCATATGGCCCACCAGATGTTTTTTGTTTTTTGCCCACATCCGAGTCCTTTTCCTCCTTCTCCAGATTATGGATCACTTTAAAATGCCAGCACATGTTTTATTGGACGGGGCAGCATGCAGAGGACAGAGACCGCATCTGCTGACAAAGAGGCCATCCGTGCGTACTGCGCAGCTCTTTAACAGCAGTGGGTCTAGACTCTCTTGTAAAGGTGTCTCCTCTCATCATCTTTTCTGGAAGGAGACAGTCTGCTCAGGAAGCCTCCACGCTTTTAAAGACGGCAAAGTTCCAGGACTCAGGTAATACGTGGTGACAGGTTAAAGGCGCAGTTGAGTAAAACCATACCAATGCCCATGAGGGCTGAGAATTACAGAGCACAAAGCTCAGAGAGATACCTGAGCTGAACATATGGATCAGTTAAAGTCCTGGGAGAATACCCAGGGCAGTTACCTAATTCAATCCCACCCTTACTTTTTTCACCAATCCCTGACCAGAAGACACATATAGACGATAAATGATGGACAGAGAATCAAAGCAACAGAGACCCCAGTGAACAACCGAACAAGAGGGGGGTCCAGCAAAAAGAGGACCTAAAGAATAAAAGACACTTTGTAGGGGTGCGATTTGTTCTGTCCAACAGCTATTCTCTCAACTCGAGCCTCCCCCTCTCTTTTCCTTTTCTAATCAAGCAGGCCCTAATTTGAGTTCCAAGTCCTGCAGCAGGGAGAGAAGAGAGAGAAGGCAGCTTGTAACTCTGAACAGTCCCAAATGAATGAGGAAGATAAAAGCTTTGAGCGCACACACAGGAAAAGAAAGAACGATGAGGGGAAAAAAAGGATGTAAAAAAAAAGAATCACAAGGCTCCCTATTCTTTCCTCAGTCTTTGGTAAGGACAGCTGAGCCATTATGACTAAATGTGAATGACTTTTTTTTTCTTCCCAAAATGTCCCAGCACTGGAATTTCTTTGTCTCTCCGTCAGTCAGCCATTGTGGATGCTCCCCATATGCCGCGAGTCCATCCTAAGTAAATTAGAAGGTCTGTAAAAAGCGTTGATTGTGCCGGAGAGCCGAGTCCGGACACACACTACACATAGCTGACATGCCTGACGTGGCTGGAGGCTCAGCACTCGGGATCTTCAGCATGAGAAAAAAGGTGTAACTCGAAGCAGAACACACTGTAAATCTCTGAAGAAACCGTAACATTACAGTTTTACCTCTGACATTGGAGACTGTAAAATCTTACAGAGAATTTGACTATATCTACAAGTTTAGTTTTATACGTTTTTACGTGGATCATCTGCTGTGGAAGTCCAGGTGAAGGAGCTTGAAGAATAATTTAAGGCATACAGAATGACTCTGTTTTACCTTCTCCATTGCATCGTTGAATTTATTTTAATGACTCTCTGTGATATAAGAACTGTACAGAAATATAAAAACGGATCTAAACTATTATAAAAAAATATTAAAAAATAATAGGATCTCCAGACCACACACACACACACACACACGCACACATACAAATTCATGCTGTTTGGAGTGATATGACCCTAAAAGTGCTTTCCTTTCCCCCTGAATTGAAACAATACGAGCGACAGCTGTTTTACCTGGCTGCCAGCCCCTACGCGATGATATAAAACCTTGCTAATCCTGCCAATAAAACTTCATTAACAAGCTTGAGCATGGACGTGCTACCGCATGTCAGCATATGGCCCGCGCAAGCCATCAATTCAGGGAAAAAAAAAAAAAAACATTTCAGAGCTATGCTTAAATGCAGAATGAAAGGTAACAGCCTTGCTGGAGCTTGACAGAGGGCGAAAGTCTTGTTGAACTAGCGAAAAAGAAGACAGTGTAGCCTGGAGCACTTAAGCGCAATTAGCTGCGCTTGCCAATGCAAATAGGGTTCTGTGCTAGCTAGCATGATTTAGGTAAATGTGTGAATGTCCTTGTCTATTATGCATTTCTGAGTTGAGGACATGGGAGGGGTTAGCGCGAGGTACGTGTGGAACGATCCCACATGTGTTCAGTTCTTGAAAAATTCGACTAATTAAAGCGAGGTGCCCTTCATAGAGTGTTTTTTTTCTTTATATCCTGCTAACAATGAAGCTGAAGCTAGAACCCAGTACAAAGCTGACACTGATTTAGAACCAAGCTGATGAGATGAATCCGAACTCAATGTCATGTTTCGGAGCTCGGACTTGGCCGGTGCATAGAGACCTTGAGTGCGAGCATGTGGGCCACTCTTTAAAAAATAATAATAATAAAAAATTGCTAATTCAGCTCATACGGCGATGCCTTGACATCTTCCTGCTTTTATCACAGAGCTAGGCTTAAACCTGGCCCCAATTCAAGGCCTTGTTAAACCCCCCCCCCCCAAAAAAAACTTCAACACTGCCTGGAAGAGTCGCTCGTGTGATTTGATCTGATTGCCTCTGCTGATACTTAAGCACTTCAGTCACAAAGGATTTGTGTTAAGGCTAGACGGCTCGTGTCTAAGGTTTCACGGCAGTGTAGGAGTTAAAGAAGCAGGACATTTGTGACCCTGGTGTTTGTAATCAGGGGACCTGGGCGTGTAGACGAGATCGGCTTATTTTCCCTCTCAGGTCTCAGGTTATGGTAAAATAATGATGATGCGATGACGTCGCGTTACTGATACCACTCCAAAGTCCTGAGGTGTTTTATGCCTTTTCTATATCAGTATTTTTATTCTTAAAGAATACCGTGTACTTTTTATCTATTTATAGTTACATTTAAAGCCGTGGAATGTCCATAAAAGCTACGACAAAAAACCACACACTCACACACAACGCGCAATCTGAAATCTAATCTGCGTGTCTTTGAACTGTGGAAAGAGACCGGAGTACCTACTTGGTGGGTTTCCTCTGGGTACTCCAGTTTCCTCCCACATTTCCCAAAGACATGCAGATTGGTGTTCCCGTAATGTACGAGTGTGTCAGTGAGTGTTTGTGCCCTTCCAGGGTGTACCTGCCACTAGTCCCCTGAGACAGGCTCTGTACAGGATTAGTGCTACAGAGAACGGGTGAGTGAGATTTGCATAAAGATTCTGACCAATCAGAGTACAGAATTGTATAGCTATGCAAATACGACGGCATCCTGAACACCGGGTTATGAGCGAGCGTTTGTTCAAGTTAACTCGCACAAAGACGCGCTTTTAATATCTAAATTATAAAAACGCTAGAGTTTCACTGCCTCGGAGAAAACAGAGCACAGGCCAGACACTGCGCACGGAAGCTTTTTGGATGTGCTTAATAAATGAAAATATTTGCGCAGTAAGAACGCTTAAGCATGTGTCTGGCAGGCCGCTGTCCACTGGGTGATTTTCCTTTGGCCGGAGCTGTCTGTCGGAGTGTGTGTGCACGCGTGTACGTGTGTGTGTGTGTGTGTGTGTGTTTTCTCTTCTGTTTGCAAGGGTTTTCTGTAACACCGTGTCAGAGAAGCAGGCGAGGCAGAAAACAAGGTGCGCCTTTCTGCCACCCCGACACCACAAGCTAAATCCCTCAATTCATTAGGAGAGCAACGGAGCATGCCTCGGCCGGCATTCATCTCGCAAATGTGGCCCAAAGAATAATAATTTACTGTAGCTCATATTTCACTTGGGTACATAAGGCCAAACAGTTTGCCTATTGAGAAAATGCAAAGTGTGGCACTTCTGAATCGGGCGAATGGAAGAATATTTTACAAGCGCCTGATGGGTGAAGGTGATTTCTTTTCCCCTCCTCTCTCTCTCTCTCTCTCTCTCTGTTAGCTCTCTATCAGGAACAATGGCTGAGTAACGGCGGATGTTTCCGCACTTGACACGTCACTCAATAAAACAAGTACGTTATAGACCGAGTATATTACAGACTTATTAATTTATTTTATTTTAACTTCTTTTTTTTTGTGCACCATGTGTCAGGAAAATCCTTTCGGCTTAGTTCGTGTTAGCAACCTCGGTACGATCAGCTGCAATTCTAAACGGTTTCAGAAAACAAATGTTAAGAACATAAACAACAAATATCTCATAAATATATTGGCCTATATTTAAAAATAACTTAAAGTTATAGGTAGGTATAGTTATAATAAACATATTTATTAAAGTAGGAATTAATTGTTCCAGAGATTTATGCTGAAATGTGTCTTGATTTTATTAGCTATGAATAAAAATATAATTGCAAATCTAGTGGCAGCTTCATAGTTTTATACAGTATAGTTATTTTTTGTGTGGATTATAAACAAGCACATCACAGAAAGGTGAAACTTGATGACTCAACTTTATGGATTTTACTTGATTGATTGATTAAATGTTTTCATACTTATTTATTATTGATAATTTTATTTCTTTTTTTTGATATGTAATGATAATGTGTATTGCATTTATTCATATTGCTTACTTTATTTATTTATAGCAACCTTCAGTATTAGAAAGGCACTTAGTAAATGTAAATTATTATTATTATTATTATTATTATTATTATTATTATTATCTAAAAAGTTTAAAGGTAAGTTTGTTGTACTATAAGCAGCAGTCACACAGATTGTACACATGTCCTTTCGACCAATCAGACGTCTTGGTTTTTACTTCCTACACCAATCAGAATCCTGCTCGTTCTTTTTGTGTTTGTAAATCATAAAGCTCATGATTTTGTTTAAGGTTGTTGGTAAAAAAATAAATAAATAAATAAATAAATAAACGCTACGTTTTAAAAGTTAAACTGATCTGTCAAGTCCAGCGTCTCTTCTGTTCTCTCTCCATCCTGACGCACTGAACTCGTGTGTGTGTGTGTGTGTGTGTGTGTGTGTGTGTGTGTGTGTGTGTGTGTGTGTGTGTGTATACAGTGTGTGTTTGTAGCTGGTGATCCGTGTGCTTGGTTTCTCTCTGGCCCACGCTGTGGCTTGGCCGCGCTCCAGACAGCTTGCCTCTCCTGTTCTGTGGTTTTGTTCAGCAGATCTCCACTTCGCTCCTCACCATTCCTCCTGACTGACAGCTAAGATCAGGATGAAAACAAACACGTCGCTCAGGAGGGGAAAAAAAGCCATCCTGCATGGTTTCTTGGGCAAGATCTGGCCCTGTGCTCAGACTGTTTGAAGGAGCTTCAGAAGGAGCACAAGTGGAGAGTCTGTGTCTGGAGTCCAGAGGTTACTTTTCTTTAGTTAGATTTATCTGGTGTTTGATTTCTGGACTCCGATTGGTTAGAAGGTGTTGATTCATTTTGAATCTCAGCAGCTCTGACAGTCATCGCAAGTTTGTATTAATGCGCATGATCAACTTGAACTTTAAGTGGCAAGTGACGGAACCACAGACTGGAGGAAAAGAACTGGACAAGCACTCGGTGACGTCACCCGTAGGTTTTCTGAAGAGCGGTTTTGAAGCTCTGCTGCGGGAGCTCTGGTCGCCGCCATTTTGGCAGAAGCTGACTCCGCCCTAAACTCCCAGGCAGGGGCGCTGTAAAGGGGGGGTAAACGATGACGATTCTCGGGGCCCATGACTGAGAGGGGGCCCAGAGAAGCCCCCAATAAAATTGTGGTGCTGATAGTAAAAATTATTA
>JAOTRS010000004.1:1049199-1062685 GCA_028565755.1 Dinotopterus cunningtoni
ATGTTGCTTCATTATTATTATTATTATTATTATTATTATTATTATTAATATTGATGTTGCTGTTGTTTTATTTTCTACGTTTGTTTTTTATCTGTTTATTAATTGATTTATTTAATTTTGCTACAGATAGTTATTATCAGATGATAACTGTAATGCGGTTTGCGGGACGTTTTCTAAACATTGGGATAAAAGGTGCTTTTGATTCTGACAATAATCACGTTCAGGTTTCTAGATGTGTCTGAGGAAGCTTTGGCATAACATCGGTGAACGTTTCGACAACATTTCCACAACGTTCCTGTATCTCTAAGAACATTAACTCTATCATTTCCATACTGTTTGGTTTGTTAGTTTTTACGGGCAGTGTATCAGATGGTGTTAGAGGAGAAAAATACAATCAAAAATCACAGAGTTACAACGTGATAGTTTACAAATTACAGAATCTGTTTAATGAATCGACAGAAAGATAATGAGAAATGAAGACTGGATCAAAACTGAGTAGAAGACATGGACAAAGATGCTCACACACACACACACACACACACAGTTTAACGAGCAACGTGGATTTCTCACGAGCTCTGGGGTTTGACTCGCGAAAAGGCCGATCAGGCACGCAGGCACCCCAGAGAGACATTAGAGGATACGTGGAGGGGGCACGGACGGGGCAGGACGCCGATGATGAAAACAATTAACATTTGTCCGGCAGACAATGAATCAGGAGGAGGAATGGCTGGAATCTGCAGAGCCGCTGTCCGTCCGGGGACACTGATAAAGAACACGCTGCTCACCAGGCAGAGCCTCCGAGCCTGGGTCAGACTGTTCCCACCACACACACACACACACACACACACACTTCCACTACAGTGGGCCTCACCTCATTTAATCATACACACTTACGCAAAGACAATCGATAAGAGGATGAGGGTATGTACATACAGTATATGTGTGTGTGTGTGTGTGTGTGTGTGTGTGCGTGTGTGTGTGCAAATAAGGCTTTGTTTAATCAAACATCCACTCCAATTACATTAAAAAAATTTGCATGATAAATAAAACTAGACATCTCATCTGCTTAATACTCCATCGTTGATTATTTTCCTGTGACTTCACATCACAAAGGGTTTCATTCCTCTTACATCAAAGCAATTTCCAGAAAAAAAGTATTTATAATTACATTAAAAACGTAAAACAAGTTAAGTAGACAAAAAAAAACATTCCATTCTATTGCAGAGCGCTGACACTGGAGACTCCTTCCACACTTTACACAAACCTGACCAACGATCACAAACGAGCCGTCGCTATAGAAACGGTAACGTATTCGACCGAGCGCGTTAATGTGCTGCCGTACTGCCGCGCCTTCTCTTCATCTGTGAACTGTGATGTGAGATGATCATCTGTAGCAGGATGACATCATGACGAAAAAAGAAAGAGAACACAATGCGCCGCTTGTTTAAAGGAAAAACGTGGACGACGATTCGTGCGTGTGACAGCCGCGGTCACAACTTCGGTACTTTGTGTATTGTAGCTTGCAAGAACGTTCTCTTAGGAATAAGGAAGAAATACGTTATTAAATTCTAACAAAGTACTTATTTGCCTCTAATCAGATCATCATGCTCGTGGGCATCACGTGAAAACCAGACGTGTCGCCTCAGGACCATACGTAGCGTTCCTCTAGCTCACGTGTCAGACGCGCAAACGGCAACGATACACAAACACAAACATCCTGCTCGTCTCTGAAATCTGACCCGGCCCGACTATCTCGCTCCCGGTTTGCGGGTCACTCTAACACCGCTCCTGTTTTTCCACTTTCCTGCCGCGGTTTGTTTCTTCGACCTCGTGGCTGATTTGTGTGTGTCCTGGCAGGAGGATCTTACACACACACACACATACACACACACACACACATTCACTCAGAGGGGGTCCTTCATGACTCTCCTTCTCCTCCAGAAGGGTGAAAGAGCTTCCTCTGTCAACACACACACTCGAAACTCCTGTCAGATTCAAAACATACACACACACACACACACACACACACACACACACAACAAACAGACCCACAAATTCTTTCGTTGCAGATGAAACGAGGCAAAAACACAAACTTCCTTTTAAGATGCAAACTGTCCTGATCGGGTCAAAAGGTTTTCAGAAGACCTTCCCATATTCCTTGCTTTTAGATCACACACACACACACACACACACACACACACACACACACATACACACACACAAACACACACACACACAGCACAGATGCCGCTCCAGCACTTGATCATTAAGCAATGCACCAACTGTTGGAGATAATGCGGTGCCAGCTCCCATTCTGCTCCACTCTGCCTCCCTCGAGAGCGGTCGCTCCCTGCACTCCTCCACACACAGACACACACACACACACACACACACACACACACACACACTACATCTGGAATGTGCCAGACCTGCCCTGTGCTCCTTTTTACCTGGAAGAGGTGAGGAATTTCCATCGTGTTTGTCTGCATGTATGCTGTATGTGTGCATGTGTGTGTGTGTGTGCATGTGTGTGTGTGTGTGTGTGTGTATTAAATTCAGAGGAATGCATTGAAAGCTTAGCGGCACATCGCTAACTGAAGCATCACAGCTCCAAATCTCAGAGAGGAGAAAATAACGAGGTTAGAGCGCGGGTCATCTGGGTTGTTTCAAAGCACCGTTACAAAAGCTGTTGTGGAATTCTTTGTCCTCGTCAGGAATAAAAGGAGGAACGTTCCTCATCTGTTCGACTCCCTAGAATTTAAAATCTCTTCCCGCTTATGCAAAGCTAACAGGCACACCCTGAAGCGCGATGCTTAATCTTTAACAACTAATAGTGTGACCTGATAAGAAGTTTTTAGTAGAAACTTCTCGCTTTAACTATTAATAAAGAGAGCGATGCGGCGGAGCTTTAGTGTCTGTCTCTGTCCTGCTTCCTTCACAGCTTGTTGTTTTACAGCTTCAACATTCATGCTAGCACACCTTAATCTCATACGTCACTAATACTAATCCAGCATTTTTTTTCTTCTTCCATCTGTGTTTTTTTTTTATTCATTTAATTATTTGTATCATTAATTACGGTTGTAACCTGCGTTAACAATAACAATAAGAACGTCCGTCACAACAGTAAAATTCTCACGACAAAATATAAACGATCCTCAGAGGCATTAAACCATGTAAAAAAGTCAGAGGGGAGTTCGAGTCAAAGCAGGACTTTTGATTGTGCGGAATAAGTAAAATCTTCCTTTATTTCTCTATATAATCCCCTGCTACACTAATGCACTTATCCCAGTGTTTCATGTAGAAAGTTTTCTCAGTAGGCCAGAGCCATGATCGGACTGTCTGCTTGAATCATATCTAAAACACCGGCCTCCCAGGAACTCCTTTTTCGAACATGTCAAACATGTGGAAATGTCTTGGAGCGAGGTCAGGACTGTACAGGACTGTGTGGCAATAACTCCCAGCCGAGTTCCTGTAATGTGCAAGTGGTGCTGGTAAATGATTGTGTGTACAGTTCACACACACAGATACGTCTCTTTCTTCCGCAAGTTGGCGACAAGTTATCCGCCGATTGTCAAGCATCAGGAGTTCCGAGCTCCGAGCTTCCGTCCTCGGCCTGGGTCGTCATTCACGGACGTTCGGCCTTCTTTAAAACGTTTGCACCGTTCAGGTGTTACTGCAGCTAAGAGTCTCATCACTGTACTGCGCTTGAACTGTCGGCTGTCAGTCACTTTCACACCTTCATTCACCAGGAATTTCCTGACAAGTCCCAGTTTGACTCAAACGCCGCCTGGTTTAAATATATATGATTAAATCTAATCCTCTCTAGAATCTTCACGTGTTCTTAGAAAACCGCCATGTCGCTCTCCTGGTCATGTCTCGGTTACCAAAGACTCCACACTGGAACTGTAAAACCAGGAAAAGTTCATTGTTGTTTCCCAGATTTGGGCCCCCGCGCCCTCCACTCCTCCTCCGAGATAAAGCGATGAGGGGAAACGATTCAGCCTGGGTGACATTGGAATGAAAACAATAGGTCTTATCAGTATCCTATTTACATTTTCCCAAGGTCCCTTTCCCCGACAGCAGGCCTCCGAGCCTCTCCGGATCTGAGTTGGCTTCCTCTGGCATGGCTCCTCTCTGGCAGATCGAGGCACGGGGCGCTTGGCGAGGAGCGGTGGTTGGCGTATACCCTGCTGATCTGGAGTCTCTCTTGAGACGGAAAGCAAAACTAGCAGCCGCGCGTCCAAAAACACTGAGAGGAAGAGAATTCCTATACCCCAAACACCCGTAATGCCAGCACCCCAGAGCTGGCCTAGCCTAGCATGATTAAACTAAACCCTGTGTATGTGTGTGTGTGTATGTTTTATTCTCTTGTAGCACCCATGCAGCACTCCAGAGATACCTCCCCTTCAGAAACAAGAGGATTATGCAGCGTGTTATCAAAGCTTCAAACAATGGGTCTATAAGCTGAAAAACAAACACTCCGATCCCCAAAGCGACGATAATTTTAGCGCGCTTCTACTGAGCCGAAATTAACTCTCTGAGGCCGGCGGGTAGCTTATCTAGCATGGGGTTTGTTTACTTCATGCCGCAAACAGCACAAAATCTTGGAGAGCGTAGATGCAGCTAGCAAGAAAGTTTAACTTGCACTGAAAAAGGAGAGACTTCAGTATTCACAGCTACAATCAAATTAGTGATGAACTTTCCTAGATGGCTGTTTAGCTTTCATAGCATTTAATTTTCTTTTATTATTTGTGCTCTTCGAGGCACAAAACATAAAGAGTATAGTATATCTTGGAAATTATGAAAAAATTAGACTAGAACTAGTCTAGATAGAGTGGAAACAAAGCTGTAATACTTCTGGAAGAGTTCGTCCTGATGCTAGCATGAATTCCAGACTAGCACTAGAAAATCCTAGCCTGAGATTTGACAAGGCAATACCTTTAAGCTAGACTAACAGCAGGCTTTTGACGCATCTGAAGGGATTATCAATCCGCACACCTTCCTGATGTCCTAGCATGACAGCTAACAGCGTCGTGGCAAAAACGTCGTGACAGTCGCTGGTGCTGGAGCTGTGGGACTCCACGGGCCAAACCGCCATGCTGCTCTTGCATGGATCGCACCGCTATCTGCTAACCAATCTCTCCTAAAAACCCACCGCGCCAGATACGCTCTCATTCTTGGATCACTCCGAGGGAAAAAAAAATTAAATACACACACAGAGCAAAAGATAGAGCGAGCAGATTGCAAACACGGCTTTAAAGACATAAAACGGAAGAGTGAAGGCCCTCGTAAATCTCAGCCAGGTTTTTCTGTAAACGGAGATCTCGACACCTGGTAAGAAACCACAGCCAAAGTGTCTTGTTTAACAAAAGCAACAGAAGGAGAACTCGCTCGCACACACACACACACACACACACACTCCGGGTAAACAATCGTCATTTTGCTCTGGGGTGCCAGAATTTTTTACATTTTATTTTTGTTCATATAAATATGTTCAGAATGATAATCCCTGCCATGTGTAGAGAGGTTGTGTAACACTGTTTGCTGTAAAAAAAACTCTGTAGCTACTTAAGCTAATTTCTGATTTCAGATTCTGTCGCAGAGGTGAACTGAGTGAGAATCTGATCACATGACATTCATGTGTAGGACATAAAACAGGCGGGGCGTGCTGTTACAGGAAACTAGTCAACTAAACAGAGTTTATTACAACATCCCCTTTACATAATGCCCTGGGATTCATAAAGATAGATCTGTCTGTCTGTCTGTCTGTCTGTCTGTCTGTGTTTATTTATCCATCAATCTGTCTGTCTGTCTTTTTATCCATCTGTGTGTCTGTCTGTTCTTCTGTCTATATATCTATTTATTTATCTATCTGTCTATCTGACCATCTATTTATCTATCTGTCTGTCCATCCGTCTATCTATCGGTTTGATGGACTGACCATCCTCCTTGTGCAGTATTTTTTCCATGTAATGACTAATTTTCCTTCATTTTCTTTTTTTTTCGTTTTGTACATTTTTTATCAGATATCAGTACACCTGGTGAAGAGGATCATGATGTGATATTTCTGTTGTATTGACGACCTCCTCACTCAGCGTGACCCTCTACTATAGAAATTTGTGGACGATTTCTTGAAATTTTGTCTTTGAGTTGAGTGTGTGTGTGTGTGTGTGTGTGTGTGTGTGTGTGTGTGTGTGTGTGTGTGTGTGTGTGTGTGTGAATATGTGTCCATCCCAATGACTCGTGCCCCATGGCGTGATGCCAGCACATCTGCCGTTGCCCCCAGGCCCCACACAGCCGTCGTAATCCCCACTACAGGAAGCTGCTCTTCCTCATCAGTCCCTCTCTCGGAGAGATGGAGAGAGAGAGATTACTTCACTCTATTCCTCTCTGCACTTCTTCTCTCATAGTTGGATATTGTTCTCTGTAAGCATGAATTGTACATTGTGTGTTTTTTCTTTTCTTTTTTTTGTCTCACAGAGTCACGGCTTGACTTCCTTCAGCTCTTCTTCTACTTTTTTCTCCTTTAAGCACTCGCACAGTTTCTCAGGAGCCTTGTTACAGAACCTGCTAACATGAGCTGTGCTGGGTCACAGGTATCATTACTAATTTGAAGATTTGTTCATCTTTACATGCTGTTGATAAAAAAAATTATATCTTTACTCAACCTTTAGATTTGTAGAGAAAAGAAAGACTGATTTCAATATTATAGTAAAAATATTTTTAAAATAAAGTCCTCATCTTTTCCTCCTCTCCAAGGTGACTATCATTAAACTATCAAATAAAATTATATGTTACATTACAGAAATACAACGTTCACCCCTAACATTTACACCACACCCAGGTGAAGAGAACAATATTGATTCAATTATACCAAATCAATTATACCCCAGTACACTGGTGACAGGGTCATGGGCACCAAAGGCTAGGACGTCTTTTTTCCACAAATTGCTGAAAAAAGTTTAAGCTGGCTATGAAAGAAAAGCACCAGAACACACAGTGCACCACAGCCTACTGCGCACGTGAACCAGGATGCCAAAGAACCCAAGGGCCCCCAACCTGGCAGACAAACTCCCCGGATCCCAACCCGATCTAGCGCCCCTGGGATGCACCGGACAAACAAGTCCGATCCATGGAGCCCCCGCTGCACAACCCACAGCACCCAAAGGATCCCCTGCTAACATCCTGGTGCCAGACAACACAGCACACCCTGCAAAGCCACACCCCGAGGGGCCAGATGGTTATAATTGGTGTACACTAATCCTTTAAACTTTTACCAGAAAAATACACACAAACACTGAATCCTTTATTTAGACTGAATGTGCAGAAACACATGAGCAAGAAATCTGAAGGAAAAAAAGGAAAATAAGATGGCAGACAATATGATGATGATGATGATGATGATGATGATGATTCGATATTATAAAATTATGAGATCAGATTTAAGCTTGCTCGAAAACGTCAAGATTTCTAACAGACCTAGGAAATTAAAGAAAGCAAACAGAGGGATTAGAAAGAAATAATACAACTAAGTGTTGTTTTGCAGTTTGTGTGTAAAACACAAAAAAGCTCTTCCAGATGCTCCTTTACCATCAGCGGTTCTGCCATCCAAGCCTTTTCCTTTTCTTTAAACAATACCGATACAACAGCAAATCAAAAAAGCCTAAAGAGCCGGCACGTCTTTCTCTTTCTCCATCTTGTCAGAAAAACAAACTAGAGGCACAATAACACCAAAAAAAAACAGAGAGAGAGAGAGAGAGAGGGGAAAAAAGACAAGAAAAACTGCAGGCGCACACAAAACGTTTGGGGGGGGGGATCTTCTGAATGTCTTAATCACAGAGCGACTAAAACAAGACTCCATCATCATCACAAAATGAGAGTGTAATAATTACAAGAGGCAGACAGGAAAGTGAAACGGCAAAAAGGAAACATGTTTTGTCACTCCCGTCAGCGAGCCTGCAGACAACAGCTGTTAGCGACGACGGCACCGCGCAACGCTCCTGAAGTCTCCATAATCACGCTGTTATTGAAGGGAGGACAAAAAGGGCACTAATTGCAAGGGAGCAATCTAAACGTAATAGGTTACACACCCGGGCGACGACGCACAATGCTCACCGCTAAAACGGAGAGTCGGAAAAAATGTGAGGGAGAGAAGGAGAGATAGAGAGAGTGAGAGAGAGAGATGGAGAGAGAGGGAGGCATCTGGATAAAGAACTCCACCACAACACGGTGTACAACACTGCCTCGTCGCTCATTTTCTGCCAATTACCCTCCCTCCCTGTCAACAGTTTTAATAACCTCTATCATTTCCAGAAGATTTTTTTTTTTTTTCTTTCTTTCTTTTTTTTTTTTTTTTTGCCTGGGTTAAATAATTTCGTCTCTTTAATATGCAAATGCGCCTTTTGGCATGCATGGGTGAAGAGGCTTCGACTTCTTGAGACGTGTCAGTACAGTGTGGAGCACCTGCACCTTGGGGAAGGCTTGATTTAATTGACACCTAATACTGTTCATTATTCCACTTAGTGAACACCTCGGTTAGTCACCTGTAGGTCGCTGAGAACCCCGGCAGCCACTTCCGCTTGTCAACAGCTTGTAAAAATAGATCCTTAGGAGAAAAAATAAAATGCAGGAAAAGAAACTCCCCTGAAAACATCTAAACCGAATTATGGTTTTTGTGTGTTCATTAATATTTTTTTTCCCTTCAGCAAATAAACTTGTCACTAACTTTTAATTTGTCCTCCTTAATCGGAAATATTCCTGAAAGCGCTAAACCCATTCCTGAACGAGATGTGTAATTCAAAGGTAAACCATTTCAGCGTAATAACAGGTCTGGGGAGCCGCAGTCTAATTGTAGCTCTCGGGTCAAAAGCGAACAAAGGCACGCACAGGTACACTTTTTTTTTCTTGTTGTTTTATTTATTTGATTTTTTTTCACTCTCTCTGGTGGAATCCGGCTCCTGTAAAGACTCTCAGGTTGTCTGTCTTTCTTGATGTAATCTAAATGTTTCCTTAACGAGACCGGCTTCCAAGGGTTCTGCGGATAAGGATAAGGGTTCTCGGCTTTGCAAAAGGGTTTGAAACCTTCTTTGTCCACTAAAAAGCTTTTTTTTTAAAAAAATAAGGAAGCAGCGTTCTTTGGGTACTGCACAAGTTCATAGCTTTCTAGAACCATTTGGAGACCTTGCTTAAAAGGAAACCAAAATTGTGTGGGGTTGTGGGGGTGAGATAACGGGGTCACGAGGGTACAGCACAAGGGTGTTTAGCAAACTAAAAAGGGTTCTAATTGGAACCGTGGCTCTTTCTAGACTTCCTTCTCTTTCTACATTAAGTAGACCAAGGGTTCTTCAGCATGTTCTTTAGTTAGAGGATGGTTCCTGCATTCCTAAACCCAAACAAATTCACACTCTTAGACAAACAAAGGCACAAATTAACCAAAGAATACATAAAGACTTTTCAAAACGGATCAATATGGACCTGTAAGAGAGTCTGGAAAAGATATTCAACAAGTTTTAATTTTTTGTTATTTAACTTTCCCTAGCTCCCTAAAAAAAAGGGTTGTTTTTGGACACCTTTTCCAAAAAGGAAGTCATTATGTAATATTAAATAGACACACACACATCTTCCTAAATTCTTCTAGCAACCCTACTATTCCACACAATAGTTGAAATATTTTTACATCAGTTAAGACGTCCAGGAATTCGACATGTTCTTCTGTAGGTTCTTATGCTTAGAATGATTCGTGGCTTTCCAAATGTGAAGGTTTTTTATAAAAACGGTTCTACATGGACAATTAAAGCAGGATAAATTCCCAGACCATGCTCTTTTGAAAGCTAGTCCCCTGAGGAACGCAGAACGACACGCATGTGCGTCAAGTGTGTTTGAATTAACCGCTCTCGAGAGCGCGCTCGACACACGACCTCTTCACAAATCCATTTTACTGCAAAGTTAATCAAGCTTTAAGTTATTAATGGATCTAGCAAAAGCTGCGAGAAAGAGTCAGTTTATTAGGAAACACCAGAGACAGGAAGGGATTCTTCTCAGGCACTGATACACAGGACATGAAGACAAAAAGGCTCATATAAGGAACCAGTTTAAGAACTTTTGGAGCACAGGTCGCAGGTTTCCTGAAAAAATGCACAAAAATCTACCTGACATTTATTGACTAGTTTTGTAAACATGGTGGTTTGAATGTGTTGGTAATAAGCTATAAGTTATAAGTCAATGGTTACTAACAGCGCTGTGAGTGCATCTAAAGTCGCATGTATAATAGGCTTAATGCAAGGACTCATCTGGTTTACTATACATGTTACTCCGGTACTGTCACTGAAATTGCAGCTTCGTGTCACATGTACAGATTTACAGCACTGTAAAAAAGACTCTCAGAGTTTTCACTCCAGTCCTTGTACCTGAGCGCTTTCAGAAGAATGTGTTTTGTTTGTTAGGCCACACAGTGACCTATGAACCATTTAAATGTAAAAAACATCACTCTTAAGGCATGAGCCAGTGAGAAACAGGTGCAGATGATGACAGATGATCAGGCCGGTGATTAGGCGAGAGTGGAAATGAGGTCGCTGCTGAGGTTGTTACATAAACAACCTGTTTTTAAATTGTATTTTTAAAATTTTGCAGGCTGTCACAGTAAAATATTTGTTCCCATTTTCTACAATTAATTTACATCATTTGATTTAGAATGATCGTCTTTCTCTCTTTAATGTTTGTGTAATAAAAAAAATTTAAGTGCTTGGGCCCTTTAAACAAGGAATTTTCTGCACCTTTCTTTCCATCCAGTACATTTTTGGCGAATCCCCCTAATTTGCTCTGAATACAGGATTAAAGTCACATCTAATCAAGGACGCAGTCTGAAGCTCTGAAGCCACAGGTGAAGAAGACAATTAAGCACTCGAGAATAAAGGTGAAGAAGCTTTTTTTGATGAGAATGTTGGTTGTTTTGTTTGTTTGGTTTTTATTCCTCCCGATGCTGGTTCGACAGGGTGCCAGCTAACTTCCCCTCCATCCCGTTCAACCTCTTCCTCTTCGTCTTCTTCTCTCAGATCCCCCTGCCATCTCCTGATCTTGTCAGGAGGGGCTCTCTGGGCGTCCGATGCAAAGCCTTTGCATGTCTATATGAAAGAACCGTGCTGAATTATAAATGTCAAACAAGACCAAGGCCAGCGTTTTCTCGAGGCAGCTGTCCAGAATGGAGACTCGAGGACTTGGCCTGGAGATTAAAAACTCCCCAAACTCCAGAGTCTCACTTTGCCTTCACCAGAGGGGGAAGAAAGGCAAAAACTAAATAAATAAAGGAAGAAAACAAAGTTAGATAAAAGAGCAAGAAAGATTGCAAAGAAGAAGTACAACTTGTGGAATCTTAAGAGGAAGGGA
The DNA here is from genome assembly GCA_028565755.1 of Dinotopterus cunningtoni. NCBI lineage: Eukaryota > Metazoa > Chordata > Actinopteri > Siluriformes > Clariidae > Dinotopterus > Dinotopterus cunningtoni. The sequence continues at coordinate 1,060,582 of JAOTRS010000004.1, forward strand.
GTGAGGGAGAACAGGAGGAAGGAGCGATTAAAAAAAAAACCAATCAACAGAGATAAGGAGCCAAGATAAGGCCGTACTACGAGCCCCCAGAACTGCAATCTCCACTTTAAGCTGGAGAGTGGCAGCTGGCAGAACAGCTGGCGAATAGGATTAATGTCAGAAGAATGAAATAAAACTCAACATATGTCCGAGCCCGAGGTGGCAGGACTGTGCGTGATTGCGCCCCGATGGACGCCATGTGTACAGCTCGGCACTTCTCTCCGCTCCACAAGGTCACTTTTAAAGAAAAAAAAGACTAAGACTATTTAATGCTTGGATAACAAAATGGACTTCCTCCCACTCTCTCCCTCTCTCTCTCTCTCTTTCTCTCGTTCTTTTTCTCGTTGCTCTCATCTGTCTGGTTTTTCTTGGCAGATGCGACTCGCTACGTTCTGTTCATGGCACGGCTCGTTAAGGTTCGTCCATAATGAGCTCAACCTTTCCACAGAATGGGAGAAAATTAACAGAGAGCGAGGGGAAAAACGCAATAAAGTGAATAATATCTGGCCGAAAGAAAGAAAGAAAGAAAGAAAGAAAGAAAGAAATATGGTTGTCTGATGTGAGAGATTAAAGCAAGGACAGAAAACAAGAAAGTTGTAACAACAGAGAAAAAAAACTAATATTGAAAAAAGGAAACGGGAATAAAGAAAATAAATAAATGTAAGGAACAGTTTTTAAAAAGAAAGAAAGGAAGAAAGAAAAAGAAAGGATGATTAAAAAGAAAATGGCTGTAGGTCCCAAAGTATAAAAGGCCAAAGACAGGAGACTGCAGCACTGCAGGATAAGTCCAGAGAACAGTTTTTCTTATCTGAGCTGATCTTGACACTCTTCTGGTAAGTTTGTGTACATGTGATCTTTCAGGTGGCTTGGGGTTCTGATCAGATGAGACTGTGGTCAGTTTTGTAAAATAACTCATAAAAATGTAGAGGTTGTAATCACCTTTGCAAATGTAATTTTCACATTAATGATTGAGGCATTTAGTAACATTTTCAATATTCTGATGTGCATATGTGTACACCTCTGGGCATTTTGTATGATAATGGTTTGGCCTTTATCATCATGGGCTTAAGTTTTTCAATTTTGAATGTTTCTCCACAGTTGAGGCAGGTTTTGGGCCTTTTTTCTGCAGTAATTAGTTCACTCAGCTAATTAAGAGTAGTTTCAGCCTCCTTTAAGGTTGAATTTTGAGCAGGGCTCAGCAAAATGTCTCTCAATATATGTTGAAGGTGTGTCTGTAGCATATTAAGCATATCCTGCAAAGGTTGGAGCCATAAATCCAGATGGGACATGTGTTCTAGCACATGCTTTTTCAGCAAGGAAATGCCAGTTTCTTAGCCCTAGTATAGACCCTGTCATAGTACACAGATGTACCTTCAACCTATATCGCCTGTAAATTCTTACAGCCCAAGATTTTCTCAGCTCTTAATTTGGCAATACTATAAATATTAATGTGCTTTATTTGAATACAAAATGAGTATGGGGTATGTGTACTGCTAGTTTGTCATTCAGACCACATGCTGTTATGCTTTGTCTGTAGACAATGTCTGACTGTGAGTTGATTCTGGCCAGCTGGGAAAAAGTGGAGAGCAACCTTGCTGGCTATGGAGGAGAAGTTCTCACCCGGTTAGTACCAAATCTCTCTTCCAAAAACTAAATTCTAGCATGTCAATATTTTAAAGTAGAAGCTATTAATGGAGATCACTGCTGTTCATTGCTTTAGTCTGAGGAAGGGTTGATTGATAAAGTAATCAGCTGTAACTTTGTTTTGTAACCAGGTTTCCATTTGCTTTAATATCATTGGGGAAAGGGGTGAGGACATGGACAATAGCATCTATTGTCCCCTTCTAATTGGTCTTCAAGGGAACCAGAAATTTGAGAGCCTAGACTACCATCTTTCTTCTACCTTCTGTTTCCTTAATTCAAGAGCCCCTGCTCCCTTCTCTCAGATCTTGTACTTTTGTAAATTTGGCACTAAATTATCAAACCATATAGTCTGTTCACAGAGCACCCTGACACCCAGAAACTCTTCCCCAAGTTTGTGGGGATCCCATGTGGTGAACTGGCT
>JAOTRS010000004.1:1219321-1230260 GCA_028565755.1 Dinotopterus cunningtoni
GAAATGTACTGCTGTGGAAATAAAGATCATTTCAAACCAGAGAAAAAGTTCAGTAAACAAAAGAAAAATACAATAACTATAGAAGTGTATGATACAGTATATATATAAAGAGTCAAATAAGTTTATATTGGAATGTTTGCAGGTGCAAAAATAAATGTATTTTTCAAATTAAATTCTGATCTTTGTTTGATTATTATTTATAGTTATTTATAGCCTTCAGTATGAGATTTCTTGTTTTTTTTGTTTTTTGTTTTTTGTTTTTTTGTTGTCTCATTCAGGACAACATTACCACTTTGTGTGTGATAATTCCACACCATTCATTATCAAATGGTTTATTATTTGTTTCTTTGGTCGGAGCTGGCGACTGACAGGTAGTGTAACAGGGGCAAAAGTAGCTTTATCATTGAATGAAATGCTAGTGTAGTTGTAGTGCCACCAAGTTGTACCCTTGATTAGGGGTTAGAGAAGGATTTGAGATTCAGCCTTGTGGTGGAAGATATCTGTTCATAGCTACTCCTGTTAGCTATGAACAGAACAACATGAACAGTTCAGAGGCGTTTCGGAACGACTTAGAAGCGATTACTAAGGAAACAGCGTGTTGTACAACACCTGGGACACCGAGTTACACAACTCAGTTAAACTCAGTCGGAACAAACTGTTGTATAATAAACAATAATCCAGATTCATTATACCTATAATGAAAAAATTATAATAAATGCTTTCATTAACGCTTTTGTTTCCTCCCACAGCCCAAAGACATTCAGATCAGGCTAATTGGCACTCCCAAATTGCCCGTAGTGTGTGTGTGTGTGTGTGTGTGTGTGTGTGTACTGTATACAGGATAAACGATGAGTGAGTGAGTCAGTAACTTTGTCTCCAAAATAATTAAAAAGGATTTAATTAACCTCAGCTAAGAATTTTAATGTTTACATTTTTTTATTTGCATAAATTATTATTTATTTATAACAGCTAATGAAACGACAATAAGATAAACAGGGAGGTTCTCATGGGCTCCACCTAGTAGGATTTGTTCAGCTTCCTTACACTCGATGTTGGATATTCTGGCACAGTAAAATTCTGGGACGTGCGGAGAGCGAGTGTGAACGGCATCACTGCACGGATCCTCCGAAGGGAAACAGAGAAACAGTCAGATTAAATCATTATAGCTGTGCAACACTAGGGGTGTGAACGTGGAGGAAAGAGACTCTCACCTCCTGCTGTTAGAGCTTTAAAATTCACATCCCCAGCACTAACATCCACGCTTTTGGGTGGAGAGACAGAGAGAACACGTTTTGTAGTAACAAAGAACCAGAGAATGTTGGGAGCCTGGACTTCTTTAAACGACCAGATGGGGATTGTTTTAAGGCTCTCGTGTGGACTCGGTTATTAAAGCATTAATTGCTCATTTGTAAAGCTCCCATAAGTACACACTTAAAGCACTTTTATCTAATGATCTCTCTACAAGAGAATGATGATAAAGAGGAGGAGGAGGATGCTTTCTTGCTTTGTGCTTTGTTCTTCTTCAGTGGATGATAAAGCACTATTTAGAGTGCATTTTGATCAGATCTCAGATGATCATAACACATGGTACGTAGAAGTGTATGAGTGTGTGTGTGTGCAGAATAAATAAATAGCAATGTAATAAAGCATCTCATCACTGTACTGTGCTTCTGTAAATGTCAATCACGTTTACACCTTCAATCACCAGAAATTTCATCACAAGTCCTGGGTTGACTTGAATGCTTCCTTGTATATAAACCTGTTATGTGCAGATAGAAAACTCATAAACACTCTTGTTTTTCTTTATCGTCTGACCGTTGGGTTTTTTTCTTTAGTTTATCTCAGGCAGTGATGCCAAATTAAATCCGTTCAACCCAAAAAAAGCTCATTTGCTAAATTTAAGTGCTAATATTTAAAACCAAAAGGAAAGTTGAAAGGGTTTATAGCTGTTATAAGTGTTAATTGACTCTTGTTTTCTTTTTTTTTCTGTCAACTCCTCGACCAACTTTATCTGACTGAAATGTGCAGAAGGCTCTTCTTTAGCATCAGCTAAATTTCAAAGCGCACAGTTCGGCCTTTGAAGTGGGATATTCTCTGTAGAATAGATATTATTTTAAGATCTGTCTTTGTTTAAAAATTCATTTTTTTATTATCCCGGCATAAAATGCATGCCCAATTCCCCACATCACCAACCATCAGAGTAATTAACATCTTCGATCAAGACCATATTCTTGATAATTAATACAGACTTCAGGGCTCCCCTGTGATTCCTGGCAGGGGTTCAAGAGTTTTTTTTTTTATACTGAATCAGATTCATCCTAATGAAAATGGAACGTGAAACTTCAATGATCATGGCTGCTTTATCGTAATAATAAAGACTTTGAAACAACACTAAAGCATGAAGCACGACTGAACTTGTGTAACAACATCAAACCAATTACAGGCAATGATAAATATTAACACTGGTGTTGTTGAGTTGTTGTTATTTTTTTCAATCAATACTGTAAATGTGTTTTTGAGGCGCTCGTCTTTAAACTGGGATTTGGGTGAAGCACTCAAGACGTATGAGCATCTCTGGTTTTGATCAAACAAACCCTTTTTTTATTTAATTACAGTTTACTAATACTTCGACTAAACATCTGTGGGGGAAAATGAACATCTGATTCTGGTTTAATAATTACAATGATCAAATAGAACATTTGCATCTTGCAAGATTTTACCCCTCAGTATTTGTAAAACTATCTGATTTATTTATTTATTTTATCATAAGCATCAGCAGACTCACTGATTCTCATCACATTAATGAGTGAACCAACATGGAATTTTATCTTTTTATGTAGTTTCTTTAGGTACCCACTCTTGCAAAATATATTTTAGTGTAAAGGCACTCAAGGACGACACTCACTTATCGTCAATACCGCTTAATCCGGTATACAGGGTCGCGGGTAGCCTGGAGCCTATCCCAGGAGACTTAGGGCACAAGGGGGTACACTCATTTACACACTAGGGACAAATTGGAAATACCAACTAGAGGCGGCAATTGAACCTGGCCGGAAATCGAACCCGGACGATGTGCAAGGCGACAGTGCTAACCACTAAGCCACTGTGTCACCTCAAGGACTACATTTATTTTTAAATAATTTAGGGAGCATTTACACATGAAGCATGGTATTTATGAAAATACGGTTAGTTTAAATAGAAAAATAGTTTGCATCCTGAGTTTTTCTACATTTCTATATATTGAGACTTACTAATGTGCACTAATAACAATCAGCTTCAAATAGTACAACTTTTCTGTGATTTTATATACAGAACGTTCAAATCACGTATTTTTTTCACATAAACACCAATTTAATGAACATTCTGTGTCATACTAATTCCTTAAAAAAATCCACAAATTAACACAAACAATAAGAACCATTTGAGCAGAAAAATGTAATGGTGTATAAAAGGTTGAGGACTGTCTCTGTGTGTGTGTGTGTGTGTGTGTGTGTGTGTGTGTGTGTGTGTGTGTTGTAGCTAAAGCGTTGCAGTGGCTGAGCTCACTGGAGGATTTACTGCATGCGGCACTTACGAAGCGCTTTCTCATGGTTTAGTTGTTTTTTAATATAGTTTGTTCCTTTTTCATAGTATGGAAAACAATTAGGGCCACCATTAAAAAATATATATAAATCCTGTAAGGTCAGGAGGATTTATCCAAAATTAAAGTCAGAATTCTGAGAAAAATGGTCAGAACTTAAATATGTTTTTTATGGTGGCTCTAATCCTCTTCCATATCACAGGGATATGTACAGTAGGTGTGAATAAATATAAATACAGTAAAGGTACTTGAGAAATTAAAGACAATCAGCAGAATTTTTGTGGTTAGGATTTTGTTTGGTTAGTTTGGTCACAAAAAAAAAAAAAAAAAACTGAGACTGCCTAATTGACAATAAAATGTTCTTGGTATAATTAATTGTCACTTACGCAGCTTCAGTTTTTACAATTCAGTGTAATGTCAGTGTAGTGATCAAACTTTTAAAGCCCTTGCACTATTGATAGCATTTACTGTACTTTCTGATGTACTTCCAAAAATGTCTTTCCTAATCATGTGCATACTTGTCTATTAAACAACTGCGTGGTCTTTTTTCAGACATCTGTAACATTAAATTATTGCCTTTTATCTTAAAAAGATGTTTTTTTCCCTAAATGATAAACACTTTTAAATAAATAGTAAACAAAAACTAAAATGTAACACCTAAATAATGTTTTTTTCATGAGAAACGTCCTCCTAGTGTTCTTACAATGTGTTCATCTTCCTGTTTCAGGGCCTCAGGTTCAGGTTTCATTTTTTTTTTCGAGTTCGAATCCAAGAACAAGAGAAGTGTTTTAAGAGGAGCTTCTTAAATCCCAAGTCACTTACACATGAATGCTAACTCCTCCAACGAGACCTTTTTAAGTGTTTCTACAGCGTGCTCAGACATGACGAAGAGGTAGCAAGGGTCAGCCGACCCAGAGCACGGACAACGCACTGGTTTCCGCCTGAGAAGAATAACATGACCATCTCAGGCTCTGTATTTCATTTCCAGTGTTGGGTGTAATGCATTACAAAGTAACGCGTTAAGGTTCTTGGATTACTTTTTTGATGTTACGAGTAGTCTAACGCATTATGTCCGCCATTTAAGTACTCAGTTATTTAGTTACTTTTTCCGTGAGCCAGACAGCAGTCATTCCCAATCCGTTATTGTGTGTGTGTGTGTGCGTGTGTTTGTGTGAGTGTGTTTGTGTGTGTGTGTGTGTGCACGTGTGTGTGAAAGTTGTCCTACAAGCCCCGCCCCCTTTAACCCTCCCCTTTCTGTTTTTCCTGCTGTTATACCCCTATCTCACCTATGCAGTTTGACTATGTGAGGACCGACGCGTGGAAAGATGGGAACCTAATCACAGCGCCAAAACTCACGGTGAATCATGATGAACCGTACTTACGGCCACCGCGTGAAACCACGTAGGTGAGATAGGGGTATTAGTAGTTAACAAATTATGGGCCAAACTTCGCTGAGTGATGATGTGAGAATATTTATAAAGGTCTTGACTAAAACAACATGGAATCGCAAAGGAGTTTTCATTTTCTGCAAAGGAAAAGTACTCAAACTAGTTACTTTTATCAGAAAGTAACACTGTAATGTAACTGATTACTTTTGTAATGTAATTAGTTACTTTAAAAAGTAACGTCCCCCAATGCTGTTCATTTCACAGTCTTCTGTTTTTTAGAACTGCTGTGAATTAAGGTTCTGATGAGCAGACATGATCTCGCTGGTGTGTTATGCAGTTTCAGTAAAACACTGAGTGAACACTGGGGTGGTAGGATGACGTGGACTTCCAGTTGTTACAATAAAGTTGATTCTTTTCCCATAACATGCTTAAATGTTTTATTCCTCTTACAGCACAGCAATTTACCAATTATTTATTTTTACCTGACTTCATTTTATTGCCACATAACGTTGCTGAGTCTAGACCTGAGCAACCGAACCAACCCCAGATCATAATGCTGTCTCCAGAGGCTTGTACAGTGGACACTATGAATGATGGGTGCATCGCTTTATGTGCTTCACTTCTTACCCTGACACGCCCATTGCTCAGCAATAGGCTGAATCTGGACTCATCTGGTCACATGACCTTTTTCCATCACACCAAAGTTCAATATTCATGCTCTCTAGCAAACTGAAGCCTTTTTTTCTGATGAATCTCATTAACAAGTTGTTGTCTCATAAACGCACCGTGGTGAATTCTCATCACATTGTCTGCATGAAAATGTTGTTACTTTCACTATTAAACATGGCTCTGATTTCTACTATGCACTTTATGATGCAACTGCACCAAACGTTTAAGTGATCTCCATTTATGATTTTGTCCAGATCCCATTTCTTCTGTGAAGCTGAGGGTTCAGCACTATACTTCCAGGGTTTAATGTGTTGGACAGTTCATAACCCAATTCCAGTCATTTCAGCTTTATCTCCTTAGTTGTTTTCTTTACCAGATGTAGGACAATAATTTGCCTCTTTTGAAACAGTGACCTTTAATTCCTTGGTTTCATTCAATCAAATGATTTCAGAATGCTAAGTGTATGAAAAATAAAGATATATAGCTTTCTTACACCCAACAATCATCAGAAGCCTCATGGGAATCTACTGTTCTATTATGAGGATTGTTGGGTTTTACATTTTTGCAGCACTTCTTCCCATTTGAAGACACTGTATAGACATTGAGGAGAAACTACAAGGTACCTGACATTAGACTTTAGGTCTGAGACATGACTTCAGTGTTCCTCTGCTCATTACTAAAGCAGCAGTCCTGTCTGTCGTACCTTCTTTCACTCAGATCTAAAAAAAAAAAAAAAAAAAAAAAACATAAAAAACTTGAGATGTGAAGATTACATCAACTCCATATTGTCTTCCAGCCACACTTTTAACATCAAACTGTCAGACATCTCTGGAGAATTGTGCGCTCCTGAGCACAGCCCGGTCTCGCCTCATGCCTCTGACATGGTTAACTATCGCCGCAGGCCCCGAGGAGCCACCTTCTGGTCTGCTTGAAGTCCTGTACACAGAATTCTAAATTTTTTAAGCAAAACTGTCGCTGGACACACAAAGGTGCGTTTGTACAGCATCCTCACAAAGCTGTGCTTGTTCCCTCGACCTGAACACCATAGGCTTAAGGCCGTGGTTGGTGTGGGTTTTTATAGGAGCAGCAGGAAGTTGAACACATCACGCAAATGATCACATGCTGTTTTAAAATTATTCTTTGTCACACTGTATGAGATCCGGTATGAAGTCTATAACAGAGTTAATAAGAGGGTTATTCTGTTTGCAAGCATTTTTTATGTATATCCATCGCCGTGACCATTTCTGGAGCTATGCTATGAGTTTGGCGCCGTCCTATTGGTGGATTTTAGATAAACTACGTACAAGTGCTTGGATTTTAATCACAAATTTCTCACACTGACACTTCGGTTTCAGCAATCTTTTGTTCTCACTGGCACAAAATCATTTTATGTCATCGCTATCAGAATGTGTTGCACACTAAACAAGGTATAAGAAGTTTTAATTATTGTGATTTAATGAAAAAAATCTGATATTTAATCTACAATGGCATTGAACTCTTTATCATGTATTTTTTTTGTATTTGTAATTAGCATTACCTAAATTTTTTTTCTTTTTTTATTCCTTTAATTCATGGGTATTATTTGTATTGTTATGATCTCTTACAGATTATATGATTAATTGATGAACATCCGGGATTTATGTCCAACCCTTAAGACATCTGAAAGAACGATAGTTCCTGGTGGTACTGACAAATCACTCAACAGTCAGGCTAGTTCATCTTTTTCATCGTCCTGGGGCTGTCAGGATGAGATGCATTATACTAAATAAATATCACACAGTTAGGAATGCTGTCCGTGCATCATTCAGGCATTAAACGCAGCATTGAAAGGAGTGAAGGATAGATTTTTCTCCAGCAGGTGAGATCATGCATCCTATCAATAAGGCTTTTTTTTTTTCTTTGCAGGTGCTGCTCAGGCTCAAAGTGAACAATGCCGACATTTTGCTTAAGTATGAACAAAGCCTTTGTCTGGGCGAGTCAGGTCCAAAGGTCCGTCACCGGCTTTGAACTAACAGGTCAAAGACTTCACAGAACTGCCGGGGCCGTTTCGCTCCGGTGTCCCTCTCATCGTTTGTCCTTTTGATTGTCATCTGCTTCTTTAAAGTCCTGACCACAAGTATAGGTCATTTAGCTTCTTTTATGTTGAGATAGCAGACCCGAGTCGTCTCTTTCTTCTCCGGACCTTCAGCTCGTGTACCGATCTCGGTTCCCGTGGCCAACATGTCATCAGTGTGCTTTACACAATTGGGATCTCTTTTTTTCACAGCAAAGGAGGATTTTTAAGAAGGCTTCATGTCATCATGGCAATACAGACAGCAGCAAGGACCTGAACAAGAACTTCGCGCTCATAAAATATGCAAAGCAAAGGCACCACACAGAATAGCTGAAAACAGGTTCTTTTGATGTTAACTCCTTTGGTCGTGCATGTCTGCATTTGAGTAGCTTGTGGATATTTTAAACCTTCTCTAAACCTCTCTGTCTCTCAGCCTCTCTCTTTTTCTCTGCACATCAGAGCAACACGGTGCTGCAGTCCAGCCACTGATTTTTATTTCATGAGTCTCTCTCTCACTCTCTCTCTCTCTCTCTCTCACTGTAGCCCAGAGCAGAATTTCTCTGTCCTCCACCTTGTACGCTGAGACTCTACTAAACCTTTGTTGCTCTGTTGGCTCTCCATGGAGGTCGAGTCCCGCTGAGTGACACTTCATAACTACACCATCCATCAAAAGTTTCAGCATGCACACTTTTAGAACCCTTAGGGGGTTCTTCAGGATTGGGGAACCCTACAAAAGAGTGCTTCTCTCTCTTAGAAAGGTCGTTGAGTAAAATGCTTGGTACTTTCAGAGAATGGAGAATGCTTAATTAATGAATGAACCTTTTGAAGAACCATTAAATAAGCCAAGAAAATCGGGAAAATGCGACAAGAAGGGACATAGTTATAGTGAATGTTCTAAGCCAGGGCAAAACAAGTAAGCACAATAAAATGTTAATTATAACAATCGTGGAAGGAGTCTCCAGTGTGAGCACTTTGTATCAGTTTGTGTTTTTTAGCATCTTCAGGACATAGGAGTTAACGCTTCATTGCAGTTTCTCAGTAACATGAATAAGTTTTTTTTTTTTTGTCCTATTACCTAAAAGAGACAGAAAAAAGCATGGTAAATGTAAATGTAATTCACTCACTTATCATTTATACCACTTTATCCTTGCGGGGGCCTTGAGCCTATACCAGGAGACTTGAGTCAGAGGTGGGGTACACCCTGGGGTGAAAATCCATCACATGGCAAACACACACACTCATTCACACACAAATGGCAATCTGGGAACGCCAAAGGAGCACCCGGAGAAAACCCAAGGTGGAAATCGCACCCTGACCCTGAAGGTGCTAGGCAACAGTGCTAACAACTACCCCACCATGCTGTGACTATGAACAGCTAAAATGTATGATGCATCATTCCTGTGTATAATAACTTGGAAATCTGTGGTATAAGTGAAATAAAACACCTCAGAATGTCCTGCTATAGAAAAAAAGGAAACAATCATTACAGTAGCACATTTTTTTTCACTCCTTTATTAACTCCATGAGCCTGGGTCATTTATGAAATTTGACTGATGCTAAATCTGAGCAGCTTGCGGCTGATGGAGAATGTCACAGTTATTAGTATTCGGCTGGGCGAGCGCGGCTTTGATGCGTCCAGCGTTCTCTTTGCCCACAAGCCGCATCAACTTTTAATGAGATCTGATGTGTTGCTTTTTAACAGCCGTGAATATTTCACACATAAAGCAAACTGCATTTGTTAAACTGAAAGAAAGTCTGGCTGCAGAGGAGCTCTTTTCCAGCGAGGTCGGACACTCGGAAACATGTAAACACAGAAGTTCATATCACACAGCTTTCTTAATCTGACTTAATCAAACGGTTGTGAGTTAGGGGTGAAGTGAATACCGCCTAGAGCTGAGCGCGCATGTATAATTTATTTCTTTAGCAGGCAGTAGAATGCAATGCGAGTGAAAGTGTAAATTTGGTCCTAAACCGTATGTGGAGAGAAGCTTCAAACATGCAAGGTGTGTGATTTTAGGAAGGACAATAAAGAAGTGAGTAAATGATTGTAGAACAAAACTGTCAGACATAGTGATGTATCAGCATCACCAGCCAATCAGAACGCAGATCAGACACAAACAGGAAATAGTACATTTATGCTCAATATGCACGGAAGAGGTGATAGGTATCTGATGTGTTGTCTCTCAAGTAAATCATTTTAAAATAATATTGATAAGAAGAAGAAGAAGAATAGTAATAATGTGACAGATATCATACGTATTCGTATACGTATACGTAATTTATGGAGCTGCTTGAGGTATCAGACAATTGAATTTTAATAACAAGCCATTTTAGCTCCTTTTATTTAGTGTCATCTGTAGTCTGTGTTCACTAACAGTCTGTGTGTAACTGTCAGGTCTCAGCATCAGGTTATATGATGAAGATCCTCTAATGGAAAACCTGCGATTACTTAAAATTACTTCCATTACAGGTTGATTACATCAGCAATCTACTGAGCTCCTTAAGGGACTAAAATACAGCACATGAGATATGACAGGAAAAATGTGGAGTATATCAGGGTCAATGTAAGAAGAGTCACTGCTAGAAAAGTACTTTTTGTTTTTATTTATTTATTTGTAAAGTAATTTGCAAAATATCTCAAACAAAACGAGTGCAAAACTATGATAAGAAATTGTGCGTTATGATTGGCCAGAAGAATTTTGTCTAATCTGATATTGGTAAGAAAGTTACAGCATAAACAATGGGTCATCACTTCGCTGGTAGTGGACATAAAAAAATTCCTATTGGTCTTCGTGCCTCATGGAGCGCAAAGAAAATTGAGAAATAAAGCAAAAAAAATTGCTTGAAAAGGGAATTATATATGTTTTACATGTATCATCATAAAGACCGAAATAATATTAATATAATGCAAAAAGTAAAAAAAAAACTAATTGAATTAAAAAAGTGTTTATGTTACCATGGTAACGCATTGAGGAAATGACGTCTGTACTGGTGACGTTGCAAGGTGTTTTGAATTGTGGAATTTTGTTGAGGGAAGTTCCCTTAACCAACATCCCCTGTGCAGGGAACAAAGAGTAGGGAGCACACTTAGTAGTACTGACTGTAAAGATTGTGAAAACATGTTAAAAAGTTTCCTTTAGTGCACCTCAGCTAGATTGTTTAAAAGTAAAACATTATAATGCTCACAAAATGAAAAAAAAAAAAAAAACGCAGCTATTGTCATTTTGATAAAAACTCTTTACAATTCAG
>JAOTRS010000004.1:1232038-1244962 GCA_028565755.1 Dinotopterus cunningtoni
CGATAGCCGGAAAAGATTTAAGAAACAGCAATCACACACACACACACACACACACACACACACACACACACACACACACACACAAGTACACACACACAAAGTGTTTACTCAGCTGTGAACCTGTTTTTATTACTACTGTTACTTTTACTAACCGTTAAAAAAAGAAAAACACACTTAAAAAAAAAAAAAAAAAAACTATTCCTGAGTCAAACATTATATTCTTAAATTTTTTTTCCAGGACACTGGACTGCATTATGACCGCTATCTCAGGGAAGTTATTGATTTCCTCGAAAAAGACCAGCATTTTAGAGAAAAGCTTCACAACACAGACATGGAGGATATAAAGGTAGAGTAAATTATCCTACCTTAAGATTTAGGACGCGTTCTCGGTCAAGTCGTTCTGATCTGATGTCGTGCTTCCAGCAAGGGAAACTGGCTAAAGAGCTGGACTTCGTGAGCCACCACGTCAGGACGAAGCTGGACGAGTTGAAAAGGCAGGAAGTGAGTCGGCTGAGGACGCTGATCAAAGCCAAGCAGGACATCGAAGGAGGGAACGGTACGTGACCTCATGCGGTTATTTACCACAGTATAATACAGTAAATATAACGTGTGGGCTTGTTTTTGTTTGTTTTCTGGTTAGGTTGGCGATGATTAGCGTACAGAATCGAATCACGACTCTCGAATGTCGTTTGACGTAGAATTGATTTTATTCTTTTTATTTTTCTCTCCCGCGTGATGTCTAGACGTGGCTGTGGACCATCAGGCTTTACTGAAGCAGTTCGAGTACCTGAACCACATGAACCCTCACACGTTCGAGGTGGAAGATCTGGACAGACTCATCAAATCAGTAAGTCCTGATTTAACCCCCCATGAACGTTCGAGGCAGCACTCAGGACCGATCCAGTGAGGTTGAGGCAGGTCGAGTCAGGGTTCTGTGCAGGACATTCAGGTTCTTCTCCATGTCTTCATGAAGTGGCTTTGTGGATCTCACAGGAGCACCGTCGTGCTGGATCAGCCTTCGAGCCTCTGAGTGTCACTGATGCAAAACGCACAAAGGCATTTTCTATACAATTTTAGGTTTACAACTTTATAGGAAGTTATGGGTGTGAAAGTCAGGGGTGCGCATACTTTTGTAAGGAATGCATCAAGCATCTGTGACTGAACACCATCGTGCATGTTTGTTTTTTGTTTTTTATGCGTCCCCCAGGCCACGAAGGATTTGGAGAACTACGACAAAGAACGTCACGAGGAGTTCAAAAAGTATGAGATGATGAAGGAACACGAGCGCCGCGAGCACCTGAAGACCCTCGACGAGGAGAGCAGGAAGAAAGAAGAGGAGCATTACGAGGAGATGAAGAAGAAGCACGCAGATCACCCGAAAATCAACCATCCTGTACGTTCAAACTGTTACTTTACGCTTTCTCCACCAGGGTGCGAGACTCCCTCATAAAGTCCGTTGAGGGTTTTTTCTTCTTCTTTTTTAGGGAAGTCAGAATCAGCTGAAGGAGGTGTGGGAGGAGGCGGACGGTCTCGACCCTGACGATTTCGACCCCAAAACTTTCTTCAACCTTCACGGTAAGGTTTTTAACCTTTAAAGTAAAAATGCATCTTAATGGAGTTTTATTTTAATCCGGATTTGTCATGTTCACGTGTTCCAGATACGAACGGAGACGGATTTTTCGACGAACAGGAATTGGAGGCGCTGTTTACTAAAGAGGTACTGTTTAGATTTTTCCCATTTATAAGAAAAAAACAATTGACTACGGTTCTCATCAGCGATAAACAATTTTGTTCTCGCAGCTGGAGAAAATATACGATCCTGCTAACGAGGAGGACGACATGGTGGAGATGGAGGAGGAGAGGTTACGGATGAGGGAACACGTCATGAACGAGGTGAACTTTTGTTTCAGAACGGACCAAATCGTCATGTTCAGAAAACTCTGGAAGAATCCTTTATGAATATGCATCATTATTTATAAATATACTGATTAGGAAACAGATTATTATTATTTAAACAAGCTAGATTTGCTAGTCAGCTAGCTAGCTAGCCAACCTCGCATTGTTGCAGCAATCTCAATTTGTGCCATCCATTTAAAACTGGTCCGAATGGTCACCGTGACAACCATTTCTTCTAATCATCAATAACTTTAGCACAAGTTCATCATCCTGTAATCTTCATCGTGATTGATCCAAAGCTAAAGTCGCGTCTTTTTCTCAAACAGGTTGACACAAACAAGGACCGCCTGGTCTCCTTAGACGAGTTCCTGGTCGCCACTAAGAAGAAAGAGTTCCTGGAGCCGGACAGTTGGGAGGTCAGGAAGATTACATGATGTCATGATGTTGCTGAAGATTGTTATCAAGTAGTAGCTTGAAGCTAATTCCTCTTGTCGCGTGTGATCTCTAGACTCTGGAGCAAAACCAGGCGTACACCGAGGAGGAGATGCGCGAGTTTGAGGAACATCTCGTCAGGCAGGAGCAGGACCTGAACGAGAAGACAGCCGAGTTGCAGAAGCAGCGTGACGAGCTGGAGAGACAGCAGGAGCAGCTCAACGCGCAGAAAATGGAACTGCAACAAGTACGCGAGTCAGACGTGTTAACGCGTATATGCTTCATGTGTAAATATCAGAACATCTCGCCGGTTCGTTCGTTCGTCTCGTCTTACAGATCGTCATTTAGATGTTTCTGCGTCAATAATGTACGAATTGGCTCATTAATTCCTAACACGGATTTGGAGTGTTTGTGTCCTTTTCACACTTTCGTAAATAACAACATGGCCGCCACTTAACAAAAGTGTCTATTTTTAACAGCGTAAACTTCACAGCGTTCTCACGATGTGGGATTGAGAGAAGTTTGGATCGACCTTTAAAAAGATTTGGCGTGACCACGTGTAACCTGGGAAAGGCTACAGCTAAGAAACATCACGTTTATATGATAATATAAACTATGAGGGGCGTTCGAGTCAAACCTGATACACTAATGCACTTATCCTAGGGTTTCACTAGTGCTTGGACCCCATCAAGGTAGAAAGTTTTCTCAGTACGCCGGAACCGTGATGGGACTGCCTGTCTGATTCAGGTCTCAAACGCCGGCCTCTCAGGAACTCCTTTAATGTGGAAATGTCTTGAAATGTCACAAGTGTTATGATTGAGCTGTGTGTTTGTGTTTCTTCACAGGCCGTAGAGCACATGGAACGGTTAAAAACTCAGAAGGGTCCACCTGAAGTTCATGGTGAGTAAAGGGGAAAAAAAAAAGAACAGAGAACAAGACTTCTTACCAAGACTGATGTGATTAAAAAAACAAAAAAAACAAATCAGACTCTCCATATACAGTTAAGATTATTGCTTAGTGTTTAAACTGTGTGAACAGAATGCTTACTCGTGGTGTTCTGAGTGACCTGTTCCTAAGTGAGAACACAGCACTCATACCCCCTGCTCCGAGCCCTGATGACATTTTATAAATAAATGGCCTTTGAGTGGTAAAGCGCTCGTCCTATCATCCGGAGTTCAGTTCCTGGTAACCTCTTCCTTCGGTTCCTGGGTGATGCTGTAACCTCTGGCAGCCGGAGGTCTAAGGAGAGCCGGTTGGCCGAGCTCTCTCAGAGGGGAGGGATGAGAGGTACTTCGTGCTCCCACATTAATCACGGCTCTACAGCCAATCAGGGGCATCTGTGAGCTCACGCTAGCGTAAGGAGCGGATAGCGCTGTCCTCCGAGTGTGTTACGCTGCCCCCAACTGTAAGCGAGCAGTTCGAAAAGATGCGGTCGGCTGGCGTCACGTGGTTCGGAGGAAACCCGTGATAGTCTTCGGCCCTCCCGACTGAGTGGTAGTAGTAGCTTTAATGTGGGAGCCCCCTAGTGACGGGGAGGAATTGGATACCATTAAATTAGGGAGAAAATCGGGGAAAAATCCAAAAATATATAAATAAGAGCCAACTCGAGGGCAGGAAGTGATTTTAAACCAGTTTTTTTTTTTTGGTCTGCTGGATTTATTAAACACCTGAGGCAGAGCTGTAGTGCTAATAGCGCTAATGTTCTGAAAATTCCATAAAATAGGAAATATGGTGGATGTGTGACAAATTATTTGAATAATTATATTTGGAGTTTACAACATTTATTCGGTCTTTCCATCATTTCATAAATACACTCAGCATTAGAAGCTTCATAAGAGCTGTAGTTCTGTTCTTATAGAAACACCGAGTTAGGAAATTGAATAAAGTAGAGCTAAAACCAAATAATCTGACGCACACTTTTAGCTTAACACTTTTTACAGATTTTTTTTTTTTAAACAATTGTTTTATTCAGTCGAGGGGAACGAAGTCCCAGAACCCCCTAAAAACGAGCACCAGCCTCCACCCGCTGATCACCAGCCTCCGCCCCCGGGACACCAGGACGCTCCTGCAGCTCAGCAGGATTTGAGCCACAATCAGCCTCTGCCTCAGGAGTCGCACCCCAACGTCATCCAGGACGTCCCACACGTACCATAGACAGAGACCGGTGTCAGGACTGTGCAGATAAACACACACGCGCCCCACTTATTCTCCAGCGTCTGGAGGCGATGCGTAAGGACCACTCACCCCTCTCTCTGTGTGTGTATCCTCCCGTCTCTGCTGCTCAATTACGTTTCATTTTATCCTTTAATTTTATCATATAATCCTCCTCATGCTGGTTTGACTTAGTGTCAAGGTCGTTTTTGCACATTTCAATTTTTTTTTTTTTTTTTTTTTTTTTTAAAGATTACACAAAAGGGCACGATGGAGAAAAAAATGTCATTCATTTTATTATTTAATCATTTGCTCAGTCAAGTGTTTGAGGTTTACAGCTTAAGACAATTAAATACAACCAAGGTCCAGAATTTCAATAAGGAATGAAGTTGATTATAAACTTAAATTGCAGAATTAATTTTGGTCTTAAATTCAGGTAAAGAAAAGTTGATAATCATACCATAAGCATATGGTGTGTTTTTTTTAAATTATTTAAAGTCCAGTTGTTTACTCATGGTGTAAGAATGCTAATTTTAAAAAGGTGCATTGAATTTTCTGCACAAAATAAAAAGATGTCTCATCTCATTGTATGGATTTATGCGTGATGTTCTTATTAAAGTTGTCAAGGCATCCTGGCATCATATGTGTTTATTAAAACCCTCCACGAACAAGCAGAAATCAGTGTCATTTCCCCAGAGCCGATTAAACATTACAGTGTGTAAATTGTCAAGACTTACACACTGCGCTGGCTGAAGGGCTGAAAAGAAAAGGGGGTGGGAAGCCACAGTTTGGATTGAAATAAGGAAATACTTCAGTCATGTGGCCTGACGAGTCCAGACTGAGCCTATTCCGAGTGATGGGTGTCAGGGTAAGAAGGGAAGCACATCAAGCGATGCACCCATCATGCCTATTGTCCACTCTACAAGCCTCTGAGCTGGGTTAAGGTCAGACTCTTCCATCGTCAATGCAAGGAAAATTTGCAAATTTGTTCGGGAATCAAAGCTTAAGGCACGGTCTAAATACTAAAGTTTAGCTTGTGTCTCATTGTGCTCGTCTGTTTTTCTCCAAGAAGACCGTTCCTGTGCAACGAACCACAATCACCACAGCTCAGCTCTAATCAAAGACATTTAATTCTATGAAGCATTTGTTATAGTAAGTGATTCCCCCCCTCCAAAACAAAGACAGACCCACAAATGTTACAAGTACAGTACAGATCATAATTCACATTTTATTGGCTACATGTGTCTGGATTATAGACAAGTGTGTGTTCTGGTCCAATTTTATACTCAAATAAAAAGGCACGAACGTTCCTGCTTTACAGAATTAAGGCTATCGACAGCGTGCGACTGAGAGAAAAAAGCTTTACAACGTACAAGGAGTTAGGAGTGGTATGGCTTCGTTACATTTCTTACGTGTCCAAACACCTTGCTATGTGGACTGATTGAGATGGAGTCTGGTGAGAAGGTTATTGGGTGATGGAGGAGGGTGGTGGCCTTCAGGGTTAGCTAGTCTGTACTGCAGTCATGACGCTCATCCCTCGGCTCGGTTTGTACGGTCCACCTCGTCCTGCAACACAAAAACACAGGTTTCTAACATGAGCACACGTTCACGGCTCATTACATCTTAGTCAAAATAAATCATGCATGTCATTAAAATAAAAGTTGCATGCAGTTTAAAATTTGAGAACTCACCTGGGGAGGAAATAATACGGGGTCATTTTAGCAAACGGGCGAAGTTTAAAATCCGAGCTATAAATACAGCTACAAAGCCAAAGGGGGCGGGGTCAAGCTGGCTTTAGGTAGAAATAGAGTCAATGGAGAAAAGATTAACTGACTGATGAAGCATGAGCAACCGGCTTAAAAAAAAAATTCTGGAATTGTTCAGAAATGCACTGTAACCGAGTTTGTTTAATTTCTCTTTTAAAGTAACTTAATTGTTACAATTTACAAACTTAAAATGAACAGGATTGAGAGGATTTTAATAGGATTCTGGAATCCTTTTTATCAGACCACATGTTTCACATCCCAACTCAAAGATTACAGCATCATTGTAGTCAAATTTGTAAATTTTCCAGCAGCCAGATGGAAAGAAAGCGATCTATGATTTTGGAGAAAAAAAAAAAAAAGAAAAAAAAAAAAAAAAAAAAAAAAAATCACCTGAAACACAGATAGATGTGTTTAATCCAGAGGCAAAATTTGAAGCACGCGCCCCCTGTGTAGCAGGACGATAAACAGTGCAAAAAGACGCCAAAGCAAAGCTGTGGAAATCTTGGGACAGCTAAGCCAGACAGAAATGAGCTGCGATACGTTTTTAAAACTTTTTAAAATAAATAAAGTTCTACAGCAAAAGCCAGCACACAATTGATCATCCCGTTTCAGGCAGGTGTACAGAGGCACCAAAAAAAAAACAGAAGGGGGAGAAACAAATGAAAACAGAAAACAAAGAAAAGAAAGCAGCAGACAAAGCAGGTAATGCAACACGTCTTTATTGAAACATTCTCTCAAGGAGCAACATGAGCATACAAAGGCCAGGGCTGCGGGAATTTCTCCTAAATGAAATGTGGAAGAGATGGATGAGGAAGAGGAGGGGATTTACTTCAAAACCCACTGGTGAGAACCAAGGGATAAGGATGTGCAAGAAAAGAAAAAGAGAAACGAAAAAAAAAAAAACTCCTCATATGTATTGGATTAACAGTGGCAGTTAATTTTTTTGCATTTTATTTTATACAAAAAATAAATTAATGAAAATCTTTAAAGTTTTACATGAATATCTATTTGCTTTTTTTTTCTTTTTTTTTTTTTTTAAACACAACCTTGCTGAAAAATCACAACACTGACAGTTTCAGCTCCGCACGGCTCTCAGTAAAATATCAAGGGTCACTTGATAAGCCAAAATAGAAACAGACCACTGATGTCAAAAAAAAAAAAAAGTGAGAAAGAGACAGGGTTAAAAAAAAAAAAAAAAAAAGAAAAGAGAAAAAGGGCACAGGTTAACCCACTCTCAGTAAATGAATGTTCGAGGTGGCCAAAGACAACTACGGTCTTCTGAAAGCGCTTTAGGATCTCATCGCTTGAGCATTACCTCGAGAGCTACCTCGAGCTCCCTGGGCAGCTCCTCTCTTGAAGCTCTGCTGATATCCTTCCTGTTAGGAGCGGGGGGGGGGGAGACAAGAAAATAAAGTCAGTCTAAAGAGAAATAATTACATTTAATCAATCTGACTACAGCAATACTCAAAACTCTGATTTGAAAGAAAACGTCCATCAACAACTGATTTAAAGTCTCAAGTGACTGTTGTAATTATTTTAGTTAAGGTCCAAATTCTCGTTAGCTGTTCAGTCACATGCTTAAAAATAAACCTGTACTGTACATTACTGCCGTGTCTCCACCGCAGTGCTAGAACGTAAAAACTCTGATGATACCCCTACACGTACGGTAATTCATTCAAGCGTGATTTTTTTGATATGCGCTGTCACTTTTTGGTGCAAGTACTGTAGTGTAAATACGGTAATAATTCACTATTACAAGCCGTGTTTTCCTCTGCGATTGCTTTGTGTTCTCAATGAACCACAATGAAGCTCTAAATGAAGGAGTGGTTGCTCCATCACACTGGGCTCTCAGTTCAGGTATTTGACACTGTTACCTCACCTCGGACCGCTGATGGTTAAGGCATTGGAATATGGTTCGGAAGGTCCCAATAGTCCAATGCCTTGATTCCTGTCCCTACTATATAGAGGTAAGGTTACTTTAAGCGATATCGAGAAAGTTTGTTATGATGTTTGTTTTGCAATAGAAAACAAACAAGGAAACCCATCAGTTAGACGGTGTGTGTGATGAGAGCGAGTGCATACCCGTTGGTAGGTGCTGCTGGAGTAATCGCGTGGAGTGCTGAACTGGGTCTGTCCGTAGCCCGTGTTGGGAGTGTTGGGGAAAGGAGCGCGATATCCGTCATATCCACCTAGAAGCAGAACACCACCAGGGTTTATGAAACGTCCCTGGTTCTGTGCAGCATGTCGAAAAAAGCGGCAAAGTACTTTCCCCAGCATTAAGCCACGCCCCAAGAATACCATAAAAAGGTCAAAGTTCAGGGAATCCACTACAGCACATCAAAACACCAACCTATACGCCAATACTTTTGTTCCGATAATATACAACAAATCGGAGTGTAACTGGAATTATATGAACCTGCATTAACGCAATAGTGAGTCTCTTGCAGAAGACTCAAGAAAAAGAAAACGCACCCCTGAAACCGTTGGATGGTCCGCGATACCCGTTCATGGCTCCTCTGGCGTTCCGGGGCCCTCCACGTGGCACGGCTCGGCTGCTGTAGAAAGACTGAGGCTGGCGTCCGAACCCTGTTCCCTGACCCGACGGCTGCTGGCTCATCGTCTGGTGGCCCCCGGAGGAAGGAATCCCTTGGTCTTGAGAGTGGAACGCTCCGACAACTGAGCAAGAAAGTGCAAAATGATACAAAGTTAATGAAATGAAAGCAAAGAGTCATAAAGTGTAATTACTTTTGCTGATATCATACAAATTAAGCTCTTAAAGTCTAAGGAATAATCACTCATCAGAAAGATTAGGTGCAAAAATAGTCTGCAGGAACAATGAGTTATGCTGCTTTCACACCTGGCAAAGGGATTATGTAACGTGTAATGCTGTAAGAAGTGGCTGCAAAGGGAAAAAGATTTAATAAATAATATTTACTGCTGTCTGTGATTTTTCTCCACAGTACAGCTTGGTATAAGGGGGGTAAAAAAAAAGAAAGAAAAAAAAAACAGGAAAAAGTATTCAGTGACGCTGTTCTTTTATCTCCCAAGTTTGAATACAAAAATAAACAGCACGAACAAAATAGTGGGAGGAGGAAAAAAACCAAAAACAGAATGTGCAGTTCAAAGAGTCCGACTATGGATTATTCTTTTTTTTTTTTTTTTTTTTCTTCAAAAAGAAAAGAAATCAAGTGTAAAAGTCATTATGAAACTTGAGATGTTCATGTCAGTTGTACTCCTCCTCCACAACACATATGTACTTAATTTCTTTCGCTAAAAATTAACCGGTGTGTACCTGACTGGAGAGGTTCCTGCTGAAGGTCCTGCTGCTCCCCCGAGTGTGTGGGCTGGCTGCTGAAGCTCTGGGTGTAAGTGCTCTGATACTGACTCGACATCTTCTGAGACTCCATCTCGTTTGATGGAGGAACTGGGGCGTTCAGATTGAACACCTGAGGAGAGGTGGGGGGAGAAAAAAAAAACATTTTTGCAAGAACAAGCTCGCTGACAACGGAAGTCTGAAGTCTAAAGTCTAAAGACCTTAGAGTCTAATGTCTCAGCTTGAAAGAATGTGACTCGACAAAAACTGCAATGCAAAACAGAGCGTGTTTACTTCACTTCCTGCAAACATTAGATTCAGAATCGAATCACTTTCTGCCTGCAATAGAGGTTTGATTGGATCCGGACTGAGACCACCTGACACGTACACCTTTTCCATCATGGCGAACGGTTCAGGAGCTAGTTCAGAGCCAGGGCCCATTTTTAAATAAGTTCTTGGTTTTCAGACAGCCAAAGAACCGGCACTTTAAATAAAAACAGTTCCATGGCGGCACTGACACTTTGCAGGACCAGGACAAAGAACCGGTTACATCAGGGTCTGGGAATATTATGTTCAACTAACATCTACAAATGTTCAACAAATGTGTTGCAGGGGGGAAAAAATAAAAAAATAAAAAAAATACATGGATGTACACAGACGTGTACAGTGACATTTTTCCATGCGCTGGAGAATCCCATCGTTACAAAGCCAGTTCCTTAGGAGGCTCGCTATTGAACCGGCACCGGACATGAACTTTGACCAGGTTCATTTTGGTGGACTGGATCTTTAGAACTGTACTAAAGGTGAGAAAACACCAGTATATGATGCAACACTGCACTTTATCAGGCTACAAATGTGCTGAACTTGATGTTCTGATTGATATGACACAAGAAGCGAAGAGAAATGCGAGTGAGTGCTAACGATCTTACTGCTTGCATGGACTGGAATGGTGCGGCGTTAACGTTGATACCACTGTGCAGGGGTTTGGTGACTGTCTGAAAGGCCTGGGGTTGGGACGAGGGGGGCTGCTCGGACGACAGGGGCATGGATACCTACAACACGGACAACAGGGAAATTACAACAAGGACCCAGAACATCTGGTCTAGAACAGCTATACGTGATGACACAGAAGAGATACCTGGAGGGGGTCGATGGGGTCGGGATGAGGCCGAGGGTCTGTGGTGTGAGGAGGGGGCTGGTAGAGGGGCGGCGTAGAGGTGTATGCTTCGGTCGGTGGGGACACCATGGGAACCTAAGGACAAGAAGCATGAAAAAGATTAAGATTTTAAAGTAAAGAATGTTTTTTTTTTTTAAATATAAATTTGTTTCTTTCATCTTTCAGTACCTGTGTTGGTTCTGGATGTACGGGAACTGGGGTGTGTTGAAGCCGGGTTTCTGTGTGAGCTGCACAATAGCAAAGCACAATTTCAAAACAATTCGTCTCATTCCAAGTCTAAAGTAGAGTCATTACCAAGGAAAGAACAGCATCTATGCCTGGCGCTTTTCTGCAAATACAACGAGACTGGAAAATCTGACTCGAACTGTACCACATATGTTTTGGGTAAATATGCAAATTTCCGTCTTTACCTGGAGCACAGACCATCTGTGCCGACTTCATCGGTTGAGCGGAAACAATGGCGGGATCCAGAGACTGTCCATCAAACTCCAGCATGGAGTCCTAAAAAAAAAAAAAAAAAAAAAAAAAACTTAAAACATAGGTGCAAGCAATGAGCGGGACCAAGCACCTACATCATAGCCAACCAAGAGCACTACAAAACCTGTGTGCTTTATGAGTACGTTAAGATCTCCAAAAAGCTACGGACGCTGAGGTCACTCAATGTGATGCCACCTAATATGATGTCACCCAGGAGGTTATTAGCCACCTTTTACCATAATTTAAGGACACACCACGAATTGACATATCAAAAATCCCTTTTTTGATTTTGCACTCTTAATGTCTTGAGATCACACTGGCCCGGTTTCGTGGCGATCATATAATTCCCTTAGGAGGAGATGTTTGAAATAAATTTATTATGACAAGCATTACCAGTGCGATGGCAAAAACAGCGTGATGACGACATGACTATGATGTCAGTGTTGGGCCCTATTAATTTAGAGAGCACACAGAGCAATAATTTGCCGGATTATCGGCACTGCTGACCTGCATGAAGTTGTAGGTGCCCTGCATCTGTGCCATGAGGTCCTGCACAGCCTGCTTCCTGACCAGCGGGTCAGTCGACGAAGGGGGGAGTCCGGGGGTGAGCGAGTGGGTCTCCGGGCTCACCAGATTCGGACTCATCGATGAAGGAGGCTGCTGAGGCTGAGGAGACTGTTGTTGCTGCTGCAGTGAGCTTACGATCTGTATACACAGATCAGACAAGTGAAAAAAAAATGAACTTTTTTTTTTTTTAAAGCTTGATTTTAGTTTCAAAATGGAAGCAGGGGGTCATATAATTTCAATTTCAGGCATGAAGATTATCTTAATTAAAGACGGAGATCTCACCTCGGGGCTCAAGGCCCATTCTCCTCCCTGCTCTTTCTCAGGACTGGTGCTGTAAGTGGCTTCTGGAATGAACTTTCGGTTTACAAACTTGGAGGGGGGGGGGGAGAGAGACTGTTACGCATCAAGAACAAGGTTTATTTGAAAAATTAATAAAAGATTAGCGGTACTAACCTCTGTCGCTTCCACTTCAATGGGATCTGTGAACTCTTGAGTCACAGATCCTTCTGCTAAACAAAAAAATAAGGCAGAACTGTTAACACCAGCGCCAAGCTCGCCCCAATCGTCACAATCGTGCACACACACTGAACGCATACCTGGCTCCACCGGCTGCTCCTCACACTCCACCGACTCAGCGGGAGCAGGCGGCTGCTGCTGCTGTGGCTCCTCCTCCTCTTCCTCACACACTCCGTTCTGGTGTGTTTGCGTCTGGTCGAAGTAGCCGCTGAGCAGTATCTTGTCCAGAGTATCCTTAAGGGCCTTGTCTACAAAAAAAAATAAATGGAGGCTGTGATCATGAGAATATTTTAAATATATGGTTCATTAAGATTACTTGTAGCATCCCAGTTTGGCTTCATCACCCCCACACTATTACCCACTCGGACTCAACAACTCGGAATTTGGAGCTATCAAAATTCTTACGTTTAAATTACTTATTTACAAAGTGTACAACATGACTGCTTTCCTAGACAACAAGAAAACGTGTATCTAATGAATTCAGTGCTGCACATTGCTTCTACCTTATTTACCCATTCAAAGCCCCCACTCTACACTCATTCTGCAAGTCATCACTACACTACATACACACATACACACACACATACACAAGTGGCCAACTCTGTTACATAATCCACTCTGGGGCGTCT
>JAOTRS010000004.1:1274786-1287452 GCA_028565755.1 Dinotopterus cunningtoni
ACACATAGAGTGAGACAGACAGAGAGACAGAGAGTAAGACAGAGAGAGAGAGTGAGACAGAGAGTGAGACAGACAGATAGATAGATAGATAGATAGATAGATAGATAGACAGACAGGCAGATAGACAGACAGACAGACAGACAGACAGATAGATAGATAGATAGATAGATAGATAGATAGATAGATAGACAGACAGATAGGCAGGCAGGCAGATAAATAAATAAACAGACAGACAGACAGATACATAGACAGACAGACAGACAGACAGATAGATAGATAGATAGATAGATAGATAGATAGATAGATAGACAGACAGATAGATAGACAGACAGACAGACAGACAGATAGACAGACAGACAGGCAGGCAGACAGACAGATAAATAAATAAACAGACAGACAGATACATAGACAGACAGACAGATAGATAGATAGATAGATAGATAGATAGATAGACAGACAGACAGACAGACAGACAGACAGTGGAGATGTGGAGAGAACCTTCATGTCCTGCACTTTGGTTTGAGATCAGAACATTCAGTTGCGTTCCCCCCCAAAAAAAAATTCTGGATTTTAATGATGGTGTGTCTTTAAATTTCATGTTTCAAAACTAGGGAAAGAATATCTCATCAGGACTCAGCTGGAGACTGGCTAACATCTCGACTGAGGAGAAAGTGAACAGACGTGAACGCGGGCGCTGAATGACGTGTGTGTGTGTTTGCATAGTGAGCAGATTTAAACCTGCTTTCGGCCTGTCGTGACTTCAGTATCTGCCACATCCACAAGCCTTTTTATATTCATAGCACTAAACAGCCGAGTTGAGGAAAAGCCTCTGGAGTCTGTCATCTCCTGCTCAGAAAAGAGACGGGCTTTAATTCAATCATCTGGGAGCTGTCGTGTGCAATAACACTAAGCCTTTACCCGGCGGTTTGGTCTGCGATGACGTGAGGTCGTGAACCCCAGCTTTGTTCCCCTTTTTTTCCCTTTACCTCCATCCAGACCAGGCAGAGGAGAGCACAGACCTTCAGGAAAATGATGATGATGATGGTGGTGGGGATGTTGGCTGACGTGCCAGAGTTCTGTAAATGATCTTGAGATCATAAACCCGATTGAATCTGATGATTTAAATGAAGTTTTGAACTGTTTTATGTTAAAAGGCATGGAAAGAGAACAGTGCAGGCACACAAAGTACCGTGAGTACTGTAAATCACAACCAAGACATGACATCCACGTATCCCTGGTGGGCCGGATAGAAAAATCAGTCCAGTAATGAAAAAAAAAAATCAGGTTATTCCTATTTGAATTTGTCCTTATGGCCAGGTATCAGATTAATGTAAAAAACAAACAAACATGATGTTACCTAAAAGTGAAAAAAAATTAATTAAATGCAACAACATTAAATCAGTTTTTCCGGCAAATTGGTTGTGCAAAAGACCCCAAAAGACCGTTGTGGTCAAAACATTTAGCAGAAAAGTCATTCGTTTCCAAATCAAAAAAAGATCATTGTGTCATAACATTACTCCAGCCGGATAAACTTCCAGCCGGATAAAGCAAAACACAAACAAACACGTCTCCAGTGTCTCATAACGTGTATAAATCCAACAGGAAAGATGGCAGAAAAGAAATAAACATATGCACACACACACACACACACACACACACACACACACACACACACACGCTCTCTCTCTTACACAATATGTGTGTGTGTAGCTCTGTGATTTGATCCATCGTAGTAGTGTAGTGTGATGACATCTGATTAAACCTCTGAAATGACATGTCCTTTAAAGATCCTGTAGCTCAGCTTTGTAAACTATTCACTCAATGCTTATGAATGTGTTATAAAGTCCATATGCAGATACACTTTGAAAAATCTGTGAGCAAATGGTTCTGATTTCACAGCGACTGGGAGAACTCTTAAAAATTCTATGTTGAATCCTATAGCAAAGAAATCTGAACCTTTTCAGAAGGCTAAGGACCCTTAAGTACCCCATGGACACTAGGAGAACCCTACTGTAGGTGCACCATGAAATCTTACATACACAGTTTACCCTTATGGACTCCCTATGGACCCTATTAACTCTTAAAGAACCTTTATAAAAACCATATACGTAAAACCATTATGTAAACCTTCTGTACCCCACAAATTCATATGGTACCCTTAAGTACCCCATGAACCCATGTAAAAACCTTAAGTACCCCATATAGACTCCTTAACTACCTTGAATTCTTATAGAACCCTTAAGTTCCCCATTAACCATTATAGAACACTTACGACCTTTACCTACCTCATAAACCCTTATTGACCCCTATAGGACCCTTAAGTACCCTATTATCCATCCATCTAGGAACCTCTGTAGTCCTACAAGGGGCCGTGGAGGTAAATGGTGACCACTGTATTTATTCTCATTTAGTACGACTGTGGTAGGACCTCCGGTCAACAGTCACACGCACATTCACACACTACAGCCAATTTGGGAACGCCAATCAGCTTAAACTGCATGTCTTTGGACTGTGGGAGGAAACCAGAGAACCCAGAGGAAACCCACCAAGCACAGAAAGAACGCGGGAATTGAACCCAAGACCTGAAGGTGTAAGGCCACAGTGCTATCCACTACACCACCATGCAGCCATATATAGTACTTATATGACTATGACCCTCATATACCCTTATAGATGCCTATAGAATATATATGGACATTGGACTATGTTTCGGAAGGTCACAGGTTCAAATACCATAAGCACAAAGTTGCCCCTGTTGGGCCCTTGAGCAAGGCCTTTAACCCACAACTGCTCACATGTATAATGAGGACCGCTCTGGATAGGGTCGTCTGCAAAATACCTAAATCTTAATGTAAAACCCTTAATAACACATGAACCCTTACAGAACTCTTACAGGACCCTATACATTCCTTACATACCCAATGAAAAAATCCAAAATGTTGCAAATTCAAAACTTATTCTGAGCAATTCACGATATGTGTTAAGACTGAAACTAAAAGATATGAATATTTTTGACCCAGACGTCTGACTTCAGGACAGACAAACACCATTAGAACAGAAACTCAAGCAGATCCGAATATGAACGTCTCCTGGGAGATCTCCTTCCACTCAGGGACCGGGATGTGTGTTGGAGAGACAGAGTAAGACTCTGTGTTGTGATCCGACCCGCTGCACTGCCCGGTCGGTCCATGGCGGGCGCTGTTCTCTGAGGAGGAAGCCGAGGTCGAGCCGCTCTGCCAGCGGGGTTTGTTTCCTCTAAACGTGAAGAAGGAGCCTGAAAGGAGCGTAAACACTGCACTTCCTCCACAACTCTGGTTTTCATTCTCTGCTGCAGTCCTCTGAGATGTGTTGGCTCATTCTGGAGCACACTGATGCTCTCCTCACACACACACACACACACACACACACACACACACACACACACACACACACCAAGGGTGCAGCATTACAATTTTGGCCCTGTCCGTATCAATATGGATTTTTTCAAAAATGTTTCTCTCATTGTTTTGATCTCCTGTCCACAAGAAAACTGTGTTTTGGAAACTAACTCTCTAAAGAAATTTCTAAACTTGTTTTCTATTTAGTTTTATTTCCGAAATTTAAAAATTTCCCGGAAAGCTTCTTTGTGATAATGTCCATTGCTAAACAAATAAAACTGGACAGAGTTGAATACATTTTGCAGGAAAATGAAAAGAAAATGAAAAAGACCTCACATGGATAACCGGCGCTTATAAAAGGCAGTGGTTTGTTTTGCATGTGTTCTGAATCTTCTAGGACTCCATTTATCTCTGATGATGACCAGGACATTAGTTTGCAGCATCTCCTTAATTATTCAATTTTTACTTAACTTACACCCTCAGGTGGAGGAGACATAATATGACGCACCAAACTGCACCTGAACTGCACTGCAAATGAAGTTTAGATAAAAAGCACTTGATTTAAATATATGTATTGAATAATATGGATTTAATCCGTTCCAGAGGTGAGTTCTTCAGGTGAAATTTCGGATTATTAAACACATGTTCCCATAGGAAATAATGTAAATGCAGATAATCTGTTCCAGCCACCCAAAAATATTACCAATATGACCAATTTTCAACACTAATAATTATATTTTTCCATAATACAACACAATAAAAATATTTAGAAAAGACATTTAAATGAAGTAAAATATGAAATAAATAGATATTAAACATCACTTAACGGTGCTTTATGATTCCTCCTGGCTGAAACCAGACTTAAAGTGGCTCCGTTTTCTTCTTTGCCTCTGTGCTTGCTTCTTGCACAAATTCAATAAAACCTCAAAAGAAATACGTAAACTAGCTTTGCTTGGCTTTCCACTGACGCAAACAAGTTTTGAACAGCTCCTGGACGTACGCGCAACTTATGCTCACTTGCAACATAGGCACACGCCGGCGTTTGGTTCGGCTCGGCCTGAAAAGTGCTTCACATGTTGAGACAAATTTTTTGCAAAATTTTAGTTGCTTTAAGGCGAAAAATTCATACATTTATATGCTGAAGTACCATCGTACAATCACCACCTACTGCACCAGCATGCTCATCTGAGTATTTTGGAAATTACATTTTAATTTTCTTGCCAACAGAAATGCTTTAGAAAATCATATTGGTGTAGATGTGGTGGTTTTGAAATTTGAGTGGCAAAAACCCTTAAATTATTAAAAATATCAGTATATGCGGATAGGTTGTTAAATACAGTAAGCTGGTTTGGTGTGATGTCACCATTTGGATTTAAATACGCAAATGCCTAATAGTCTTGGATTGGATCATTACTGCGGTGATCCGAACGGTTCAGCGGGAAACAATGGCTTTTAGCGCTAAGTGATGCAGTGAGGATCTTTTCATTTCTTTAACAGCAATATCAGAAGACACGCCTGTGATCGCAGGAAAGATGTTAAGGTTTTCAGAAGGGTTGAAGTATTGTAATGTGATGAGAACCCACAGGATTTGGACTAAACAGCTGTGTGTCCATAAGAAAACCTCTTGTTAGTGAGACTAGAAAAAAGCCAGAAAAAAGGCTTCAGTTGGTTAGGGAGACATGCATAGTGTCCACTGTACAAGCCTCTGGAGACAGTGTTATGATCTGGGGTTGATCAGTTGCTCAGGTCTAGACTCAGCAACGTTATGTGGCAATAAAATGAAGTCAGCTGACCACCTGAATGTACTGAATAAGTTTTCCTTCTACCCTTATGGCACGGACATTTTCTATGACTCCGAGTGTGAAAGCGTGGCTCTGTGTGGATAATAGTATGTTCACACATGAACTGGACACCACAGAGTCCTGACCTTAACGCCAGTGAAAGTCTTTAATATGTGCATGAGAAGACTTTCTGGAGGGGGAAGGTCTCATCGAACACTTAATGCAATTCTTAAATATAGTGTGCAATCATTTTGTCCAGGCCGTGTATACTGACCTTCATGACCTTCATGTTGGTCCTCAACTAACTAATAAAAAAAGGAACTTATTTCTTTGGTCAGTTTTGGTCAGCACTTTCTTAATTAGGAAACTATTTTGTCCTCTTCTTCATGTTCTTATCCAGAGTGAAGCTCGTACAGTACTTTGCTGCAAAACAAACAACAGTTGATCTGGAATCGGCAAGTGATTGCAGCTCTCAAACAAAGCCCAAGAAGGAAGTGATGGCATGGGCCTCTGGGCCAGATCAGGTTGTATCGGAAAGGGTGAGTCAGTTGGAGAGGATTTCTGGGAGTGAGAGAGAGAAGGAGAGAGAGAGAGAGAGAGAGAGAGAGAAAAAGAGAGCTCTGAGACCAGAGGTGTGAACTCAGCACCAGCCGTGTGGCCAGTTTCCAATCGCTTTCCCAAATCCGTCATGGGAACATCGCCTCTGTTTTCTTTTCATTACAGCTCCAATCCTTCCTCGATCCTTCCAAACAACAGTGGAATAACAGCTTATTTGCTCTGTGTGGCCTCTGCCGAGGCCGGAGGGATCGCAGTTTTGCACTCGGCACTGCTGGTCCGCTCTGGCATGCCACTGCAGTGGCCTTCGATGATGTTGAAAACAATCTTTCCTCTCAGTGTAAACTTAATCAGTAGAGAATCAGGGAACCATTACAACGTTCCATTTTTCCCACGTCAATAACTGACCTGAGATCATTTGCGCCAAGATTCAATGAAAACTTCCTGCTTTGGCTTTTTTGCGAGATAGTAATGCTAAAGAAACCGCAAATCAAATTTCCTCTTTAAAAGATGTCTTCGTCTGAGTAGACGTCCACATCCTCATCTTTTTATTTTATTTATTTATTTATTTTTTTTATATGGTTAATGCACCAAACATGAATGTATTTTAATAGTGTAACACTTAGATTGAGACCTGTTGACTATTGCGGACTATTAAATTTTTTTACTTTATTGATGAATTTATAATTACATTTAATGTTCCATGAAAGAAGTTCTCACTTGCATTATAGCAGCGATAAACGTCTTCCTCTCACCAGTTGCACTTTTTTAAAGTGAATAAAACATGGCTTGATTCATTAAGGGTAAACTCCCTCATCTTGAAGCTTTATGTCTGACTGTTACAAAACCGCTGGTACTAGAGACTCCTTCCATCAATTAAATAATAATCAGGTTAAATAATAAATGTCTCCTTACAGAAAACCTCAACCACAGCATTGGATTTTATTCGATCATGTGAAGCAGAACAAGCTGTTACTCTAAAAATGATGAAATGTATGTGATTAAATATGTTGTCAGTGTCCTCGTGCTAACTTTTCGCCTACTTTTATTTTTTAAGAAAGTTTTTGTAATTCACGTAAAGGGCCTCAGATTTCCCGTGTCACCTCTGACTTTAGGAAGAAACAAGAGACATTTTCTCTACTGTTTTATAAAGAATGTGATATTGCAAGACCGCGAGCCAGAAAAAGGGGAAACCTGGGACACAACCACATCTGCACACAGAACGATAGATCTTTTTAACACAGGAAAATATGGAGCCGGAAAATATGTCCAAAATGACCCCGGAGAAGAAATCACAGTCTGTTTAACCAAGCTGGAGGAGACGACTCCACCTCAGATCACTTAGCTTTTAATATGTAGACGATCACCGCAACAAGATTTCAGAGGCCCGACCTTCAGCCCTTCAAATCCCCTCCAAACGTGAGTAGTTTAGGAATTCCGGAATACCATCCCAAGCGTGAAGCCTCGCTCGCTCTCGCCCCGGCACTTCACGGAGGGCAATTTTCCTCTGGCTGAGCTTCCCAAAGCTGCCTCACCTGGAACCAATCTGTAACACAATCGAAGTGTCCTGACTTGAAAGCCTCGCTCCCTTCTTTGATAGTCTCCTCCTGGTAGTCTGCACGGCGCTGCAAATAGTTCCTTTGTAATCTTCAGCTACAAATGTGAGTAAAGACGGAGGCCTAATATCTGGCCATCAAAGTGAATTATGCAAATGGATCCATAACGTAGCTCAGACACTCTCGCGATCGCCTTTTTTCCCCTTAAACAGAGCGGGAAGTTGGGTAAAGAATGGAAACTGTTAAGCTGCTGTCATCCTTTACCAACTCAATGCTTGTTACCGATAATTGTTCTTCTTTTTATCTGTAATCTCAGAGTCAAACGGTTCCAGCCTTTACTGACAGGTGCTACAGACGTTCCTCTGTAACACTTTCACGTCTCAGTGACTGTACGCTGCGGCAGAACCCAGAGAGAACCGTGCACCTAAAGAGGAAAGCAATTAAACTTTAATAGCTGTCCGTTCAGGGTCCAGGGGGATTTCTACCCTGAGTCAACATGTCAAACCTCATTTCCTTTTCTCTGACTCTGACTTTTACCCCCAGAGAGACTTCTGCTTGAAAGCTGAGGGAGTTCTTAGATGGCACAAATAGTCTGTTTACCAGCCCGGGTTCTTTACGTAGGTGAGAACACAGCAGGTCCGTGAGAGGTTGTCTCGAGCCGCTTTCAATACGAATGACTCTGACTCTGTAGGAAGCGAACTAATTTTTTTGCTTAACTGAGCCAAAGGACAGAGCTGTAACACTGCAGAAATGCCATGCTGTCTGGAAATTGGGAGAAAATAAATATAAAGCAAACAAAACATTATTTACTTACACTGCCAGGCTGAAATACAAAGCGGCACACTCTAACACGCTGTTTGTCCGCCTTGAGCTTTGATTACATCATGCAATGTGATGTCCAAGTCAGGTGTGAAAGTGATTTTTCATGCTCCCAGAACAACTCGCTCACCCAGCTGTTTAGTCCCAACCCTGTAAGTTCACATTACATTGAATGTCTGTGGAAATGCTCTTACTTTCACTATTCATCATAGCTCTAGTTGCTTCATCAGATCCCAGATCACGCTCATTCATTATTTTTTACAACCACATTTCTTCTGTGAAGTTGACGGTTCAGCACCATCATCCAGCTTTTATTACCTCGCTGGAGAGTTTACAACCTAGCTACAATAATTTCATTAATTTGCTTGTTTGTTTGTTTTCTTTGCTTGATCCAGGCCAGTAATGTTCTGTTGGACAGGCGGTTTATGTAATTATCTAATCATTCATTTAGCACATCTCCATGCTCTCCATGCTTAAGCTATTCTCATGATATCTAGGTAATGTTTCTCATCATTGTGCTTTTAACAATGAATGATTAATGGATTTGGGTTTTTCCATTAACATGTCAACACTTTTAGCTTTTTGTAAATGTTGTTGAGCAAACAAACCAAAACCGATTGCTCAAGAGAATGTAATTCATTCTGATTCGGATTCAAACAGATTTATAGGTGTGAAGATTGAATCATTTTTTCCTTGAAGCTAAATCACTAAGCACATGGGAACCGGTAGAGCTTCAGCGAACGAGCCAAAATCCCTCCTGGCATGTCAGTCTGAGACGAACGACCGCATGACGGCTCGAAAATCTAGCAGCTTTAAGAAACAGAGTCCATTAAGTCCATTAAGAGGCACGAGATAATAGTTTTGGTGTGAAATTCCAGCTCCTTAATGGCCATTTTAAACAAATGCATCCAGGACATGCATCTTTAGCATGTTTATGGTCTGGAGAAAGCTTTCAGTCTCAGCAGGTAAACAGAGTAGTAGACCATTTTATGGCAAAGGGACACTAAACTAAAAGGCTATACATGGCCAAGCACTAACAATGCGGTTGCTATATATGGGACAATGAGCCGAAATTCTTCTTTCTTGCATTCTCCTACAAAAATGCTCAACAGGGGAAAAAAACAGCATAGCTTTCCGTCTGCGTATCTGACAGGCTTATTTACTCGCCGGGCGCATGTGATTTGAATTGAGTGATTAGCAGTAATTGAGTTAGCGTTAGAAAACCAGAGCACATGGATATAAAGCAGAAAATAAAAGTAAAGCGCACTGCCTGAGTGTGGCTTTTGTCCCTCGAATGGGTTACGGTCGTTACCTTGGAGCACGAATCACATGTTCTGGTCGGCACGAGGCCAGAAGATGCTGGTGTGGCCCTGTGAAAGGCTTGACATCGCATATTACACATTGACAGTAAATCCTGATGAATTATGGGATGTTCTCTAGCTTGTTTATAGCAAAATATTACTGATTGATAGTTGTTAGATAAAATTAATTTAATTCTCAGTTGTGTTGCACTTACATTTAAGGCTTCCATTTGACTTGGCTTTATTTAAAAAGATGCTTTTAAACTCATTCAGAAGTTAGTATGTAAGTATACACAATCAGATAACAATGGAACACTAACTGAGCCTGGCATCTTTAATTTGTACACAACTTTAGACTGATGATTCTAGTCATATCACCTAGACACTGTAGATACAGTATGTAAATGTCCTGTATTGCATTAATCTGTATAATAAAGGTTAAGCACACATTTTGCCTACAATAGATTATAATATCAGTGAAATCTAAGTAGGTAAACTGATGAGGGTTTTTGCTGGATAAAACAGTTAATGCATATAAATTGATGTGGTAAAAACACCAGAGGGCCGTTTGACATACCCTTGTTTGCGAACATTTAGACAAACATGTCCTGCATTGTCTAAAATGCAGGTTTTTGTTTACATACATTCTATTAAAGATTGGGCATGCACAGATTTAGATCGAGATAGCTGTAGTGATTAAAATCACTAAACCAGTTGCAACATATCGCCTGAGAAATAGTTATTTAAAAAAAAAAAAGAGTTAGTCACTTTTCTAGTTGAATCATATTTTTGCCCTTGTTATGCAAACTATTGAGCATGAATGAGTTATCTGAATGATTAGCAAAATTCTATACCTAATACTAATACTACAAAACTTCTCATATTATATTTTTTATATAAAAACCCTGGCCAAAGTCACATGCTATAAGATTTCATTTGACCATCTTTAGCTTTGATTACACACTAGTCATGTATGAAAATGATTCCTCGTCATTCAATACATTCAGCTGACTTCATTTTATTGCCCCATAACGTTGCTGAGTCTAGACCTGAGTAACTGATCAACCCCAGATCATAACACTGTCTCCAGAGGCTTGGACAGTGGACACTATGCATGATGGGAGCATCGCTTCATGTGTTCCCTTTTTACCCTGACACGCCCATCACTCTGGGATAGACTCACATGACCTTTTTCCATTGCTAAAGTCCAATTTTTATGATTACTAGCAAAACTGAAGATTTTTTTTTTCTCACTAACAAGTGGTTTTTTTATGGACACACAGCTGTTTAGTCCCAATCCTGTGAGTTCTTGTCACATTGTGTGTGTGTGTATGAAAATGCTTTTATTTTCACTATTAAACATAGCTCTAGTTGTTACTGTTTTACCGATTCAAGTGTTTAAGTGATCTCGATCTATGAAGTTTTTTTTCTGACCACATTTCTTTCACACAATTGATGGATCAGCACTACACTACCCAGGTTTTATTGTGCTGAAGCATTCTTAGCCCAGTTTCAGTAATTTTGATTCTCCTTAGATGTTTTTTTTTTTTTCTTGATGCAGCCCATTAATTTGACCCTTTTGAAATAGTGACTTTTTTTGTTGTGACTGCAATAGGTTTTTTAACACAATAATCATATTAGTCTTTGTCTTTTTTATACTTGCTAAACTTTATTTTATTTATTTATTAGTTTGATATGGTTTGGTTTATCACTTTTTTATTGTCTTTTATCGCATTTGACAGCAAACGAACGATGTGATTTTCATTTCCACTTTTCCAACTCTGCCAACATTTTTTTTGGCTTTAAAGGGAATGCTAATATTAAAGGCATCATCCTGGATCTATTTGAAAAGCCCCATTCATACTCAATACTCAAGAAAAATCTGGTAACCTCGGGAGCTTGAACTACACACTGGACATTTTTTATCATCAAAATCCGACACCGCAAAAAAAAAAAAAAAAAAAATCTCAAGCAGTTTTGTAACTCAAATCTAAATTTCATAACTTTCCCGCCGGGAAACATTGTTGTAGTTTAGTCACCAATTCTGAATGTACTGTAGCTCAATCTGTCTTCTCGTAAAAAGGACAAATTGTTCTTGTTTCATTTATGTGATGCCTTTTCCTGTAAATGTCAAGGTTTGGATAACTGCTTTTATCGAAATATTTCAGCTTGTAGATTTAGTTTTCAGTTTCATTCCGAGGTCAGGCATTTTTTCTGCCTGCATTCTTTTGTTCAGAGTTTTTAACTGCCGAATGGATCTTAGGCACGTTAACACTTTCATTACCCAAAATGTATTACAAAGTGTACTCTCGTGTC
Organism: Dinotopterus cunningtoni; assembly: GCA_028565755.1. Taxonomy (NCBI): domain Eukaryota; kingdom Metazoa; phylum Chordata; class Actinopteri; order Siluriformes; family Clariidae; genus Dinotopterus; species Dinotopterus cunningtoni. The sequence goes on from JAOTRS010000004.1 coordinate 1,286,492, forward strand.
TAAGACGTTATGTGGCAATAAGTATGTTTTTCATACAGAATAACAAAAAGCAATCCAACTCGGACCAAGCAGCCAAATAAAATACACAGCAACTCTTGTTGTTCAAAGCTTAAATAAAAGTGACCAACAAAAGGAAATCCAATAACGTGCTCATTCATTCATTTTCTTTTTTCTTTTAGGTGGATGAGTTCAGTGTTTCAATCACTTTTAATGAAAATATAAAACTAAAGCAAAGCATGTTGTGCAAAACTGATCTTTTGTAAACTTTCCAAGCAAAGACGTCACAGTTTTTGCTTTAAAATGTTCGTGACTCATTACTTTATCTGGTGACACAATAGATGTTTTCCCCCCAAATGTACAGATTTGTGTTCTTTTCTTTGCTCGTGTGGATTTTCCCAGTCTCCAGACTTCCCGGATTTTACTGACATTGTGTCTCAATTAATTAAAAAAAAAAAAAAAAAAAAAAAACGTCTTCTTCTTTCTCTCTCACTCTCTGCTTTCCCTTAGAGATAAAAAGCCAGAATGCACAGCCCGTCCCCACGTGTCTGATACGGAGGATCCGTTCAGGGACAGAGAACTGAATGGTGAGGAAAGAACAATGTGTATTTTTTTTAACTGTTCCCTGTTAAACCCACTGTGTGAAACAAAGCCAATATTCTTCTTGCTTCATAGCTGTGATACTTGTGCATTCTCAGTGGCTAGTCGCATTCACTAACATCATTCGGGAAATGGTTACAGGATTATAACTCCCATGTGTTGCCACCTCAAGGTGGTCTCTCTTTTAAGTGGGAAACTTTTCACAAGGTTCCTGGGCTTCACTTTGGTTGATCTACTTTCTCCCCTTCATTTCAAGTTTCATTATAACTGCTCTTTAATTCCCCATCTGGTATATTTACAGAGTAAAACATGGCTCCTGACTGTGTAGCAGATGTGTACCGTGGTTTATGGCTGGTTATAGCGT
>JAOTRS010000004.1:1332159-1346070 GCA_028565755.1 Dinotopterus cunningtoni
CCCCTTCTCCCTCCCCGTAACCCCCGCCCCTCCCCGGGTCGCAGTGTAAATATATGCTGTATATAAAATAATAATAATGATAATAATAATAATACTTTTCTTACTTTTCCACCATAAACCTGACGAAGTGCAAAAGTCACAAAATCACCTCACGTCACTAAACGTCCGTCAGAGTTCGTGGAGTGAATTCACTTAGACGCTGTTACACTCTCTTCTTCTTTTTTTTTTCCTCGACGCATTCTTCTAATCCATCATGAGCGAAGGTGGAGGAGTGACACGGTTCTCCAAGACCTCTGGCCCTGGCGGGTTCCTGCACTCCCCTCTCTACCTCCTGCTGTTACTGACGGCTGTTACTGACGGAAAAAAAAAGCCTCAGAGGAGGCTTTCGCAATCTGTCATCTCCCACAACATCAAACACCACGCAGGTCTCACTCAACTATTCTTCCAGGAAAAGAGAAGAGATGCTGAAAAATAATAGAGCTCTCTGCAACGGCCAAGGGGGTTTCTGACCGAGTGTTTTGCAACGTCCTGGCTCTTAGCGGACAAACATCTCTTTTTAATCCGTGGCCAAGATTTCTCGCTCGGAGCTGTATTTGTGCGAGAAAAATTAAACAACAATTATTTCAATACCTCTGTGTCCTGCAGGTGTGGTTCCAGAACCGGCGAGCCAAGTGGAGGAAGAGGGAACGCTTTGGACAGATGCAGCAGGTCCGAACGCACTTCTCCACCGCCTACGAGCTTCCACTCCTCACACGGCCAGAGAACTACGCTCAGGTATGCACATCTGTCACAACAAAATGAAATATCGGAGATTACAAGAATAATTGATTCATTCATGGCATATAACACACATCCTGAATTGTTTTATTACTCTTACGCAACTGCAACCTGTTAACAATTACGTGTGCAAAAAATGTAAGATGAGCAACAGAAATGGTCACAATCTCAAAAAAAATAAACACATGTTCAATAACCACTTTTTTTTTTTACTGTTCTCACTTTAATCCTTTCATCGCACATCTACTTTAAATAATACACCATGTCTCCAGTTGTTAAATCCTGGATTCTGATTGGTCAGAGGGTGCTGATTAGTTTTCTAGAACAGCAGCTCTGACAATAATGCAAGTTTAATGTGCATTATTATATTGTTTCTATAGCAACGGCTTGTTCAGCTAGACTTAATTTTTGTACATCATTTTTTTTTTTTTTTTAAGGAAGTGTGTAATTTTGGTTTCGGTGTAGTTTTTAGTATTCTCTAACATTAAAGGAAGGAGTCTCCAGTGTCAGTGATTTTGTCACAATCAATAAAGCTAATGCTTTAAGTTTTCCGACATCCTCAGGACAGAGGAGTTTAGCTTAACAAGCGTAACAAACTGCGTCTTTTTCATTGCGATAATTTTAAGAGAGGAAGAAAGGGGCTGTTGAGCGAACGATTGTTTACAGCTGCTATAATGTGAGAACGGAATTTAACTCGTTTTGCAAAAAAACATCAGTTGTAACTATAATCAGATTACAATAAATACAGATTGGCAGATTGCTGTAGTATTTCAAGTACAACAACACTTCCGAAAGGTGCTGTTATGGGAAAATAATCCACACTGGGATAGCAGCATTAACTCCGCTTCATCACATCACCCGGGTCACTGATTATTTTACCCTAACAAAATCTCGAGGCTTGTCGGGTCCAAGGAGTCGGGTCAGGATCGGAGGCCGCGGCGGAGCGAGACACGCCCTCACGGAAGAGCGAGAGATTCCCCCATGTTGATTGTGAATCTGCAGGAGAGTGGGAGAGGAGAGGAGGCTCTTCAGAGAGCAGGCCTGCAGCTGTGGAATGCGGCCGACGCACATCTGGGGCATCTCCCTGAGAGGGCTTTCATCTCTCTCTCTCCGCCGCAGCCCTCCCTCAGATCCCTTCGTTTCAACACACACACACACACACACACACACACACACACACACAGAGAGCACTGCCCTTTCACTTCAAGACAGATCTACAGAGTCACGCTAGGTGTTGAAGAGAAGCACAGACAGACATTCCTCCTCTGAGTGAGGCCGAGAACCTCAAAGTGCCTGATGAATCTCTTTAAAAAAAAAAAAGCGCGCCATGGACAAGACAAGACTCTCAGACTGGAGGCAGACGATGTGAACAGGTTTTGAAACACTATTGTTCGGTAGTATATAAACCAAAGAACACTTAAGAATCCTTTCTAAAAGACCACGCCCATCTAATAACTTCAAAACATACACTCGAATTTCAGTTAATCAAAAGCATTGATGTTTTTATCCTGTATAAGTTCCAAACAGCATAGCCTTTTAGGTGCTCTGGAGTTATGATGTCATGACTTTTACAAGCGCTAATGTTTGGATGCTATAAGGCTAGTTTTGCTAGCATGTCGGAAAAATTTAGGATTTCACCAGTCTCGTTTTCAGAGACGGATGCTGCCCCCCAGTGGCAGATTTAGATGTGCCACTGGGGGGCGACATGGCAGCGTTTTTTTGCTTGAAGTGGCAGTAAAGCGTGTGTGGGGCAAAAGAAAATAAATGTTAAAGGATGATGATGATTAAATTGTTGCGTGATCAGGTTTTTATCACATCAAGTCACAACGTGGATCCATTAACCTTGTTGGCGCCCTGATTCTAGTTTGTAAGCGAGGCAGGGGACTGACCAGAAAGGTCTCATGAAGGAGAGGGAAGTGGGTAGTGGACATCACCTCTGGTCTATCCTCTGGAAGCCTGATTGTGGGGGGAACAGGGAAACTGAAAAAGCGCACATCTAACTTTGTAAACCAATACGAATAGTCAAATCACTTAAACTATGAAATGCGACACAGTTTGGGGGTTTCGGATGGGTTGGGAGGGACAGTATGCTGAAGGGGAGTTGATTGTTAAAGGGGAGTGATTCAGATTGTGTAGATCAGTGTTTTGGTTACACTCTATCAGAAGGTAAAGCTAGCTAGCTTACTTAGTCATAAGTCGTTAATACTATTCTCCTGCGACTAATTTAAGGTAGCTAAGTTAGCTAATGCTAGTGAGTTAGAGAGGCATTAAGATCCAAGAGGTGTTTCCTAATTTGCATTTTTATAAATATACATCATACATACAGGTAGATTCAGATTCCTTTCTATCTGCAGCATTGTAGCACGTAGCACGGAGGCGTAGTGGTTAGCACTGTCGCCTTGCATCTTCAGGGTGGGGGTTTGATTCCTGCCTTAGGTTTGTGAATGTGGAGTTTGCATGTTCTCCCAGTGCTTGGTGGGTTTCCTCCCACAGTCCAAAGCCATGCAGATTAGTCTAATTGGCGTTCCCAAATTGCCTGTAGTGTGTGAATGACAATCGGGCACCGAGCTGGCACCCCGACCCCTTAACTAACTGCCATAGAGACAACAGATATATTTAAATGGTGGGGAGTATCTGTCACCCGATGTGCCGGATGGCACTTGGACGGACGAAATACCGAAATGCCGCTACATACGTACATGTCAGCGTGGCAAAGAGAATAAAAGGTGTAGAAATTTTCTTGGAACATTTTGTGGTAATTTCTTCTTCATTATAATTATAACAATAATTCACATATAATTCTATACAGATTATTGTATCGGTTTAAAGAGTATTATTTAGCATCTCCTATTCCATTTTTAAACTTCCTGTGTGTGCATGACATGACTAATAACATCAAAGAGGTAATAATAATAAGACTAAGAGCTATGTGTTTTCTTTGCGTCACAGATCCAGAATCCCTCATGGATCGGAGGCAGCAGCGCAGCGTCCCCGGTACCAGGCTGCGTCGTTCCGTGTGACTCAGTGACTTCCTGTATGACCCCTCACCCCCACGCTGCGAGCGGAGTGTCCGATTTCCTGGGCGTGCCCAGTCCAGGGGGTCACATGGGACAAAGCCACATGGGCAGTCTGTTCGGGAGTCCAGGCATGAGCACCGGCATCAACGGATACGATCTGAACATGGACCCTGACCGGAAGTCTTCTAGCATCGCCGCTCTGCGCATGAAGGCCAAGGAACACAGTGCAGCCATCTCCTGGGCCACATGATCGCCCAGACTCACCAGCATGTCGCTTGTAGTGTTCTTTAACAAAGCAGTGAGAAAAACAAGTTGACGAAGAGGACAAGATTAAAAAAAAAAAAAAAAAAAAACAAGCGTGGGTGAGCAACCATGATGCCATGATGTGTGGCAAAGGACAAAGACGGTGAGGGAGTGGACTGACTCAGAGAACATTTTGATATAAAAACAAAACCTGTGAAGGAATAACCTGAGATCACTCTAATAATCTGAGAAACGAGCATTAACCAAAGCGAGTTGTGATTCCTCGATGAAGGATTTGTAGCTTCTGGGAGATAGAAGATAAAATAAAATTAAAATAAAAGCAAACCCTGCACTAATCAGATGAACCTGTACATCCTAAAGATACAGAAACAGAACCAGGCCACAGAGTTTTAACACTTTTACTACTTTATTGACCAAACTCCAAAACTGAGGACCGTCAAGAACACATAAACACTTAAATCTGCATGATAAGGAAACAGAGACAGTCTGAACCGTTACCTTTGGCAAAATTAACACTTGCAAACCATTCTACATTGCACTGAAGATGTTTTTTTTTTTTTTTTAATACATAATAGCAGCGCGTTCGTCATGCAGTGAGTCCTGAGATCATATGCAGTGTGTGCTGGTGAGAGAGTGAGCCTGGACGTACAGGTCCCTGAGGAGCCTTAGACAAAGGTGTGGATGAAAAGCCGGCTTTATGTTTTATGACTTTCAACCCGACAAAAATCGCACACCATAAAAGAATTGACTTGAGGGCTTTAAGAACTCATGCTCACACGAACGGGGAAAAAAATTTAGCAATTTGCAGAAACATGTTACGTTACAATGTTCGCATAAAAACCACCAATAGGAGAATGGTAAGGTCCTGGGATGGCGACAAATACGGTAACAGTGAATGTGAAGCTTAAATGTAAAAAAAAAAAGTGTATTAACTTTTCCTTTGTTGTAACACTGACGAGACTCAGATCTGTGCTGAACTTGTACAGGTTACAATCAAAAATGTATTTGGCATCAAGGAACCTATTAAAATAGGTTATTTCAAACATAATATAATAATAATAATAGTAGTAATAATAATATTAATATTAATTATTATTATTATTTGATCAGAGAATGATTTCTGAGAAAATTTGTAAGACTCTACACAAACCTACTGACCCGTTCAGAGAATAGTTTTATTATTAGAATTCAGATTTTTTATTTTTTTTGACCAATCGTTAGTCTGTGCCATTTTTTAGCCACGCCCACATGTCCTAGCTCAGTTTGCATAGTAACAGGCAAAGCGTGTCCCAATTTCAGCCCAGCTGTGGAAATGGCATGGAGGATTATGGGTAATTTGCCAAGTCATTCTGCACAGTTCAGTGGAAAGAACTAAAAAAAAAAGTGCCATGTGAACCTTTATCACCTCGAACAAGAGGCTCGAAGGTGTAACGCTCCTGATGCTTCCACGCTTCCAGGCCTGGTCTCAAAAATGCATAATGTATTCCCCTTCTGCGCAGAGTTAGCGATCTGTCACACATAAAAAACAAAGAGCTAAAGCCATTTTCCCGTTCTAAGAGCTCCCAGGTGAGAGGGTCCTCGACAGCAGTCCAAAGCCGCAGTTTAGCAAGTTGATGGATTTGTTGAAATATTTTCCCGGTTCCTACATGTTTATTTTCTCTCCCGGAGAGGATCAGGGCAGGATGTTTAACCTGACTTGATGATGCTCATGTCTGAGAGCTCAGTCAGGGTTTTTTTTTTCTACATGCTTCATACGGCAATAACCATAACAGTAACGTCAAACATCATCATGGCTTATAGAGAGACAAGATTTCTGGAAAGATTATGAATGGAGAGTGTAATTTGACAGTGGTTTGGGACACCAGGCAGTCGAAAACTACATAAACTATATATAACCTGCTTGTCCATGCCAGATTTTTCAAACACTGACTCAAAAAGAAATTTCACTGATTTAGCCGGGACCTCTGCTGCCGTTATCTGAGCGTATCATCTTCCAGAGCCGGCCGGTTTAAATACGATACGTATAAACACTTAAAGGAAGGCTCAAGGTTGATCCTTGCTTCATTATTTCATTGGAAGTCGTCCCATGGAAAATGAGAAATGTCCCGCATTCCACGCTGGAGTTTGACACCAACGTTCACTCTGGACTTTTGTAACGTTATCGCAACACGACTTAAAAGCTACAACTTTTGATTCGGACTTCCATCGTGATCTGCTTGTTTTTTTCCTCTCTTCCGGATTCCAGATATAGATCAGGTAAAAACAAACCTGTTTTAAATTTAGGGAAGAATCCGATACGTGTTTAGACAGGCCACTTCCAGTTTATAAATCAGAACCATGTTTATGTCATCCTACTGGGAGGCTTTTCAGAGTAGCTCATTTTTTTAAGTATAACGCTGTTTTATCGTAGTTATAAACAGAGATGAGCGATCAGCGCCGGTGTTTAACACATCCACACTTAAACTTGAGGTCAAAGTATTAAGTAGATGATAGAACAAGAAAAAGACATGGAAAAAAAGGGAAGAAACATAGCCTACATGTTAAAATGTAAATGTTATCTCCAGTTACATATGATTTCTAGGTTTTGAAAGTTCAGATAAGTGACTAATCTGACTAAATGGGACCTTTTAATCATTAGCTAAACTATTATCAATAAGTTTGTGGCTAGAATTAACGCATCTGTTTGATCAGTTGGGTTATGTTGTGTTTCACAGTGGCATTATACGTTAACACCCTTTAACTAGAGCAATGAACTCTGGACAGATGATTTTGTGGAAACCCTTGATGGTGCCTTGCTCCATGCCTTGAATAAAATAATTGTATTTAAACAATCTGAAAATGAATCTCTCTGAACTTGGCATCACATACATGGTTGGTTGTTGCCATAACAACAGGAAGCCTTGCTCGAGTTTTTCATCGCTGCATGACTAAAAAACATTCAGCAGAAAACAAATGTACTTTAGAATTTCCATGATTTTGTAAACTAAAGACGTTCTCCTTGTGTTTTCATCTTTCCCAATTATTTTCACTTGATTTAACTCACTATAATTGTGCAAATAATGATGCTAATGATGCTAATATCTAGTATATGCATTTAGGAGGATATTTATCTTTGGAACCCTTGAAGAACCCTGTGTGCATGTATTAACTAAGTGAGTTTACAGTACAAACTTTCAATAGTCGCTCATTTAGTTCTTTGTGAAACTTAGAACCTGCCACAGGTTTACAGTCCAGTTTGGTACTCTAAACCCGTTTAGAAAATTTTGTTTTTTTTAAGGGTTCCCTAAAAAGGAACACCATACAGAACCTAATAGAGTTTCCCGATTCAGATGATCACATACTGATATGATGTCCAGGGTTAATACAGGCTTCCTGAAATAAAATTTAACTTCTTGTTTGGACCATTTTAGAAAAACCATTAGAAAATTATTGATTGAGGGGTCAGTGGATAGTTAAGTGCTCTCAACTCCCAAAAAGGTTTCTTATCAGAAAGGGTTCCACATGTGACCCTTTACAAATTCTTGAAGACCAATTTATTTTCCCCCTAGAAACTGTCATAGGTTTACATAGGTTTGGTATTTGATACTGTCTTTAAAACAATGGTTCTCAGCTTTCTTAAAGGTTCTACTTAGAACACTGAACAGAACAAGGAAGGGTTCAAAAGGACACCATGGACATCAGGTCCAATCCTAAAATAAAATTCAAATTGTTCTTTGGTTCCAATCTTAGAAACAATTTTCTTAAAAGTTTTTTTTTAAGTTAAATGTTCTTTTGAATCGTTCTTAGGTTCTGAATGAGGTCTCCTATAAGTCATGGTGGACACCTTTGCAAGCTAAGACCCCATAATTATACAATGACCCCTTAAAAACCTTTGAAGAACCATTTTTACAGAGAACGTGTCAGAATTTTGCAGCTAGGAACTTGGAAGCTTTCTGAAAGATTCTGTTGTAGTCTTCTACATAGAACCTAAAAGTGTTCAAAATGTTAGAATGATGACACGACGTCCGTTTAAGATTGGTACATGGTACGAACTGGTCCCTGAAGGGCTCTTTAAGCTTTGCAGAAAAGGTTAAATCAAGTTGCATCCCTGCATTTCTTATTTGCATTAAAACATAAGTATAAAATATACAGTAGATATTGCTAACATTTAGCACTTCTCTCGATCCCTCTCTCGTTCCCGTACAACATAGAAAGCCAGTTCTGCTGCTGTCGGATTACTGGAGGGCGAAAGTGACGGTATCACGTTCTGAAAAAAAGGATGTTCCACACAGCTGCGTGAGGAGTAAATGCAAAACAAACATCCCTCGCTCATGGTCGCGCTCTCAGCTGTCAAGGCTCCTCTTTCACACAAAGTCGCACACTGCACCAGACTGAACTCGACTCACTCAGGCTATAAAGAGTGAGGTTTTCTTAATTATCACCAGGACAACTGCGGATGTGGATTCGGTGACAGAACTGCTATCGCGCCTCAGCCACAGGAACTCAGGTCACTAAAATGGCTGTGGGATTGAAGTTTTGGTATAAATAAAACCTGCAGGTTCGATTTAGCATTAATTCAATTCAATTCAATTTGTATAGCGCTTTTAACAATTGACATTGTCATAAAGCAGCTTTACACAATCAAAATAATTATTTAAAGTCCCATTAAACTCAGACTGATAGCTGTGTAAAGATGATTTGTGCAGAAAAAAACAAAAACAAAATTAATGTATGAAAGAAGTCCATCTCTGCGTCGTCCCTTGTCACTTCTAATACTACTGAAGACGGCATATCCAAGATCTAGAATAATAATAATATAATGCTTTTTGTGTGTGTGTTGGCATGTACAATTTTTTCTTTTTTTGTGTTCAAATTTTTTCTTTCTTTGGCTGTTTAGGAATTGAAAATGTAATTAATTTGTTGTAATTATCCTTGCAAGGAAGATAATGTTATTGCGTGTGTAAGGTTTAGGATTTTAATGTTGATTTTTTTTTCCTCCCCCGGTGTGATGCGTTTGTTTTTTTTCCTCCCAAAGCTTCAAGCTAAATGTACGGCATTTGAATTAATTATTTACTTCCAAGCTTGATTGTTGATATTCAATATATATGTATTGTGTGCAAGTGTGTGTTCGTTTGTGTGTGTATGAGAGTGATTTACAGTAACAGTAAGTTATTGCACTTACAAAGATTTTACTCAAAGTAACTTTGACCTGGGTTTGATATCACTAATAAGCAGTTTATAATCAAGCTCCAAGGTTTGGCGTAATTGATTATTGTTACTATTATAAACTTTTTTTCCCCCTCATCGTCCCAAACTTGTCTTACACAACCGTAATTACGCATGACTCAGCCTTTTCTAAAAAAATTGTCCAAAGCTCCCACTGGTTTTATGAGTCTTTTTTTTTTTTTTTTTTTTGCCCCAGGACAATTCCCACTCAACAGACTATTTTAAGATTCTGGCTTGTGAAATCGCATGCATTCTCAAAGCCCCACCATTCCTTTTCTTCCATGCTCTAATAAATTGGACTAATGGCGTTCCAGCAGAGAGAAGAGGCAGCGTGGGTTTGACCGTCTTCCAGCAACGGGAAAAGAACATTACATTCTAACCAATGTAGGGGAAAGGAGCTTTGCTCGTTTGAAGATGTTTTATTTGAGGCTTTAATTCTGCGTGTGTGTGTGAACCTGTGTGTGTATGTGTGCCTGTTTTCCCTCCCCTTTAGATACTGATCAATAAAAACCTTAACATTGATTCAGCTCTTTTTTTTTATGCTTTAAGGTTTAAAGGGCACGTATTATACAATATTCATTTTTTGATGTTCGGGCGCGTCTCCCACGCATGCGCGTGTGTATATCAGAAGAAAAAGAAAAATCCCTGCTCGTCATTTGCTGCTTAGATTTTTTTCCCCCTCTAAGTGTGACATCATTTAAGAAGAGCCCCTTCCCCCCGGCTTGTTGCTCAGCTCTGCTGTTCTCTGGAGGGGCGTGGCTCATCAGGAACTTATTTACATAAACACTGAAACAGCACGTTCGCAGGTGGAGTGTGAAATATGATAAAATGCACTTATATGGGACCTGCCTTAAAGGGACAGTAAGAGACGCGTCCTTTAATGAATATAACACTCCGTGTGGTGCTGTTACAGGAAAATAATCAAATCGGTTCATTTTGGTGTGACGAAGCAGCGTCAGGTCAAACAAACAGCAACTGCCGAAGTGTTTTATTTCTCTGGTACAAAAAGCAAATTTGTTTTGATGTCCAATTTTTTATTCGTTATCGTTACAGTTAAAAAAGCATCTCATCATTTCCTCTCTCTCTCTTTTTTAATCTCTCTTGAGGTCTTAAGGTGTTACACATCACCTTAATGTCACGGCTTCACTTAAAACTGGAAACTTCTTCCATGAAAGTTAAACAAGCATGACCTCACATATGGTCAACTATAATAATTAAAAAACTTTTTTATTAAATAAACTAAACCCCAGGTAAATGTATTACTCGTGTGAGTGTGTTCTCTATCTTTGTCTCTCTCTCACACACACTCCTCATAAAGTTGAAAGCAGTTTAAAGCCGAAGCGATTGCGACACTCCCGCGAACGCTCGCTTGGACTAAATAACCGACACTTCATAAAGTAGAGAGCTGCAGACAATCTGGCTCTCGCTACGTAATTGGTCATTCGCTGACATTTCCAATACGCGAGTCGTTGCTGAAAACCCTCCTCCTTACCAGATTTTCTTTTTCTCTGTCAGGGAACAGGGAGAGCAGGAATACATTTCTCTTCACAAGTTCACTCCCCATAGAGATGAAATGCATTTATCTCAGACATGCAGGCTCCTGCACTTAAATCATTCACAGAGCTCAGACATCTGCTCCATCCCTAGACAACAGAAACCATAAAAACACACACACACACACAAACACTGCTTAGTTTTAGCTTCACAACGTCACGCTTTAGAAGTCATTTGCTGCTTGAAATGCAAAAGAAATATAAACAAAAAAAAACTTTTCGTATAAAACAAAAAATGAGAAAGTACACTCGGAATCTTAAAAAAAAGAAAAGAAAAAAAAAGGGTGTTTGAGAAATACATTTTGTCAACTTTTAATGAGAAATATTGATAAACATGTCAGTCCAGGCACAAGGCATGTGACAACATTTGTTCTATTCACTGTTTACAAAGAAAAATAAGAAGTTCACACAGACTGATACATTACAGGCATAAATGTTAAATGACATTATCGACTAAACAAGTTCCAGCACTGATGGCCAACATGACGAAACATCGAATTCTGGATTATTTGACGAGACGGCTAATCATGTCCCCCCGGACGTCCACCAAGGAAAAAACTTATGGAGGGGACAAAAAAATTGTAGGGTTTAAGCTCAATTTATAATTAGCATCTCCTTCAGTTCAGAGTGTCATTGGCCCCGCCTACTATTTTCCTATTGGCTCAGGGACGTAGTGAGAGCAAAAAATGAATTCGCCTTTTCGCTGAGTGACTTTTATTCGTTTTTGTTCTGATTGTTGTTTCACACACAAACTTATTTTCCATTGTCGTCATCGCCACAGGACCGACTCAACTATAAAGTATAACGCATGATTAACCATAAATATTGGCACCTCTATATTTACCGTACTACTTTCTTCCACACATGCTTCCAAAAACAGGGCTAATCGTTCGATTAAATGACGCAACGTGCATCTTATTTTATTTTTTACCGCACATACAGCATCGTGATACAAGCGACAACAGCGTTAAAACGTCTTTGAACGCCCCATCATTCGAAACTTTTGATGGTTGATAGAGTTTGTTTAAACAGCTTTATTACATTTTCTGAAGTTTCAGGAATATTTAAAACACATTACAGGAAAAATATTTAATTTTAAGTGCAGGAAAACTTGTTTTATCCTTAAAAAACGTGTCAAACTAAACTCTGGGAAAAGCTGTTCAGCTCTTCAGCTGTTCCTCATGGAGGCAAAGGATCTCTAAAGAACCCTACAACACTTTTCCTCTTCTGTAACAAAACACTGGATGACTCTAGAACCTTCACACTGGTCTGGATCTGCTACAGGAAAAAAAAAAAAAAAAAAGAAAAACTTTGTCTCAGAGGGTTAAACCTTTCTTTGTTCTTTAGCGGCTGCTCAGGAAGAACTCTCTCTCTCGAAAAAAAAAGAGAAGCTTCTTCAAAATACCATTAAAGAAACCTTATTGTCTGATTGTGTCCGGAGAACCGCAGGTTCTGGGTATTAGGAAGAAAAAAATAAGCAACGTTTGAGTCTGTATCACATGCAGCAAGTAAAACAAGTTAATATACACACCCTTAGGACAAAAGGTTTTTCGGTTGTAGAGGAAACAGAATTTGTGTCAAAAAGAAAAAGAGCGAGAACCAAAGAACCAGTACTGGAACTCAAAGAATCTTTAGGAGCCTTTTCTAAGAGCGTGTGCATTTACTCAGGAAGTGAGCAGCTCAAACTCCAAATCAGTGCTAGATATTTGCTTCTTAAAACCTGGAACCTGTTTAACATTTAACTCATGGCACAAACACGGATCTAAAAAGGAATCTTCACAGGTTCATTAGATAACCGAGAATTCTTAGATCCTAATAATGGATAGAGCTATACAATAAACTGTAGCGTATGTAAATCCTTTAAGAGTTTCCTCAGAACCATTAGACATTTGATTTAAGAAGCTAAGAACCCTTTAGTAATCTAATTAAACTTTAATGAACTCTTGGGAAAGTGTTGGTTTTCTAAACAACAGGAAAAAAAGACAGGATTTAAATTCCTCTTTGTTTCCTTTTTTTCCATTTACTTAGTAGCAGCGTGTAATTATGTACAGATGAATCTTTAGGAAATCTAAAACTCCTTTTGTATATTTAAACCCCTTTTTTCTCAGTTTCTATTGAATAGCAGTAAATATTCCAGTAAATACAGTACGCTGTGAATAACTGTGAGTGAGAAATGTAAAATCCAGACCACAGAGAGCTCCTGGATGTTTAATGTTCTGATACTGATCTCAGACTCTCCCGTCCAAACCTTGTTTCCCATAAAAACATAATAATAAAAAAAAAAAAAAAAACGCTTATTTTTCAGTTTCTCAAGGTCAAACATTGTCTTTGAGTGAACCCTAATTTTCAGTGTTATCGACAGACATGATCTGCTCCGTGACGTTCTGGTTCTCAGTGCTTCTTTCCAACTTCCTGTAGATCCATCTTGCTAAAAGAACATGAGCAGATACACCAACAGGATGTTTTCTTTTCTCCGTCAGGTCGTTCCCCAGAAGAATATAATCTTATATTACAAAGATAAACAACATCGATGAGTCCTAGAGCGTCTGTGACGGGTTTTTTCTTTCGTCTTATGAGACGAAGGTGTGAAGGACAGGAGAGGGTCATAAACTTCCGATGTTGGGAAAACTCTTGAGCTTCTCCGGGAAGTCGTCCTTGTATAAAACTGGATCTGCGCGGTGTTCCACGACTTTCAACGGCATGGTGCCGAACACGGACGCGAATTTGTTGATGCACTCAGACCTGGGAGAGAAGAAAACAAAAATTAATATAGTGTATAATACAGCTGTGGAGTGATGAGATGGTGCGTGGTGGCGTGCTGTAATATCTTCAGTTGCTTGGACAAGCTCTGATGTGCGGGAGGGGACCTTTCCGTGCTGTAAAGCCTGGTGGTGGCAGCATCATGCTCGGGGGTTAGCCTTAGCCTCTTGTTAGCTTCACTACAATTGTTTTATATTTGTCCTACATTTTGTGGTTTGTTCCTTTAGAGTGAACTTGGCTTTTTGGTTGCTCCAATTCCTTAGAAAAAAACTCTTACCTGACAGACAGGAAGTTTATTTTTTTCTCCAGCTTCAAGCTAAGATATACAGTATATA
>JAOTRS010000004.1:1388968-1401110 GCA_028565755.1 Dinotopterus cunningtoni
TGTAGGGTCACGTCTTAATCTCTTACAGATCGGCTATTTCCCTTTGGAGTAGTGATGCACGGGTCGACACGCAACCTGTGGGACCCACAAACTTACCATTCGGTCGGATGGGGTCAGGTCATCTTTTAAGAAAATATTATGGGTTGCGAGCAGGCAGGCCCGTAACTGTTTCTATTCATAGTTAGCCTAATTATTAATAAATAGACCGAAAAATTACTGTCTGCTCTTTTTTTGCCTCTTTCTATCATTCTTACTGTCATTACACACACACAGGTAGATTTATTATTAGTGGCTCACTTCATCCCCTAAATGGTATCCGTAGCATTTGTTTTCTTTTTGCTCACGCTTCCGGTGCAAAAAGTCTTAAACCTTAGTCGTAAAGAAGAGCTGAATAATCTTTTTATTATTCAAGTATTATATTTATTAGATCCTCCCTCTTCAGAGAGAGTAAAGTTCTCCCTCGCTGTCTGCTCTCAGTGCGTGCGTTCCTCTGTCCCTTTTATCAGTCTAGTGTTAATAAATGGCCTCATGTTTATTTTGGAGAGCGGCGGGCGGATGCATTTGCTCGATTTGCACATGTTTAAGTGGGTCAGGTGGGTTGGACTGGCTTGCTTATCAGGCTGGGTCAGGGGCGGGTATGAAAAAAGCATGACCTGTTCATCACGGAGCACCTACGACACCTCATGATTTGCTATGAATAGACGAGACTTGTCAAGAATTCCTTTATCTTATTTATCAAGATTTCTCTCTAGCATTTCACTTGTTACGGTATTTTCACTCATTGCCTGTCTAAAGGCAACTCACAGTTGTTCTGCTAGAAGTAACAAAACAAAAATCCTCTGTCGCAAAATGTTATAAAATGCAACTTAATGTACAGAGAGAAAGAGAGAGAGAGAAATTAATGAATTATTTTGAACTTTGAAAAATCAGAACAAGTTGAAAAGTCAGAACATGCGCCAATTTTGTCCACCAGGTGGCAGTGAGACGCAATAAACCGCATGACCAGTGTGTGTTTATAGTAGCGGCAGCAGCTGCACAATGTAAAACATCATTCAGGAATGAAATCAGAGCGATGATCTTACTTCTATGGTCAGGACGACGATAGCGAGCGCTCCGGCCATGTAGATGTACGCCTCGAAGTAATCCACCACGGCAGAGTAACAGCCCTGTTTAAACAAAGAGGATGTGTTTCAGTATCACACGGGATCTTTGGCAGGACTTCTCACGATGACCTCATTCACTAATCTAATAACACAAGGACACAATATCCACCGTGCCATGCCTTTATAAGAAAATAACGAACGATTGCATGTTGTGAGGAAGCGGAGTAACTGTTACCATAGTGACACTAATTCTTTTCCTATAACAGCACGTCCTAAAGCGGTTTATTCCTTTTATACCCCAACAACATTGCAACAAAGAATGACACGCCTACTTTTTAAAAATCTGTTTAGACTTGCAACCATCTGACCAATCAGAATGCAGAATTCAACAGCACTGTTATATGAGCAATGCTAAGTTTTTACAAAAGTAGACGTTTTGTTTTTTTGCTAAAGTTATTTACTACAGCTACAGTTTGTAAGTTTGCTAAGTAAAATCTAATAGACCAATCATGTCTAATATGCAAATTATGATATTATTTTAATGTTAACGCCGGCACTAAGATGGCGTACCAACGCCGCAAATATAAGGAATGAGCAAAATGATTGCTATACCACCGATATATTTCAACAGATTTGACGAATGTTCACTAAATATGTGAGAAAATAACAAACTAAGCTACAGTAGCTCTGTTAGCGAGGATACACTAGCAAGAGAGGCAGGAGGATATGTTCAGAATTAATTTGCATACTCATGCATATTTATATTTTACTTGAGGGTAAAGGTTGTTTTCAGACCTAGAAACCATTCCATCATTTTTTAACAAACGCCAGGACGCTAACCTTGATGCGGAAGGGCATGTTGCCCCTGAGACACTCGTCCACGTTCATCATCATCTGCTCGTTGTTCAGGCAGCACACCTCGGGGACGGCTCTCCCGGGGTTCAGGTGCCTGAAGAGGCTCTGCTGATCGAAATCGTCGGCGCTGTTCACGCCGCAGCATTCAAACTGCACCATCAGACGCAAACACACCAGCGTTAACAACACGGCGACGCGATCCCACACAACACAAACATAAACGTACGTATATCGGGACGATTTCTGCTTACCGTATTCATGATGGTGTTCCAGGTGGCGGTAAAGACGTCCGTGTTGTTGCTGCCTTGATAATGTGCTTTCAGCTCCTTGGTGAAATAATCTCTGGTGAGCTGTTGATGCAGGAAAACAATTAGCGACCATGGAAGTAAATTACGGCGCAAATTAAATAATCTGCTGATGAACGGGAGAGATACGGATACTCACATGCTCGCGGAATATGAAGGCCAAGATGGCCGCAGCGAGCTCTGCCAGGAAGATGATAAGGATGAGCAGGAAGAACTGCAAAAAAAAAAAAAACACGAGCAGGAAAGAAGAGAGATTAAATTATCTTATTATTATAAAAAATATAGTTTGGAAAGATACAGTTATGGATTCTTTTGTGTTGTAATTTATGTATCGCCTGACTCCAAAATACATTTTTTATACATTTTTAATATACGGTACTGTGTGAAATTCTTAAGCACAAGCAAATAAATGCTATAGCGTAAAGATGCCTTCCAAAATATATATAAAGCACGTTAAACAGTAATTAATGAAATTAAGTCAGTATTTGGTGTGACAACGTTTTGAGGTACGTTTTAACGATTTGTGCATTTCATAAGAAAATTGTCTACTTTTGTCTAAGTTTTACTGAGCAACCTGCAGAACCACACACACGGTTCTTCTGAGGACTTTGAATGTCGTATCTGCTTTTTTTTATACGTGAAAAACCCGTCAGCTTCCTTTTTGTTTTTCTGTCTAAAAAGTGTTCATTTATATAACAATGTGCTGCTTTCTTTTCTGGAATACACTTTTTTACTAGGTATCGTGATATCGTATCGGGAGGTCCATGGTGATTTCCGTCCATAATTATTGTCATCTTCACTTATTATTACTAAATCAAAAGTGACTTTAGATATTTTTGATATTTTATATTTTCTCAAACTCCACCTAAATCAATTCCAACTGATTCCGAATTAACCATTTATTCATATGTATCCTAATATATATGACTCAGTGGACAATTTTCTCTTACATGAATGTTATGTACAGTACAGTATATGGAATAAACAACCACGTGTGGGGGTGTTATAGTAAAATAATCAACAACCCTGTGAAGTAAGGAAGCTGAGTCACTGTTTCTGCCCCGATGGTGGATATTTTCTTATAACAACACGTTCAGAAGTGATTTATTACTTTTACAAAGATAAAGCTATGCGATTTAATCGATCAACCTGCTGATTTACTTAATTTAATCAATAAACTTTCCATTCAGTATCAGTTTACAATTATTTAGGTAAGCGCTTCCATCCTCCTCAAACACAAGAATCCCGCTACTCCTTCTACTTTATGGACGTCAGTAATAGTCCTGTCATATCTCTCAGCAATAGTAGTCCTGATCATGGAGACGATCTTATGATCGAACTTAACCGTCACTAGACAGGAAACAGACTCACAAACAGCAGGAGACACTTGTTCTCCCGTATGGCTCCACAGCAGCCCAGGAAGCCGAGCAGGAAGAGCATGGAGCCCATGGCCAGGATCACATAGACTCCGGTGAAGAGCAGAGGATTGGCTGCTACGATCTCCCTGAAACCTGTGGGATCCACCAGCACCCAGATTCCCACTCCGAGTAAGAACGCTCCACCGAGCTGTTGGAGAAGAGAAGCAGTGACGTTATTGGGAATGAAGCACAAACTAATGACAAGGTGGTGTCTCACTCACACTCACAAGTGGCGTTCGAGTCAAAGCAGACTTTTTATTGTGCGGAATAACAGAACACGGTTGAAAGAGTAAAAACTCTCTTTATTCCTCTATATAATCCCCTGATACACTAATGCACTTATCCCAATGTTTCACTAGTGCTTGGACACCATCAAGGTAGAACGTTTTCATGTGCTCCATGTCTGAAACCCCGGCCTCCCAGGAACTCCTTTAATGGCCCAAACATATGGAAATGGCTTGGAGTGAGGTCAGGACTGTACGGGGGACGTGGCGTTAACTCCCACCCGAGGAGTAATGTGTAAGTGGTGTTGGTGAATGATTGTGTGTACAGTTCACACAGACAGATGCGTCGCTTGCACAAGTCCTGGTTTGACTTGAACACCCCTTATATATTTTTATTCATTAAAGAACAATACATCAGATTTTTATGCAATAGTTCATGAAACAAGTTAGTTCCTGCTCTCGTGTTATAGCAGCTATAAACGGTCATTCTCTCTCTCTCTCTCTCTCTCTCGCTCAGAAAAGAAACTGTCCTGAAGATGTCGGAAAACTAAAAGTTACAGCTTTACTTCTGACTGTTCCAAAGTGCTGACACTGGAGACCCTTTCCATACGTGTTACATAATAAAAGTCTCCTTACAGGTGACGAAAAGAACTGCAGTCAAAGCTGCTGTTATAATAAATTAATTAAAACCTTCTGACCAATCAGAATCCAGAATCCAGCTTTATCCCTAACGATGTGGATTATCTCACTGCTGTGTAGTGATGTGCTGAGTTTATAAACATAAAACTTGTGTTAGTGAGCATGTGCGGAAAAACATCAGGGTAGCTAGAGTTAAACACATGTGCGAGTTCGGTAGCTAGCTAGTTTTTTATTTAAACTAGATAATTACTAAATAGTATGAGATCCTGAAAAAGAATATTGCATTTTAATAATAATAATAATAATAATGATAATAATGCGCGCTGCTTCTTAACGAAGCAAGAACAGCTTAGTAGGCAGTTTTTTTTCATCCCTGTTTTTTTCTGTTTGCTTGTTTTATGTCGTTAGGATCATTTGTGTAGCATCAATAATCTGCGGTACAGATGACTCGACTTAAGATGTTTTTTTTTTTTTGTCCTCTCTTACTGTTAAAGTAGCAAAAGGGAAGTTCACAGGAGTGCTAACAAGGAGAAAAGCCCTGAGCAGAGGAAGTGCGCTGGGGCTCCTGGGCCAAAACTGAGATTGTTTGGCAGGAGTTGAATGTGCTTCCTCGTGATATAGCTTTAAAGTTTATTGTAGGTGGCAACACGGATTGTTCTGGGCTTTTCTTTCCTTTTAACGGACTCTTTTGAACCACATATGGTTTTAAGAAAGCAAGACCCGCTGGCCACACAACCCAAGCCAAGAAACCAGCCATTAACTTCGCTTAGGAAAACAGGAGGTGATAAACGCGCTCAAACACGATCCTCAATCATCGCCCCGATCCTCTCTGTGGATTCCTCGTGCAAGCAAAGCAGGAGAAGTTCAGGATAAGAGTCTAGACTACATTAAAGATGTATTACAAGTTAAATAAAAAAGATGAGGGACTTACAAATATGAAGAAGTTAAAGATGAACATGAGGTACTTGACGCAGCTGAGGCAGTCGCCCTCCATGGCCGTGCTTCTCGCAGAGGCGTCTCCTTGCCCCTGTGGACACAAAGCGAGACGGTCATCGGTGTACAGGACGCGATCGGTCACTCTGAGGAAAAACACAGCACGGCTTTCTCTACAGCCTGAGTGAAGAGCAGCAGCTTTGTGCTCTTAACTTAATTAAAACGAAATGACCTCTTTCTTTACGACTTCCTCGTTCAAAACAGAATCGCATGAGAACAGACGTCGTTCATAGAAAACCAAAAAAAAAGGAAATCTATCAGCTGGCTAAACGAGTCGCTGACAGCTCCGGGGATTGTGGCTGGCAGGGAAAAATGCAAAGTGCATTCTCCTAATCAGATTTCTGGTCTGGTGTAATCAGAAAGACATAAAGAAGGCTGACAGGCTGGAGCATGACGGGTTTGTTCGTGCACGGTTATGAAGGAAAGAAGCGTAAAATGAGGATGAGGATGAGTGAGAGAAGAAAAGAGAGAGTGGCTAGGCAGGAAACAAAACATAGCACCATCAGGACGGGTGGAGCAGCACATTTGGTCTCGTTCACACCAGGAGCGGGACTCTGGGGAAAAAAACTAAATAAACATGTCCTTCCACCTCCTCAGACCACATGGTGCACGTGACAGCCTGGCCATGTGATCCTGCCAATCATCTTAATGATGCCGGGCTGCGGCGGTACAGAAAGCGTGATCACAGTACACGGCTCAGTCCTGGAAGTCAATCTAGGAACTATTTTACATTCTGTGAGGTTTTTCTCTTATCACTGTGAAAGGTTGGTGGTAACTTTGGTGTTAAAACTAGTGCACTTATAAATACTTTAAAACACTTAAAACTCAAGTGGCACAGATCTGTGCGGCAACACAGCCCAAATATTACAAATATATGTGCTTACAGTTAAATATATTAACGGGGAGACTTCAGACTTTAAACTGTGTATTCGGTTTTTAGATACGTCAGGTCAAACCAAACCAAAATTATCATTACTTTTATAACGTGTAAGTTTTGCAGCTACCGGAATATGGGAATGATGTCGCCAAAATTTTTAAATCTCAAAATGAGCATATTATTATAATTTTTATTATTAGTATTATTATTTTGGTCATAGAAGCAACAAAAAGATAAAAACAACAACACTGACCAGACTATTTCGGGAACATGAATATTAAAACACTATTCGTAACACAGGCTCACTTGTTTACATTTATTTGGTTATACAGTATGGCGCGACTTACATTTCTGACTCATTATACATCCGAGCAGTTGAGGGTTGAGGGCCGTGTTCAAGGGCAAACGGGGCAACTTGGTGGTGGGGTTTGAACCTGCGCCCTTCTGATCAGTAGACCAACACCTTAACTAGCAGTGTTTCTAACGCTAACGAGACATTGTTAGCGCTCGTGTCTGCTGTAGTTCCTGTGCCGTGATTTCAGTCCAAACTGTTGCATTAATGTTTGAAGTTCAGGACAGGAGAAGAGAATCAATAGTTATTCAGGTCTGTAAGTGTAAAAGGATGTTTCAGGTGGCTTTTTATGAGTTTTATGTGCTCTGAGAGGGCGAACAAAACAACTTTTTTTTTTTTTTTTTTCACTTTGCCCAAGGTAGAAAATGGTGTCATTGGTTGACTTGTTACAAAATAAATCTTAGATGAGCTGAGAAAATTTTATATATATACAGTAGTATATACGCACAACTTAGCCTAAGAAGCCTAGCGTGCGCTCTAGATTATATATAATATAAACTTAACAAGCTATAACAGTATATATATATATATAACAGTATATATAAATAAATGTAGAGTGCATTTTATGCTTTAACTTATGAGCTTAGCTTGCGCTCTGGATTTTATATATACAATCACATATATACTGTATATATAAAACCACTTGACATTTTACAGTAAGTAACAGCATGTTGAGCCGTAAGTAAAGCATCAGCGTATTACGTTCCCTGCACCACCCCATTAACATTAATAAAGTAAAAGGTGCACGGTCCATCTGAGAATAGACGCTCCTGTCTGACGATGCACTCTGGGTAATGACGGGGCATTAGGGGAGATTTAGGTTAATGGCGATGCTGTTCATTAGAGCGCAGGCTCTCAGTTCTGCTTCCAGCCCGCAGGTTTAATTCTCTCACGCAGTCACAGAGAGAACGGCAGGATTTACTGCTCTGCCTCCGAGAAGCGTGTGCAGCCGGAGAGAGATCCGGAGCAAAGTAACCCACCGAACGCAGCTGGACGGAGATAGCTGCGAATAATTCCAGCTCTTTATACAGTATATGAAACGGTTCTGGGGTAATTCAATAATCGACTTTTTTTTTTTTCTAAAGTCATTAACGGTACAATAGCAACAGACAGAGAGAGAGAGAAGGAGCTCTGTCAGGCCTGGCTGGGTTTGAGTTGGATTAATCCAGCAGGTGTGTGTGTGTGTGTGTGTGTGTGTGGTCATAATTTTTGAAAGGATCAATTTCGCAGGATTTACTAGTCAAGTTTACCCAGGTGTCCGTTATTCACAGCCCGTCAGAATTAATCACTCTCCATGTGATGCTGTTATAGGAAAATAATCAACCACACTTCATGGCATGATGATGAACATCACAAAGATCATTCGTTTTCAAGAACAGCTTCACAGGACATGTTTTATTCCTCTTTTATCTATTTCAATTTATAATTTAATAGGATAGCTTTGCGTTTCTTTCTTTTCTCTTTTTCTGTTTAGAGTTGATTTCAACATGCAACATTGACAAATCACTTACGTTATAGCAGTTATAATGTACGAAGCTCAACGGTCGTTCCTCTAACCAGCATCTTTTGTGTCTGAGCGGTTACTATAGAAACGATGACACACTAGAGCGAGCGCATTAATGTATATTAACTGTCAGGGCTGCCGTTCTAGAAAATTAATCAGTTCAGAATTTAACACAGATGTAGAAAATCGAATACAAGGTATATGTATAAAAAACCTCAGGTCCAAAAGCAGTGTGTTTCCTGCTACAGAGGAAACTCATGAACCTGAACAAGACCGCGTGCTGCTTTAGAAGTCAGCGAGAAATCAGGAGCAGCGAGCGAGGAACCCGGAGAAGGAGAGAGTCGAGGATTAGAAACCGATCACACTCAGCTTCTTTCCAAATAAATCAAGCTGTCAGGGCGGCCCGGGGGAAGTGCAGCGTGCTGGAGTGATTTCCCATAGCCCTCGCAAAAACAGCCGATTCAGGCAGCCTTCATCTATCAAGAAGCAGCCGTGTACTCACACACACACTCACACACACACACACTCACACACACGCTCAGCTTTGACACATTCGGATCATTATAAACTCTCATTTCAGATGTTTGGAAGCAATCGAGGCATTTACGAGCCATCTGTGTTTGTGATGCGAGAGTGACTGGATGCCTTTGTGCGAAATATTTCACTTAGGCAACATCTGTCAGGCTTCGTTCTAGCCGTCGGTACCTCCGTCAGACCGCGCCCCCTACCTGAGCGCTAAGAAAAGAAAGCGATCGGGTTTTCAGACGGTTTTATGTTTATATCTGGGTGATGTATGCAGGCGCGGCGCTAATCTGGCGGCTCTAGCTGTCCCTCATGTCTTACAGTACACATTCGCTTAGTATCTCCAAAGAAACCAACGTCTTTAGCCTCTTTAATTTAAGAAAAACATAAAGCTGTCTAAATTTTATTACTGATACAGGATATCCACCAATCAAGCTACAGCCTTCAATAAAAAGAAGAGCTTTCTGCTTTGAAGCGAGCGAGAAGAAAGAACTAGATTCACACATCCTTCCTCCTGTTCAATCCTCTTCTCCACACTCTCGAAGCGGCACCTGAGCCTTATCTTCAGGCTCGCAACAGAACCAGCCGCCGCACTCCAGTATATAAGCCCCTGTCGCCATGGCAACCTGGATTGTGATGCTAAAACTCTGCGGAGTAAAAGATGGACCTAGAGTTTCCTTACATTAGGGTTTTGGATCATTTAGAACGGTTTCAAAACGTTGGGAGAACGTTGAATTTTGGTCAACAATTTCAGAATTAAGTTTTTTTTTTAAAGGTTTCTAGAACGTTAGAAGAATGTTCTCTAAAACAACTCGGGTTACCATAATGCTCAAAAATATAAACAGATTATTGATTTCAAATGACGTAATGTTAGTAAAATGTTAATGGAATGTTCTTTATAACCCGACAGGTTACCACAAGGTTTGTGAGATGTTTCGAATAACTTCAACCGTCCTACAGGGTTCGGAAAGACATTTTAAATGATTTAAACATTACTAGAATGTTAGAGGAATGTTCTCCGAAACATCACAGGTTCCCAGAAGATTCTCAAGAGATCTCGAACGATTTAAACATTACTAGAAAGTTAGAGGAATATTCTTTGAAAGCTCACTGCAAGGCATCTACGAGGTTTTAATGTAAAGGTTGCCAGATCATTAGGGGAAAGTCCTCTGAAACATCACGAGTTACCTAAAGATTCCCAGGAAATTTTAAATGATCTAAAACTAGAATACTAGAATATTATATTAGATGTTGCACCAACGATTGCAATCAAGCATTTGTGATAAGTGGCACTGAGACGTTCACATCGCTATGGAGCAATTTTGGCCCGCAATCTTTTTTTTCAGAACTGTTGAAAATTGGAGGCTTGTCGAGCATTAATGTCCTGCTTAAGGATCTCAATGGGATTTAAACTCTGGACTTTGACTAGACCACACCAAAACCATTTTTTTGAGCCATTCAAAGGTGGCCTGGTGTGTTTGGGATCATTGTCCTGCTGCATAATCCAAGTGTGCCTGAGCTTGAGGTCACAAACTGAGGTCATACTCCTTCAGGATTTTTTGGTAAAGCGCAAAATTCATGGTTTCATCAATTATGGCAAGTCGTCCCGGTCCTGAAGCTGCAAAGCCCCAGGCCATCACACTACCACCACCATGTTTCACTGTTGTTGGTATGATGTTCTTTTATGAAGCGCTGTGTAACACCATATGTAACATTTTTCTCACTTTTGTCTCATAAATATTTGCCCAAAAAGTCTTGGGGATAATCAAGGTGTTTTTGTCTAACATGAGACGAACCTTCTTTTTGGTTAAGCAGTGGCTTTCACCTTGGGACTCTACCACTGATGGAATTTTCACACAGGGCCAGGCAGGTTTGGGCAACTTTTTTTTCTTTAATAAGTGAAGTCATCATTTAAAAACTGCATTTTAAAATTTTTTTATTTACTTGGGTTATCTTTGTGTAATATTAAAATGTGTTTGATGAGCTCAACCATTTAAGTGCAAAAAAAAAAAAAAAGTAAGCAAATACCTTTTCATGGCACTGTATACCCTTAACCATAACTGACATCATTAAACTTCAAGGTTTGACTTGATCAGGAGTGTGTGGGTGTGTCAGATCACATGATGCATGATCGCTGATCTGAGAATACACTCGTAGTCGTGTACATTCCAGGTTTAATCAAAAAGCTAATTAAAAAGTACAAGCGCGGTCGTTAAACTCCAATTATGTTTCTTGTAGTAAATAATTCAGCTACTGTAGTTACATTAGAGCTGCAAAAATGCTATCTGAGCATTAGCAATAAAACTATAGTGACTACGAGAGTGTGTATTAAAGTCTTAAGAGTCATTTTAGATTTTCTTTTTCTATTTTTTTTTATTCAGTAACTGTTATAAATTATTCATTTGAACATTTACATCTCCGAGGTCTCGTTTGCAGCGTTTGCTTTATATTTCGCCCCAAAATCCCTGACTGTTAAATCTAATGAGCTCTCGGTGTTTGTGCTCGTCCTGCTGCACACACGTGAGCGCTGCGTTACTGTGTTCATTTACGACAGGAGGTTGTGCAGAGCGTAAAAAACAAAGCACGGTAACAGTGTGAGACGGCTGCTCTCGCCGCTTTCCCAGGACTCGTTATTCCTGAAAGGGAAAAAGAGGCTGTTTGTCTTGGACAGAGTTGCTTTTGGAGTCTGAGTGCTCTGGCTTATCTACTATAACTGAGTGATGGATGCTGGACTGCATGTTTCCCCTCTCGTGAGGATAAAAGTCATATACTGAGGACAGACGAAGCTAAGTGAGACAAGAAAGAACAGGTTCAGTACCTTAGCAGCACAGAGAGAGACAGAGAGGGGGGGAGGGGGGAGGGGGCAGGGTTTCCCCACATTCCTGAATTTGATCCCGAACCAGTGCGATCCAGAGATCATAGAAGATCATCAGGAGTTTGGCGCAGTAGGGCGCGTCACAGCGCGGGACAGATCCTAGGCATCTGAAACATTCTGCTCAAACTTTTGAAATGTAAACATTTGGAGACTTTATTATGTGTTTTTTTTTCTTTATTGTAAACGATCAGAGAGTCCAAAAATATGCAAAGTTCCTTGTTCATGGACAGCTCTGAGCTGGAGCACTCTAAGGCTACGTTTACACTGCAGGTCTCGATGCCCAATTCTGATTCGTTGCCTATATCTGATTTTTTTGACGGCCTGTTTACACGTTCTTTCAACTATGACTCATATCCGATACACGCGTTTACACTTGCCATACTAGGGTGCCTTTCCTTTTCCATGTCACCTCCGATGTTATAATTCCACACGCGCTTCCACCGGAGAATAACATTACGTCATTAAACCGCGAAGA
>JAOTRS010000004.1:1432931-1444924 GCA_028565755.1 Dinotopterus cunningtoni
TAGACTGCTGCTCTGGGTAGAGATAAGCAGAAGAAGATGAATGGATGGATGGATGTTTAGATGGATGAATAGCTGTAAAGATGGATGGATGGATGTATAGACGATGGATGGATGGTTGGACAGATGGGCAAATGTATATAGATGGCTGGATGGCTATATAGATAAATGGATGGTTGGACAGTATTGATGTATGGAATCAACACTAGACTACTGCAACTCACTCCTGGCAGGTCTGCCCCTGTCCATCATTCGTCCTCTGCAGCTGATCCAGAACGCAGCTGCACGTCTCATTTTCAACCTTCCCAAGTTCTCCCACACCACCCCACTTCTCCGCTCCCTGCACTGGCGTCCTGTAGCTGCCCACATCAAATTCAAAACCCTGATGCTCCCCTACAAAGCCAAAAACAGCCCAGCACTCACTTACCTCTCGGCTCTAATCACACCCCGCACCGCCCCGCACCACGTTCCCTCCAGATCCAGCGATCCTCCAGCCACTGCTCACCTGGTCCCACCATCTCTCAGGGATCAAGGAAGACGTGCATCTAGACTCTTTTCTGTTCTGGCACCTAAGTGGTGGAATGAACTTCCTCTAGATGACCGTACAGCCGAGTCTCTGGCAATCTTTAAACAACGTCTTAAGACATATCTGTTTCTTCAGTACTTGGGCTAATATTGGTACTTTATGGTAACCTAGTAACCCAGTGTAAGAATCTGTCCAATGATGGAAACTACAAAGCACTTTTATAAGTCGCTCTGGATAAGAGCGTCTGCTAAATGCCTAAAACGTTAATGTAGATATGGACGGCAGAATGGATGTATAAATGGATGTATAAATGGGTGGATAAATGGTTAGCTGGAGGAAAAGATGGAGGAATAGATGGAGAAATAGATGGATGACAAGATGGACAGATACAGTAGATCCAAGAAATGATAGATGTCTAATGGAAGGGGGGATCTAAAGTTGCAAGTCCAAAAAAAAAAGAAAAATTGCCAAGTTTCCATCAGATGTTTTGCATTCCTCATGGTGAATCACGACATGATGCACCCTTACCGTCATTCACTTTCAATTTCAGTTTGAGTTGTACAACACTTCTAATGACAGACACAAAGAATTCTGTGTTGTAGATTCAGATCTGTGTAAACAAAACAAAGCGAGAATCTCCCTAACACCACATGGGGAAGAAATCCCGAGCGTCAAAACAGTGATTAATATCATCACTTTCATATCGTCATTTCACAGGTTGTTTTCTTATGGTTCTGGTTCTGCGTGCACATATACACCAGGTTATACGGTAAACACCTGCTCGTGTGCTTTTTAATAAACATCCAGGAGAGATTACAGCGGGAAAGTTAACCTGGTATTCTACACAATAGAGTATGTAGAGTAATCAGTAAGCTAGAGTGTGTGTGTGTGTGTGTGTATGTGTGAGTGTGTATGTGTGTGAAATTAACTAGCGTCTATAAGCTAGCGGAAACATCTCAAGCGCCACGGAGATTTAATTACTTCCTAAATGTGTCAGAAACTTATTTCTGTAAAGTATTTGTAAACTCTTCGGTATTCGGTAATACATTGAAGTCAAATTAATTGTTTCTCCACATTTCGTGCTGTTTTCATCCTAAATGTGTCGTTTTCTGGTCAAAATATTTTAATAGTTTAAATAAATACTTGTTCAAACACACGTTAATTATTAAAGTTCGTGACAAAAATCAACACTGTGTCTTTCAAAACAGAAAACATCGAGGACAGACGACATTATTAAAAATAATCGCGTTATCCAATCTAAAAGTTTCTTCGGCTTCACGTTTGTTCAGTTTTGTCTGATTGTTTCTTCAGCGTAATTAACAAAGAGAAATAACACACGGCGTCAGTCATACAGCTGAAAGTTTACGATCAGGTGTGTTTAGGTAAGAAACCAGGTGAAACAAGTTTAATAACCAGTTCCTGGTTGGATTTTTTTTTTTTTCGAGATGAGTTCGGCAGACTTGAACCGCTGTCTGTGTTCGCTGCACGCGCGCTCCAATCCCTGAGATGTTCTGCATTAACTTCGGCGTGGCCTCGTGCAAACTCGAGTCTCCAGCCCTTTGGAATCCTTGACGTAGCTGAAGTGTGGAAAGACACGGCTTTGTTCTTGTCCCGCTCGGACGCGGTCGCTCGATGAATCTCTTCACGCTGATGACTAACGTGGATCCGAGAGCTGACGCGATGCATGCTAATGAGAGCGGGGCTAAATGAAGCCAGTGTGGCGCGGCCGTGGCACCCGCGCGCTGCCTCGGGTAGCGTTACGTCACCCTCGTGCTGCCAGGCCGGTTATCCGCACCGCTCGTGAACCCGGGCTCTATTTCACAGAACACACAGACCCACTGACCTCGCGGTAACAGCCTTAAGGATGGAATACAGATCAGCGTGTGTGTGTGCGCGCTTGTGTTTGCTTGTATGTGCTAGTATGAGTAACGCGGTGATGAGAATCCCTTACAGAACAACCGACATCATGTGACTTCGCAGAGCAATGCCGGTCATCGAACAAAGAAACTAAATCAGACGCAGATGGCAGCGTCAAAAAATGTCCCGAACTAATGAGTCAGACGGAAGCTAACAGGAGCTAATGCTAACGCGAGAGTGAAAAAAGGAGCAGGAACGTGTGCTGATTGATCACGTGTTAAATATACTTACGCATGATTGCAAGGAAGCTCTGATTGTCCAGGAGGATCCAGAGTCCAAAACCCATAATCAGGGCTCCAAAGATCTGCAGAGAGACAGAGAGACAGACAGACAGACAGACAGACAGACAGAAAGAGAGAGAGAGAATGAATCATAAACTGGAGTAAAGGGGAAAAGCAGGGCCTCACATTTTAAATTTACAAGCTGGTCGCTCCAAATCACTTGGACAGGACGAAAGGAGGAAAGTGTGTGTGTGTGTGTGTGTGTGTGTGTGTGTGTGTGTGTACACGAATGTATACACTGTGCCAGAGTGAACTGGAAGACACTAAGAAGTTCAAACCATTGTTTTTTTTAAGAGCCATCTCTCTCCCCCTGTCTCTCTTTCTAGCTCTCTGTTTCTCACTCAGTCTCTCTCTCTCTCTCTCTCTCTTGTTTTCCATCTGTCTTTCTCTATCTTTTTTCTTCCAACATCTCTCCTTTTCTCTGTCTGTTTCTCTCTCTCTCTTTCTCCATAACTCTCTCATTCTCTGTCTCTTTCTCTTTTTCCGTCTCTCTCTCTCTCTCTCTCCTCTCTGCAGTACATCACTAAAACATCTGGGATTGATCGAGTCCTGGCCGTGCGTGGCAGCCGGAGCTACAGCAGCAGGAGGGGGGGGGGGGAGGTTGTAGCGGATGTGGCCTGTGTCTGAGAAGACCAGAACCTGCCCCAAACGCACCCCATCAATCTGCGGTTCACAGTCCGGCCCGACCCCAGGGCCTGCGCTGAACACTTCCTGTTTCTGGCTGTAAAAGCTCGGCTGTGGCGTCGCTGCTCTCACACCGACCGCTCATTATATTTTCCAGTAACAGCGCAGCCTCGTGTGTTTTATTCCTCTTACACCTAAGCAAACTGCGGAAGATCAAACGTCTATAGCGTCTAAGAACCATCGTTCCCTCAGCAGCCTCTCACTGTCTCTTCCTTCCAGTTAAAATATAGTTGCAAGCAACGATGAGCGGGCCCAAGCACCTTGTGCCATCACCGGGCACACCAGAAAGACAAAAGTGGTACCAATACCAGTATGACATCATTTTAGAATAGAGGGAATTTTATGTCAAGACTATCAAAAAGCCCTCGGATGCTGGGGAAAAAAAAGCAATCACCATATGATGTCACTCAATGTGATGTCACACAGAAAGTTATTAACCACTTTTCAGCATAGGTTTACAGCGGCGTCACGGCTGACCCGTTTGAGCTATCAAAAATCTCTCTGCAATTTTGCATCCTCTATGTATTGAGCTCACATGGGCCGGGTTTGGTGGCGATCGCATAAATCCCCTAGGAGGAGTACATCAAACTCCATTGTGTGCGTTTTGCAAATGACCCAAAATAACTGACTTCCAGTTGAGTAGTGCCCATGACATGCAATGCGAAAGTTGTTCAGCTCAATGAGCTCTAAATATTCAATGGGTTTCATGTGCATACGTGCAAGTGTGTATGCAGCAAAATTTTGTGTCGCTCAGGCACTCTAATGGCAGCAGATTCCAACCGAGTTTTTGAGCATATTAAGACCCCCAAAAAGCCCCTGATGCTGGAAAAAAAAAAATCCTTAGAAGAACAAGAGTGCCCTCACACACTATGACATCAGCACTATCAAACAGCAGCACTTTCATAGCGATGTCAATGACATAACAGCCATGATGTCATAGTGCTTGGACCCTAAAAACCCTTGTTACAGTCACACGCATTCCTCGGTCTGATACAGCGAGCTGACACTGGAGACTTTGACTTAAGACTCCTTCCACCAACCTTGCATAAAACTGCACCATATTAGCAATTACACACAGGTTCTGTGATGCTAACCTTAAATATTTAAGACCGCTGTGGCGTAAACATGGTAAGATCCTGAGAAGCCTTTACAGATGACGTATAAAAGGGGATCGGGTCTGGTCTGGACCAACATCCTGAGCTTGTAACAGTACCGACCCGGCGTTTCAGTAGAGACCCAGCTCTGATATCAGTATTCTCAGAATACAGACGCTAAAAATAAAATTTCTGCTCCTGAAATAACCCGGTGCACCACCGGCGTAGTAGCGAAGGGTGTAATCCAGCACTTCGCCGCCGCTTCACTCTTTCATTCCCGGTACGACGTCGAGCCTAAACAACTCCTCCTGTGGCGCAGCTTTGATCCGGACATGTGTGCCGGGGATAATGCTACAGCTCCGGCCGAATTAGTTTGGACCTGGTAAGGGAGGCCTGTGATTTAAAGGGCGTATGTCTGGGTAAGAGGTTTCATTTAGTCAGGGTGGGGGCACGCGCGGGGGACCCGCAGAGACCCGGGTGGTTATCATCTCTGTAATTACAGGAATGTCTTTAAAAAAGAGAGCGAGAGAGACAGAGAGAGAGAGAGAGAGAGGGGGCTGATAGAGATAACTCTGTTAAAAACATAAATCTTGCCTGAACATAAAGTTCCCCAAAATACAGCTGTTCTGCAAACTGGAGAACGCCAAAAAAAAGTTTATGTTTCTTCATTTTGTAAACTGTAAAAATATGATCTTCCATCCAAGATTTCCTGACTTATTATTATCAATAACAGTTTCCTACATTACCCACAATGCTGCTGGACAAGCCAGCAATCCCTACAGGAGCAGTACACCTTTATCCAGAGCAACATTTTATCTCATTATACATCCGAGCAGTTGAGGGTTAAGGACCTCGCCCAAGGGCCCTACAGTGGCAACTGAACCGAACTGAACTGAACTGTAATCCATCGAGTGAACCCCTGACCATGATGCGGCGGCTCCTACTACTTTTTCACATTAGGGACCTGGGATCGTTTCTGAGAACATTTCACCCTCAAGTCTGGTTCATTCTGATCAGTGAGAACACAATCGTTCCGCGCTTGAGTCTGAAATGACTTGAGCTCAGGCAGTTCACGGCTAACGCAAGCTACAAAGCTAACTAGCTTCTTACACTAGGCTGAATCCCAAAGTCCCTCTCTAACCCCTGATCAAGGGCACTACTTAATGTGTGGGACAAGGGATTGTACACCCTACATAGCGCACTAGATTTCCATTTAATTTGGGATTCAACCATAGAACCCAAAAGTTAATGGAGCTGATCTTCTAAAGTAGAATAAGTGGAAATAAGTTTTTCAGGACTGTCCACCACCTCCATTGTACCAGTATAAATTTAAAACTACC
This sequence comes from Dinotopterus cunningtoni, assembly GCA_028565755.1. Taxonomy (NCBI): domain Eukaryota; kingdom Metazoa; phylum Chordata; class Actinopteri; order Siluriformes; family Clariidae; genus Dinotopterus; species Dinotopterus cunningtoni. Next base: position 1,438,771 of record JAOTRS010000004.1, read on the forward strand.
TTTAACCCTGTTAATGACACTAACTGTAAGTCACCAGCTCCATCAGTCGCAGTTTGTTAGTTCTACCAGGCCCAGGAGATATGTGTTGGTGGAGCAATAACTGGTTCAATAAAGAAACAAATCATAATTTGTTGATAACAAATGGTAAATAACAAATTTAGGATGCTGCAACGATAAACAGCAGCATTTAACCCCTTAGCATTTTGTTTATCTGCCAAAGTCAGGGTCATGAGACGTGGAGTGTCAAAAACACAAAAGAGAAAAGAATACTCACGAAGAACAGGAAATTAAAGAGAGACAGGAAGTACTTTGTAGCCGTGATGCAACCTTTGCCCATTTTGCTGACTCTGTAAAAGAAAAAAAAGAACGTTTCAGGACATTATATATTCAAAACATTAGCAATTATTATAACATAATGGAAAGATTTTACCATGTGATGTGAATAAATGTGAATCAGAATCATACAGTTTAATGCTTATGAAGTTTGTAAAACAAACACGAGTTCAAATAACACTTGAGGATTTTCTCCTGGTGTTTGTAGCGACGCTGCTTCTCCAGCTCGCGCTCTGAAGCCTGCACGCCGCGCGACGCGACACACTTCCTGACCTCGCAGCAAAACTGAAAGTAACGAGACATAACAAGAACGAAGACGCTACGCTGCGAGACAAAAGTTCAGCGTCCTCGGAGTGTGTCTGAGAAAAGAGCGGCCAGATGTCATCGGTTGCATCACCAGGCGACAGGAGACGCTCGTGTCGGTCGTGAAGACGCTCGTCAGACGCAAACAAAAGGGAGCGTTCACGCGCTGTTCACACTCAACACCTAAAACCTTATCAGTGCGAGTATTTATCATTTGTCTAATGTTTACGTGGGATTTTACCGGGATGCACGAGTTCACACAGGTCACAGTAAACCAACTCCTCATACAAAGTGGATTTTTGCTTTCATTCATGTCCTATTTTTAAGCTTTTTAAAGTTTAAAAATCGAGCCATCTCAACAGAAAACAACAACAAACAAACAAACAACAACAACAAAACCTCTTACACAAAAATTCTAGTGCATGTGAAAGTAGGGCTGTACTAATATACTCCAACATCGACATTCAGCGTAGATAATAAAACCTCATTCTAGATATTAAAAATCTATCCACCTATTTATCTATCTATTTATTTATTTATTTATATTTATCACATCATTGTTTAACAAATTTCTTATAGCATAATTTTTCAAAAACGCTCATCCACCATTTACAAAATTATTTTCTCTTTTTAATGTTACTTTTTTCTAAAAAATAAATAAATAAAATAACTGCTGTAATATACTTATATTTCACTATTGCTGTATAGATATTATAAAACACTCTTTTATCTGTTTATCAAAGCATCAGGTAATGTTTCTGTTAATTTTTGGCCATCTAATGTAATTATCTACGAAAATACACAGCAGCTTTATGTCTGTTAACGGTCCTTCTTCTGTCTCCTGCTAGCAAAATTTTTTTGCTAAACTATATTTATATCCTTATACACGTCATGTATCATAGAAACGCCTCTGAAAATTATGATGATAATTTTGTTGCATCGTTAAGCTTTTCATCGAAAAAAACAAATCACAGAAAAGACGATCACTGTTAATAATATGCATTGATATTTAATTACAAGACAGTCTTAACCAGATTGACTTCAAAGGTGTGTGTGCTCTCTGAGAGAACCTGCACTTTACAATTGAAAAGACTTAAAACCGGTTTGTAGACATGTTATAAAAGGAGCGCAGGCGGCTAATCGGTGACTAAAGAGAGGATGAAATAGCACAAAGCGTACAGTTAATGAACTCTATTGTAGAGAAATGCTATGCTATGCTAAAACAGTGCTATTCAGGAGGGGAAGGAAAACACATGGGATCAGGCAGCGCACCGTCACTGAAACTGAAGTCCACGCCCACCACAGAACTGATTGGCTAGTGGAGATGTGTGAGTGAATAAATGAAGTCTAAGAGTGGTTTAGTTTATCTGTGGATGTAAAGTCTGATCATGTGAAAGTTTATTAACATCGTTTGTAAATCAAGAAGCCTGTAAATCGTTAAATATTCCTAGTAGATATGAGGAACATATCGCGATTCTTTTGGGTGGTAATTCATGTATCGCCACACTGACTACAAAATCAAGTTTTTAAATTCTTTTTTAATTTGTATATTTTTGCATTAAAGGTGATAATATGATGCAGTTCCTCTATAATCCTACAGGTGGTGCACTCTAAACTATTCACCCACCAGCAGGCAGCATAGCATCCCGTGTGTCAGGACCAGATTTTACTAAATTTGTTTAACAAAATCTGACAAAATAACCACCATATTCAATCGTGATATAAATAAAATCGTGATACCTTAGAGAATCGCAATACAAATCGAATCTGCACGAGATATTGCGATAATATCGTATCAAGTGACTCCTGGTGATTCCCATCCCTAATTCATTCATTTAAATAGTTTAATATGAAGGTTGGGTGAGAATGTTATTATTATTATTTCTTATTTTTTACAAAATCAGGATGTTGATATTTTGAAATTAAGTCAATTTAAAACTCATAATACTAGATACGAAATCGTGAACAAGACCCAACAACAATGTAGCTAAAAAAAAATCTGCAACAAACACATCTTGACAAGACACTTCAGCTTTTCCTGTTGGCCCCGCCTCCTCATTCAATGGACAGCTAAAATCTTTGTCTTGTTCTATAAAAAAAAATTAAATTCTGACAAACGATCAGGGATTGTTGGTGGACATTTCGTGTAAGCACTTCTGATTAAAAAACATAAACGAGTTAGAAAGCGTAATGATTTGAGGATTTGAGGTATTTAGATCATCTTTCTTTGAAGTTCTTCTTTTCAAAGCTCAAACTATTTCAAAAAACGTCAGAAACGCCGAGTTAACAAACTCCGCTCTGCCTCCCTTCACCCCGACCTTATAAAAACCTCCTCGACTCGTTTCCTCGGCTGTCAGAATTTTCAAAGCGCTGCTATTTATATCCATAGGCTGAGCGAGGGAAGAGCGGAGGTCTGACGGATGATCACATTACTGTCTTTTACTTATCATGGACACTCCTGCAAAAGAGAAAAAGTAAAAGGACAAAGTAGGACACTTTCCTGTACCAGTCGCAACACGAAATAAAACGACACAAAGGAAGAAAGACACGGGAAAAAACGTTAGTCTAATCCTTTACTAAAGCCTTGGACATGTCAGAACTGAGATGATAAAAGTAATACAAGAAGAACAGCATTTATTCTACCGTAAGCGGTTAAACCAGACGTGACATGAAACCGGGACCGCAAAATAAATGCAATTAAAAAAATTAATTAATAATCAGGTAAATAACAAAGAGATATAGGTGATATAAGTGTGAATTATGAGGTAATGAAGTGATTTGAAACAAGTGTGATATGCTTCAGATGTGCATGTCAGAACATCTGTACTTTTTTAAAACATCTGGAAAGAGTGTTAGAAGTTCCCTATGGAGGGGGGGGGGGGGGCAGACGAGCTGAAGTTCATCAGCATGCGACACACAACGAGGTGCTAGTTAACACCCCAAGGCCTTTCCTCTTTCCAACCCTCCTCCACACACACACACACACACACACACACACACACACACACACACACACACACACACCCTGCTGAGAGACAGGGCCAGCTTTGATTTCCCACAACAACAAAGGCAGCTTTTCAGTGACGCTTTTCACAGCTTACAAAAGCAGAAACTCTACACACACTAAAGACGTACACTGGCTTAAACGGTCCACGCCACACAATGAGTTCTGCAGAGATTTTTTTTTTAAACGAGCAGCTCAAAATTGTTCATAGATCCCGAAAAACAAGCTTCTCCATCCAGACGCCTTTATATCCGCGCCTGACACAAACTTGACAGCGAGCAGCACCACACAGTCGCAGATGGCCCGACCCAAATCACGCTGGCCTTTAAATAAAGCCCCGTCCGCTCTTTCTCTCCGTCTCCAGACGACTTAATTCAGTCTCGTGAATGCCGGATGGTTTCCCGTGGCAACCATAGAAACGGGAGGGTAAAGAACAAGTGGATCCTCTTGAGAAAGCAAACACTCTCACGCTCCGTGGCATGTAAACAGGAAAAATAGTAATAATAATAATGAGGCCGGCGCTGGTCTACGTTCATTCCAGCACCTGAAGACGATGACTCTGGTTAAGTGGGGTCCTCAAACCGGTCCTTAAAAAGACCAAGAGGAAAAGTTTAACCCCATGTCTGTTCAAACTAGCAACCGACAAGCCACATGTGTATGTACTGTATATGTGTGTGTGTTCAAATTCAAATTTAAATTTTATTTGTCACATACACAGTCATACACAGTACGATATGTAGTGAAATGCTTATACGACCGCCTGTGACCTTAAAATTTTTAAAAACAATTGACAAGAAATAAGAGAGAAATTGAAAAAGAAGCAAGAAATAAATAAATAAATAGTTTACCTATAAGAAGTTAGACCAAAATATAAAAGTTTTCGAAATATATATGTGTGTGTGTGTGTTTGGGTGTGTGTACATTTTCTGCGGTTATCATTACAAAATGAAATAAATAAATGCTTGTACAGCACTTGTGATTTAAATCGTTATTAGGATTAAAAACAATCTCCGCAACTACTTCCTTCCAATCGGGACATTTCATGTGACACACATTTAACGAGAGGTTGTACACGGCAAGATATGATGAAGTGTCTGGATTTGCCACTTCTTTACTAACTAGCTAAACAGTAATGAAATTAATTAAAATACTTGATATTTAGTAGGAATTATATAGTCAGGGGAAAAAAACATGGCACAAGAGCAGAACTGAAGAATGTTCAATTATACATAAGATATGTTATACATAAGATCGGTCCGAGGGATCAATCAAGCCAATCGTTTGGATCTGCTGCTTCAGGGCATCATAACTTACTTGCTTGCAGTTGAAAAAAACTTATGCATGACCTTGAGTGTAATATTACTCAATTATTGTAAAACAATTAAATATTTGCTTAATAATAATAAAAAAGCGCATCATCTTTTAAAGTCACAGTCTGCATATGTACATGAATATGCAAATTATGTCACTATAAGGTCACTACTCCTACCTAGCACCCTAGCATACCTAGCTACATGCTGCTAGCTTACGTCAGTTATGGGTAAGATTACAGTATTTACATCATAATGGACAACTTAACAAGATTGTGTAGGAAAGCTAACAAGCTTAGCATGCAGGTTCTTTAAATGCAACATTGTTATGCCTTAATCTTGAACCTGATTGGTCTGAAGCTATGATGTTTGTTAGTGACATCACTGATGAGGTTTTACAGTAAATACTGTAAGTAACCCCTAAAACAACAACAATAATAAAAGCAAGTTATTAAGTTCCGGGTGGAAACATCTTAGTAAAGACTGCTGCAGTGACACTATATAAAAGAGACACACAAACTACACTTCCTGTTAGAATAAAGACAAATGTGGAATCCGGTCGAACTGGACCTCTAGCTGTTGAAAGCATGTTGATAGCCGTGTCAACGTCTACTGAAGGATGACAAGAAGAGCTTAAAACGTACACCATTTTAGGAAACATTTCTGAAACATACACAGTTTACATCATGCAGAGCGAGAACAGCAGACTGTGTTCAACAGCGAAACATGTGTTTCACATTAGAACTTCACAGCAAAACCAGCGCCAGATTCCGCTGGAAAGTCAGAGATGACCTACATTCGGAAAAGCATTCGCTCCACTACCACCACCTCATAAGGAGGGCATTAACCCCCAGTGACAGATGTCCCATTAATTCACTGAGAAAAAAAAGAAGAAGAAGCTGACACACAGAGCTGGTATTTAGTTGTGTTGTTGATCAAATCAAAAGCTTGACCAGTTCACAAATAGCAAACAGAGCTAATTTTGTAGTTGGGTAACTAGTACAATTTATATTTACGACCCCCTACGGACCACAAATAAACCTTAACAAGGAGTCCAGACAACAAGGCACAATGGCGGGACAGAAAGAAACTCAGCACAGAACTTCATCCAAAAAAAGAAACATATATATTTTTAGAGATTTTAATTACTGAAGTTTAAATTCTTAGTTTTTATTAGTAAATCTATTATAAATAAGAGTAAAAA
>JAOTRS010000004.1:1454280-1468344 GCA_028565755.1 Dinotopterus cunningtoni
CACACACACACACACACACACACACACACGTGATGCGCCTCAGATCTTCTTGGGCCGACGGCTGAGCTGGCCGTAGAACGACAGGGTGATGAGGAGGAAGACGGCGTCGCTGAGGAGGAGGAGAGCGGCTCCGTTGGACAGCGTCCCCATCTCCAGGAGTGAGACGGACGTCACTGTGGAGACACCAACGCTTTAGAGACAATGTTCGGGAGAAGCCAAGTGAAAATTAAACACATTTGGCTGCCAGAAGGCTGAGTGCCAGAGTGGTGTGTGTGTGTGTGTGTGTGTGTGTGTGAGAGAGTGTATTTAGGTCATGACATCATTATGCCGCCCTCGTGTGATCATAATGCACAACTGTGATTAACACAGAGACCAGAAGATGGCGCCGTAATCCTGGATGTTTGGTGCAGAAGCCCTGAACAGTCTGGCATCGAGTCTAAACCATGTCCGTCTCTGATCCAATCCAAACATGTTTTAAGATTTTCATATAGTTGATGGATATTTGTTCAGATCGCAGGATTATACACAGTACAGCCGAAGCCAAATGTTTTGAGAATGATAAACAATAATTTTCACAACATTGAAGCACAACTGCTTCAATGTTTTTAGATCTTTGTGTCAGATGTTCCTCTGGTACACTGAAGTATAATTACAAGCATTTTATACGTGTCAAAAACTTGTATTTACAATTACATTAAGTTTATGCAGAGAGTCAATATTTACAGTGTTGATCCTTCTGCAGTTCACCCTGACATGCTGTCAATCAACTCCTGGGCCACATCCTGACTGATGGCGCAGCCCATTCTTACATAATCAATGCTTGTAAGCTTGAGTTTTTAAAAGTTTGTGGGTTTTTGTTTGTCCACCCGCCTCTTGAGGATCGACCACAAGATCTCAATGGGATTAAGGTCTGGGGAGTTTCCTGGACATACAGTACTGTAGACCCAAAACTTTGATGTTTTGTTCCCCAAGACACTTTTCCTTATGGCGAGGAGCTCCATCATGCTGGGAAAGGCATCGTTCATCACCAAACTGTTCTTGGATGGTTGGGAGAAGTTGCTCTAATAGGATGTTTTGTACCGTTCTTTATTTATAGCTGTGTTCTTATTAAAAAAAACAAAAACTCCCTTGGCTAAGAAGTGACTTCACACATAAATGGTCTCTGGATGCTTTACTGCTGGCATAACACAGGACTGATGTTAGCGCTCATCTGTTCTTCTCCGGATGCCCCAAACAATTGGAAAGGGGATTCATCAGAGAAAATGACTTTTACCCCTTCGAATCCTCTGCTGTCCAACCCCGGTACCTTTTGCAGAATATCAGTCTGTCCCTGATGTTTTTCCTGGAGAGAAGTGGCTTGTTTGCTGCCCTTCTTGAAATGTATGAAGGTGAGCGCTACCATCAGTCTTGTGTCATGGCAACAGTAAGGCATCCTGAGAGCATTCATGTGTGGTGTTGCTTCTCAGCCAGTGGAGTTTATTTTTGCCCAAGAACACAGCCATGAATAAAGAGCGGAACAAAAACATCAGTTTGGTGTCGAACAATCCCTTTTCCAGAATTTTTCCAATAAGGCGAAAATGATGACTAAGTGGCTTAAGGAACAAAACATGGAAATTCTGTGTCCATGTCCAGGAAACTCCCCAGACCTTAATCCCATTAAGATCTTGTGGTCGATCCTCAAGAACCCAGAAATTCTGACAAACTCCAAGCATTGATCATGTAGGAATGAGCTGCGCCATCAAGTCAGGGTGTGGCCCAGGAGTTGATTAAGAGTAAATCGCAGAGGTCTTGAAAAAGAAGGATCAACACTGTAAATATTGACTCTCTGCATAAACTTCATGCAACTGTCAATAAAACACTTCGACACGATATGCTTGTAATTATACTTCAGCACACCAGAATATATCATCTAACATCCGACACAAAGATCCAAAACCACTGAAGCAGTAAACTTTGTGAAAATTTATATTTGTGTCATTCCCAAAACTTTTGGCAAAACATGTGCTTGGTCTAATGAGTTATCGTTTCTGTGGGAATCAGCTCGTTCAAATAGTCATGTACGCCAGACAGACGAAACTGCACATTGTTCTGGGAGGAGCCGCCAGTGTCAGCACTTTACAAGAGTCAGCTTCATGACAGAGGAGTTTGCGCTTTGCAAACTTTTTTCTAACTTTATGAGAGAGAACGCAGTGTGTTTATACTGTAGCTGCTACGATCTGTAACACTTCAAGGGCGTGCTGCTGGAGTAAAATAATAAAAAATCAAGAAAATAATAAAACAAACTCTGCTTCATGACAACGCATCGCCACTGATTATTTTCCCACAACAGCACAACACTGAGTGTGTTATTCCTCATCTACAGTAAGTGTGTAAGAGCGGTGTTAGTTCGGCTGATAATGTCCGAGGGAGGAAAACTATAACAGCCAACACGCCTACGCAGGACCTTCTAGGATCTTACCTAGGAACTGTACGCCCAAGTAGCACGCTTCGGTGAGCAGAGTCCACTGTATGATGACTTTCTCTGCTGTGTAGAGGCCGTTCCACAGAATTAACGAGATACCTGTTGGGGAAAGGTCAAACACATACGGCGAGGGTCAAACACTAATCTCTGATTACCACATCATCGAGTACAGTACACACCAATGCACGCTGTGAAGTGCTCGTGTTAAGGCAGGCCAAACACACAGGCTTCAGGTTGAAAGCGCGAGTCTTCGATGCATGGGCTTTTTGATGATTTGGCTCAGAGGCTGAGGAACACAGAGAGAATCCCTCTGATCTCCTCCCTTAATGCCGGATATGGATACACAGGGACCAGCTGCTGCTTCTCTGCCCCCTACTGTAAACCATCTGGCACAAAGATTATCTCTGGTCTCTGCACATCTCACACGTGATCGTCAGAAGCTACACCTTGCTTCGGGCTAATTATGAAATAAAGATCAGCCGAGCTGGATGAGGAGTCACAGAGGCTCGCGGAGGGAGGGTTTTGTAACACAAGCTAGAAAACCCAAACGCTCACTCTGGATAAATCAACCACTTCACCCATAATGTATTTGAAAAAATATCTGTATTTTAAGCTACGTGTTTAATAATCATCAATTGTGTGTATGTAGCAAGACAGGACTTCTGATTGTGCAGAATAACAAAACACAGTTCTGAGATTAAAATCTCCCTTTATAATCCCCTGATACACTAATGCACTTATCCCAGTGTTTCACTAGTACTTGGACACCATCAATGAAAGTTTTCTTAGTACGCCGGAGCCGTGATCAGACTGCCTGCTTTACATCTAAAACCCTGGAACTCCTTTGAAACGTTGCACCGTTAATTGTTCTACTGCGGCTAAGAATGAGTCTCATCACAGCTTGTGCGCCTCTAGTATTTTACATTGACTCTAGAATAAGTATATAGATATCATTCTTAAAGAAGTACAGTACAGAGGTACCTCGTCATGGCGAGCAAATCTGTGAAGAAAAAAATACAAAGGAAGCGTCGCATCCACACACACACATACATACATACAGTACAGAGATTATGGCAGCGCCAGGCGAGCTCTTAAGGTGAAATTTCGTACTGTGAAACACATGTTCCCATAGGAAATAATGTAAACGCATATAATCCGTTCCAGCCACCCAAAAATATTACCAATCTTAGCAATTTCCAACACTATAATTATAATGATGTGTATAAAAACATTTAAATAATTTAGAAAAGACATGTAAATGAAGTAAAATATGAAATAAATAAACATTAATCCTCGCTCAACGTTAATTTATGATTCCTCTTGGCACCGGCTGCTTTAAAAACCAAACTGAAAGCGTCTCCCTTTTTGCTACCGTCCTTGATAACATTCTTGGGACCCCATGGTGCTGTGTCTTTACTAAATCTTACACAATTGAAAAAAAAAAAAAAATTCACTTCGCTTGGCTTTCCACTCACACAAACAAGTTTTCAGTTCTTGAGGAGAAAATTGGGAGGCGGGGCGTTCATATGCGAAGGTAAGCTATAGAGTAACATTCCTTACTTGTGCTTTAGGAGTAAAATAAAGTAAAGTAAAAAAAAAAATGTTTGGAGGACATGTATCTAAGTGTTTATGTCTCTTATATTCAACAGCGAAGTGTTTCAATAAAAAAAAAAAATACAAAAAACTGAAAGCTTAGTAGGTTAAACGGTTAAAGGGTGGCGGTCGTGGTGGCTCAGTGTGTTAAGGCTCTGGAGTTACTGATCGGAAGGTTGGTGGTTCGAGCCCCAGCTCTGCCAGGGCCCTTGAGTGAGGCCCTTAACCCTGTCTGCTCAAGGGGTGCCGTGTAAAGGCTGAACCTGCACTCTGACCCCAGCTTATTAACAAGAAGCTGGGATATGTGAAGAGTAAAGAATTTCACTGTGCAGTAATGTATGTGTGATGAATCAAGGCTGAACTGAACTGAACGCTATGGGTTTTGGGTTTCAGCCGACATTTGAGAACCTTCATTAAAAAAAAACATCATTTTTATTGATTTCTTTATTTTATTATAATTATTACTTTTCATATTTAAGTAATATTTTCCTAAGAACAGCTTGTGCACTATGCGTGAAAGGGTAAAATAAGCGAGTGTGTGCATGTAGACCTGCTGTGTGTCTGCACCACTCGGATGAAGAAAGCACACAGAACCCCATTAGTGCTCGATTCTCCATGTGCACCCTGAGGTGCGCCGAAATCTAAACAGATGAGAGGAAAATGCACTGCATCTCTCTCTCTCTCTCTATGAAAAATAATAAACTTGTTTTTATAATCAGATCTCAAGTATTTCCCTCGCAGGAAATATTCACCCCCTTCCACCAAAACACTGTAATCTTGTGTTGCGTTACTGGACCTCCTGCGGGGGTTTGATTAGCGCTGCCTCCCGAAAATGACCCAGGACCGGCGGAGGAGTGTCTGTTCTTATTACTCGCGCTGCTGCAACCCTGCACTGCGTGAGAGCGAGTCGAGACTGCACCAGTCATCCATTTTTAAAAAGCTCAGGGTTTCAAATATTTATACCACTCACAATCCGGCATCGATTTAGCGGGGCAAATAAAAAACAGGGCGTCTCTCGTGTGTGTGTGTGTGTGTGTGTGTGTGTGTGTGTGTGTGTGTGTGCGGAGGCCTGAAAACATCCGGCGTGGATCCGTCGCTCAGCGTGGGGTAATGAGACGAGCCTGCACGCCGCTGTCACTCACGTAAACGCTGTGAGGAGACGCAGCTGTCACAGAGCAGGAGTGTGAAGAAGAAAAGAACAATACGGAGAGGACATTTCTGCAAATTTAAGCACAGGCAGAAAGACACGAAGAAGAAGACGAAGAAGAAGAGGAATCTGACGGCCCTCGTGTAGCGGGCGGGAGCATAAACTGCTCATTTTACACCACTATGATAATGTTAGAACTGTTTATTAGCGAGGTTTAAAAAAAACAAAGACAAGCAAAAACCCCTAATAATTCATGCACAGCTTATTGCGCTCTGTAATATTCCTGATTAGTTTCTTTTACACATGAACAACTGCAGTGTTATTACTACTGCTTTTATTACTGTTGCTTTATTGTCCTCATTCTTTTTCTTCTTCTTAATCCAACCATCCATCCCTCTATCTACAGTATATATCCATGCCTCTCTTCATCCATTCTTCTGTTATCCCTCGATCCATTCATCTATCCATCTAACCGTCTATTCATCCATCCCCAAAGGTGTATTCATCTATCGTTCTATCCACTTATCCCTCTATTTATGTATATCTGTCCATCTATTTATATACACACATATATATATATATATTCCTCTATTTATCCATTCATCTACCTATCCCAATACCCATCTATCAATTTATTAATTCATCCATCTATCCTTCCCTCTATCCAGCCATCTATCTATCTGTCTATCCATTTAACCATCCATCTATTCATTTATTCATCGTTCCATCCCTCTATCTATCTATGTTTCTCGATATCATCCTTCCATCTTTTCATCTGTCTGTCCCTCCATCCATCCATCTATCCATTTGTCTATCAGTTCATGTATTTATCCATTCATCCCCCTATTTATTTATTTACCCATATTTCCTTCTCTCTATCCATCCACCTATTCATGTATCTATCCCTCTATCCTTCCTTCACCCACCCATTTATACATCCATATATTTATGTATCCAACTATTCATCCATTTATCTACTCATCTATGTACTCATCTATTTACTCATCCATCCATCTACACCATCCATCCAGCTATTCATCTATCCATCTACCTTTACAGCTATAAATCCATTTATCCACCTATCCATCCACAAATCAATCTGTCATAGAATCATTTATCTATCTATCCATCAAATTATTCATCCGTCCATCCCTCTATCCATTTATTTACCCATCTATCAGGCTATATATCTATTGAATGATTATTAACATTATTTTAAATTACCATTACAAAGAACCAGGATGTCCCAGTGGAGCATCTCTACACTTCTCTTCTTCTTCTTCTTCTTATTATTATTAATGTACTTGTGACTCAGAAACCCTAAAATTCTTTATTTTTAAATATTCATTTGTTTTCAATGTTTAATGTCTAAGCTGCACCACGCCGTCCTGTCATCCAAACCACTGCAACATCGTGATATCCAACTCCTCCCGCGTCTAATCCAGCTCAGACTCCTCACAGGCCAACACGAGTGGGACGTCAGGCTCGTCATTCTCTCAGTGATTTATTTAACATTAGACAAATCTGTCAAAATCTGAACCTGCAAGAACGACAATCTGTTCAGCACCAACATCAGCCAAGTCATCTCGACATCCTGTTATAATCGTGTCATGATCAGATCCTTCAGGTTCAAATCTGTAGAAAAAACAACCTGTACGTACTCAGAAGAGCTCCTCCGTAGAGTCTGATGGAGATCCTGGTGGTGGCGAGCTCAAAGACAATCTCGTAGAGCTGACTGGGGAAAGCCAGGGCCTGAAACACACACACACACACACACACACACACACACACACACACACACACACACACACACACACACACACACACACACAGCACGGATCAGTGACGACACTGCTAACGAGAGGATCCAAATGAGATCAGGTGTAAGTTTCCTGTCTTCCTGTCTGCTGCTGATGGACGACAGTATCGCAGAAACCCTGATGGAATGGGGTTGGGGGCGTGGCCAGGCAGGGGTAGCCTGTACCAGAAGCTTTGAACTTGATTTCTGATCAAAAAGCTCAGGAATGTTTTAACAACACTTAAACACACGACCTCTGTGTGGTCCGTGTCGAACAGCAGCGGAGATACTCGTTAAATTCTTGTATAACGAACTCGCCCTGATAAACAACGCTTCACTTTAAATAAAGACGTTTAGTTTCCCTGCTGTTAAGTCGGGTTATTAAGGTTTGCACGGGACACAAAACCGGCTCATTAAAAAACACAGGACAAGATATTTTGGTCGACCTTAAAGTGCTGAGTCCTGGCGCTGCCATAATCTGTGTACTGTGTGTGTGTTTGTGTGTGTGTGTGTGTGTGTGTGTGTGTGTGTGTGTGTGTGTGTGTGTGTGGATGCGGCGCTCAACTTGTATTTTTCTCCACCGATTTGTCCAAAGCAAAAACAAGAAAACTTTTGTCTATGTTTTTGTTCTCCTCTGCGTTTTCTGCTCACCAGTTTTTAAGCCAATGAATTCACACGTCCATAAGGATCACCCTGTGCTTCGTGCCTCCTTCTGAACATTTCGGACCAGACCCGGAGCATGACGATCCTGACCAGGGTCTTAGGATCGAGTCCGGTGTTTAATTTAGTATGATTTAATTTTAGTTTTTGAGTCCAAGGTTTAATGTTGACATCAATATCAATATCAATATCAGACATTTGCGTATATTTATATTTATTGATTGGGACTCAGAAATAGTGCAGAATCTCACTACATTAATTACATTAAATCTCAAAAGATTTAATGTAATTAACAATTAAACATCAAAATTCTAAAACGTACACCTTATCAATTTATTTATTTTTTAATTTTTATTATTTATTCATAATAATAAAAATACAATTTTTCATGTTCTGGTCTCAAACAATGCAACTCGAAACTTGTGGTGTGAACAGGACAAGAATTTAAAATATATATTATTTTTTAAAGATGTGTATATTTATATTAAAACATATGTACAAAGGTGCATGCAGCACTCACCACTAAAGCTGTAGCTGTGAACAGAACGGCGGAGATAAAGATCCAGAGTCTGTAACGAGAAAAACATGACATAAAAAAAAAAAAAACAGAAGCAGAAGAAGGCGGCGGCGGCTATTTCAGGACTGAGACGACACCCGTGTTCAAAGAGATTTGAAGAGACCCACTACTGAGAAAAAGGCCATCATTTTCAGGATCTCTCACACGGAAACACACACACACATGTAGAAAAGTGCCCTGGACTTCCTTGAAGTCCTTTTTTTTTTTCAGCTTACCTTAGACCTGTGGGTTCTCGTACAGCAAACTTGATTTCGTTGCCCAGCATCTGACTGATCTGAAAAACACGAGCAGAAAGTTAATGACATCATCAGCATTCTTCACCGGAGGCTGTAGTTTTCTGTATCTTGCACTCATCGTCCCCTGTACAGTCCTGACCTCGCTCCAAGACATTTCCACATGTTTGAGCAAACATTAAAGGAGTTTCAGGGAGGCCGGCGTTTCAGACGTGAAACAGACAGGCGGTCTGTACCTTGATGGTGTCCAAGCGCTAGTGAAACACTGGGATGAGTGCATTAGTGTAGCAGGGGATTATATAGAGAAAAACAGAATAGAGAGAAATCTGGACTACTGGTGTCAGAGGAACAACCTCCTCCTGAACACCAGCAAGACAAAGGAGTTGAAAGTAGACTTCAGTACAAAGCAGGAGAGAAACTACCAGACCCCCTGTGGAGATAGCGGACAGCTTCAGATACCTCTGTGTTCACATCACGCAGGACGTGTCATGGTCTCCACCACCTCAGACCCTTGAGAGACTTTATCCTGCCCTCCAAGGTGCACAGGAACTTCTAAAGCACATCCTGACGGGAAACATCACGATCTGGTTCGGGAACAGCACCATGCAAGGACAGAAGACGAGCTCTACAGAAGGTGGTCCTGATCCGCACCGAGCTCCCTGACCTGCACTCGATCTACAGCAAGCGGTGCTGGACCAACGCCAGGAAGATGGTGAAGGACCTCAGGCACAACAACAATAGACTGTTCTCTCTGCTGCGCTTCCGTTCCCTGAAGGCCAACAAATCTCGGAAGTACCTTGCGTCTAATGTCCAATCACAAGAAGCACACTTCTAGGGTTCTTCTTGTGATTGGACATTGCTCACATTTTTTACACAAATGAGGACTGCACTCGGGTGTAACTGCATAACCGATGCTTAACATCGATACACTCCTATTTCAATTCCATTTTACTTTATTGTTTGTACATATTGTAAATTTTACAGCTAAAGTTTTCTATATTTGTATAATTTTCTCTTATTTAATATTTAATTTCTTTATTTAAATTGTAAGTAACTCTGTCTGCAAGACAAGCAAAAATGTTTAAATACGACTCGATAAACGAGCGATGTTTTGCAATACAAGTAGTATGTAAACGCTTCGTCTCCCGAGCGTCACCTGATCACAACTGAGCCAATTGTTGTTCTCTCTCTCGCGTGCGTGCGTGCGTGCTGCGGCATTGTGGGTAATCGTCTCTCATGCTCGTCCTCAGCGTGCGTGCATGCGTGCGTGCATGGTATAGTCAACATCCGTGCACGTGTGTATTGTTTACTAAAGCATTGTGACCACGTGTGTGCATGTAAAGCATTTTTTTTGTGTCCATGACAACGCAACATCAGAGGTTAGAGAGGTTCCTTGTTAACGGCATACAAAAAGATAAAGTCTCTAGTTTAGCCAGACAGCGGTGATTCTGTGTGTGTGTGTGTGTGTGTGTGTGTGTGTGTGTGAGTGTGAGTGTGTGCGTGAGAGAAAGTCATCCTACACAATAACCCCACCCTCCTACTCTCATCCTCTCTCTCGTCTCCCTCACACCAGCCACGATTCCTTTCAAAGGTAAAGTGCAGGTTCATTTGTTTTATTTTTACTGTATATTTTGTTTTAATTATTTTTATATGAATATTTTTGGGTTGTGGAACCAATCATCAGAGGTTCCATTATTCCTTGTGGAAATTCGCGTTGATATACGATTGCTTTGTAAACAACAACGGTCATGTAAACATTTCACCGCGTATCATACCGTGTATGGTTCTGTGTATGTGACAAATAATATTTGAATTTAAAATGAATGTCGTTTTTATTCCCAGAACTTTGACTGTTCTGCACAATCAAAAGTCCCAGTTTGACTCGAACTCCCCCAGAGATGCCACGAGATCACAAACACACAGGAATTTTGAGAGTGGACGGATGTTCTCTCCAGCAGCCCGGCTGAAGACAATCTAAACACAAAGAGGAAGCGCATGACTCCGCGGTGGGATTATAAACGCTCCAGCCAACTCAGATTTACTGATATCATGCTGATGATAAGCTGAAAAACTTGCCTAAGAACAGAGGACTGTTTTTTGTTGTTGCTGCTGGTTTGTGTGTTGAGGTTTGACGGAAGGGAAGAAGGTGAAAATGAGCTTTCATGGAAATAATAAGTGCGATTTCTTTAGAATTCTGTGCTTGGATCCAGAGAGACAGAAGAAATGCTGCACTTTTTTTAGAAGAAAAAAAAAATTCACAAAACAAAACTGCACCCACACACACACACCTCGAGCAGATTTAAACAGCTTTCGTGTCTGTCCAGAAACTGCACACTCATATGTACAACTTAATAATCTGGCAATGTTACTACTGCTTTTATTATTAAAATACTCTGTCTCACCCTATTACAGGAAAATCATCAACAATGAGTTTGTATAATGAAGCAGAGTCACTTTTACTACTTCCCTGAAGTTAATTATCTTCCTATAAATTTTATATCATCACATCACTCTCCAAACAAATATTAAGCGTTATTGATTAAAGAACGAAACACGCTCTACATCATACATCATTTTTCAATCAGTAATAACAAAAAAGTATGTTGTCAATGTAGCTTGCAATCACCTTTGCCCTAACGATGTCCTAAAACATGTTACAAAGTGCAGACACTGGAGACTCCCTCTAAAAAATGTTAAATAAATTTCCTTTGCGTGGCAGCTTGAATCTGTGAGTCTTCACGGTGGAGGCGTTAAAAAAGATGAAGGATAATGTTGCAAGACAAGCGTATTAATAATGTATATAAACATAAACAGAACCATAGTAGAAATACAGGTAGTCCCCTAGTTACGTTCTTAAATGAATAGTTTCAAACAAATCTCGGAAGTACCTTGCGTCTATTGTACAAAAAATAGACACTGCAGTGCACCAGATCCCAATGATGAAAACAGTGAATTTATATAAATAATTCACTGAATCAGTCCTGAAGCACGATGATAGAAAATGTCTGTCCTGTAAAGCTGTCCTGATGGTGAGTTCACAGTCCAATACAGTGGAAAACAGCTTTATATTGTATATACGTCTCAAAGGCATATAAGACTCACTTTGTCTGACTTAAGAACAAATGTGACTTATGAACGTGCTCCAGGAACGGGGACTACCTGTACTGCGATGTGATATTTTGGTCTTCTCGCTCACTCTCAACTCTTATTGTTCCCTTTTCTGACAGCATTGTGGTAATCAACAATGTTCCTGTAACACTAAGAGGCGAAAATTAATTTACTGCAATTACTAAATGAAATTAGTTTTTCCCCACCTAAATATCATAACTGCGATAATTATTATTGAAATATTATATTTAAGTCAGAACTGGCACCTGTGATAAAACAGCACGCTTTAAGTACAGGTTAAAAATACAAGTCTGCTAAACCAGCTGACTCTATTAAAACTCATTTAAAGATATTCAAATATATTTTTAAATCAGCTCTGAGTGGGGCAGCAGTAAAGTGCACGCCCGATCAGTAAAATATCTAGAACACAGTTAAACTTATCTAGATTTTCTTATTTTAAGAAAGATGTTTTTAGATATTTTAACTTGCTAATATATAATATTATATACATACAATATACACTCACTCTTTCTGTATCACGCTTTTAAACTCCATGCACACAGACCACGAGGCGGGAATTGAACCCTCGACCCTACGATAACGAGACGACAGTGCTGAGCTCTACGCCACCGTGCTGTTGATGTACGTACTGTTTCCGGTAATTATGCTTTAATTAAACACATGTAAATGACGCACTTATAAATATTTCAAGCACACGTTCACTCTCGGAGCCGGCCATCAGCGCGGTTAAGAACAGAATGATAAATGGACCAAAACAAACATTTTGAGCTCGTAACCAATTATTCAGATTGACTTCAGCGCCTTGGACGTGCTCCATGAGAGATTAAAGGAGATCCTGGCGCTGGTTATTTTCTGATTAACTCTCTGAAGATGGGAGCGAGAGTCGTGTTAAAAGCTGCAATTATTTCAGCGACGTATTAAAGCAGCATTAAACAAGGCCGAGTCGGCACTTCTCTACGAGCGATAAGAAGGACGGATTGGCTTGCGTCTCGCTCCATCAAGCTCGGATAAAAGCTTCGGCACGTGTGTGTGTGTGCGAGAGAGAGAGAGGGAGAGAGGCAAAAACACTTTTGAAACTCTGGACGAAATGCTCTTACGTAAAGATAATTTTGGCAGAAGTGGTGAAATTAGGACGGGTGAATGGAGGGGAGAGGGGTATTATGTGAGGACTGAAGGGGTTTTAGTCGAGCTGCAGCCAGGAAAATCTAAGCCTGGTCAAAAATGTAAAGAAATTATTTAGTGTTTGTAAAAACAAAGTGCTGCTTTGCTAAACGGAGGGTCAGGCAGTTTAGGATGGAAAGGAATAAAGGATTCCTTCTTCACCTAGCAGTGGATGTTGAGCCGGGATATTTCAGGATGATGAAAGCCAGCGTTCCCTGGTGCTCGTCCTGTGGGTGTGGGTGTCGATCGAGCTTTACAGAAAAGTTAAAATTAGACATGGCTCGTTGTTAGACTCCTATCACAGCAATGTTTTTTTCTTCCCCTAATCTCACCATGGTTTGGACAGCAGGTAACGGAAAATGTGATATTTCTTGTTTTTCTTTCTCAAACGATATGACCCAAGACTATCGACACAGCAGAATGTCAGCACTTCAGAAACGTGTGCTGTTCTTGCGTTTCACAAGACACCGGTGCGGCGTGACACGTATAACGGCGCCCATTTTCATCACGGAACGCCAACAAGACGGATGTTAAGGTTTTCTCATCTCTGCTGAAGTATTACTTGTTCATCTCCTCTTCTGCCAACTTTATCTCTGGCTGCGTTCACATTGTTGCTCAAAAAGCAAGAAATTAAATAAAAAAATGGTAGAAAAGTGCAGGATTTGAACAACATCAGAGCCAAGAAGCAAGCTGAGAACATGATCATGGACATCTCACACCCACGGTTCTACCTGCTCCTGGTAAACTTTACTTTTTTTTCTGTAGAAATCATTATCACATGACTGCTGAACAGAGTTTCACCCAACAGCAGACATTTTCTCAACAGCAAAGTAAATAGACCTGACCCTGACCCGCACCATGACTGTGATGAATAAGGTTATCTCTGTTTTAAGGTCTGGACGTTTCCTAACTCGCCTTTTGCGCTTTAATTTAATTCTAATGTACAAAAAAAGAAAACATTTCTGAGTCCAGTATCTGTTTCTCTGTTTAGCGTCTAGACGTTTCTTCAAGTCTTTCCCTCGATAAAATAAAATCAAGTCTTTGTTGCCTCTATTATGAATATAATGACTAGTAGTAGTTTCCTACATTATGGACTGAAATAAATGTTAAACACGTCTAGAGTGATCATACCGAGGACATTCCTACTCTTTAAAGATAGTTGGTCAGTCTGAGCTGTGCAAGTGAAATATTATTAAATATAAACAAACATATCTAGAGTTTCTTGAAATAAGATAATAATCCTAATATATAAATATTTGGTTTGTTGTTAAGATAATGCTGCTAGTTTTTAGCCTTTTTTTATTA
>JAOTRS010000004.1:1468444-1480606 GCA_028565755.1 Dinotopterus cunningtoni
TCTGCTCTGTAAAGCTTCATAACGGCTCTAATCTGAGGTGCTGTTTGTTAATTGGTGATTTCTGAGGCTGGTGACTCGAAATGAACTTCAGTTTTGTTCTTGTTTTCCTGGAAAGGTCTTCATGAGAGACAGTTTCATTATGGAGCTTGATGGGTTTTACAAATGAACTCGACACAATACTGTTGTTGTATGAACTGTTCCAGATCAGCTGACGTTCGTATCAACTGGCTGTTGCTGCTGTTAGTACTTAATTACTGATAATACCACATGTTATTCCATCGTTTTGAAACATACATATTAAAACTGTATATCTTCTCTCCCCATTGTCTTATTGAGTGCCATTAATTCTGGAACGACTGGGATGTTAATAGTAATGGGTTGACACAAGATTACGTTTAAGGCTGATAGAAACATCTGTAAGATGGAAGCATAGTTTTTGAGAGCAGCTCGATTATGAACTTTAAGTAAATGTCAGTCATTAGGAGAGCTTCTTCTACAAAGGCTCTCGGTGTAGAACGTTAATCACAGAATGTTCCCCACTCTGCTCTGAAATGATGTGAAGCTGAGAAAAGGTCACCAACAAGCATGAAAAATGTAAGAACAGGCTCAAGCAGGCAATCAGAACAGAAGTGGGGAGGACAAGATAAGAAAATAAAAACAATAATTACAATGGAAATAATACATAATTCCAAATAAGTAAATGAATAAATGGACACTTTCGAGTCATGTGGAAGAATTTGCTGTGTTTATTGCTCAGCTCGTGCTGTCGATGCGATTCTCCCGTTGTCCGCTGTGCAATTTCATAACACAAAGCTTTCGAGTCATCAGGAACCAGGAACATCTCCATAGCAACAGGCTCCCATGGTGCAGCGGTGGGCAGGTGGGATGAAAAGGGGGTCTGCCACGCTCCACAGGAGACTGGAACTACCACAATTTCAAGAAAAACAAACAAACAAACTCGCCCAGCTTCATTATCTTCAGTCCCCAGCGTCATGGGAGAAGCGGGTCGGCGTTTCGGTGGTTACAGCTAACATCGTCCAGAATCAAGGCATTTACTTTCCAAATGAGAGGCGACTGGGAGCTCAGGACAAGAAGACATGCCAAATGCAGAGCTTCAGGGAAGCGTCGTTAGAGTTAAATTGAATTCACTTAACGTAATTTATTTAGGATAACTAGAGTTTTATAGCACAGGATCCTGAATTCTGTGTTTTAGTTAATAAGTTATTGTTTCTGTAGTAACAAACTCACCTCTTTTTGTACAGTAGATTCTTAACCAATAACCAATAACCAAAAAAAAAAAAACACACACAATTAGGATATGGACGGAGTCTCCAGTGTCAGAGCTTTGCAACAGTGGAACTTTCTGGACATCTTCAGGTCAGAGGAGTTTTTGATTTTTTTCCCCTCTAGCCACAAGTTTTTTTTCTTTTTTCGATCATAAAAGAAAGAAAAGAAAAAAGCTGAAGGAGGAACAACTGTTTAAAGCAGCTATAATTAAGTGAAAACAAGAACTCACTTGTTTCTCAGATAGATCACAACATTAAAAGGTAGCTATAAATAGATAGTATAGCTGTAATAAAGGTTTAACAAAGAAATCATTGTGATCATTGCTAGCAAATTGCTGATGTGTAAAATAACTAAAATGCATGTTTGTGTGGGAAAATGTTTGACTTTAGAGAGATTACAGTAACTCTGTTTTTTATATCACCCTGTAAGCGATTACAGTTTTTGAAATAAATAAATAAATAAATAAATAGGAATAAAATGTTGTAATTTTTTATCCATTATTGTTACCTGGAATGTTATGTACGGTCTAAAAAAACAAGTCAGTTCCTCTCAGCGCCTAAGCAATATAAACTTGTTTTATTAAGTGGATGCTATTTTAGGGCACAGAGGATTGAAACCTCGACAAACTTTTCGTCGTCGTCTGCTTTCCGTTTACAGAAACGCGACACATTTTGAGCAGAAGGTTCAGACAGGAAAACCAGAGCAACAGAAAAACACGATGAACACCTGTAACCGAGGCTCAGTGGAACAGCAGGAAGGGGGCTTTAGACTTTTAACAGATTGTCAGATGACAGGGGTTTGGTTATATGTGTGTGTTCTGTGTGTATCAGATTTGTTCTGTTTCAGTAAGGTATCAGCCTTGACTCTCAGGTGAGGCAGGGAGAGACCCCGGTCTTACTCAAAGACTCGTCTTAATAAATATAGATTGATGCTTCTAGGATTTAAGCTCATGACATTCTGGTAGGTATGTACTGTAAGCTCAAACCGAGGGCTTTAGGATCATTGGTGCTGCGACGAATCTGAAAAGAAGCATGAACACGCAGATGAGTTTGTCTATGTTAACCTCACACTTCACACTGTAGATACGAGCTAGCTACTTAGCCACTCACTTTTAAATTTTTAGTTTTTTTCACACACGTCCAGAGACGGACACTTTATCACCGTTTCCTTCCTCATGGTATTCCAACATTAGTCGTTATTATTTTCACTTTACTGTGACTGACTGAGACGTAAACTTTTTTGTCAAATAACGGTTTTAGGTACTATACAGATCTGCTTCACCACCGCCACATTTAAAAAAAAAAAGATGTATTAAATGCTAACTCTTTATTGCTCCCACACACACAAAATAAATAAATAAAATCCTTTCCCATAGTATTTGACTGATGATACCTCTAGTTAGTAATCTAGTGAATTAGTGTAAGGATCTATTTATTGATGGAAACTTCAAAGCACTGACCTAAGTCGCCCTGGATAAAAGCGTCTGCCGTAAATGTTTTAAGTGTTTAGAGACCTTAAATGCTAACTTTTATAATTTAGGCATATAGATGTTTTGCATGCTCACATTTTTAGATGTTTTTGTTGCAAAATTTTATGCTTTTTATGTTATTGATCTTAAATGTTAGATGTTTTTCATGTTATAGAGCGTTTAAATCGTTTTAGATGCTAACTTGGATGTTTTAAATGGTTAGATGTTTTACATGCAATTTCTTTGATGTTTTGGACTTTAAGATGTTTTAGATGGTAATTATTAAATGTTTTAGATGTTTAGACATTTTTGTTGTGAATTTTTGTAATGTTTAAAGATGCGAACCGTTACATGTCTTTTATCTTACGATTTTAATGTTTTAAACATTTGGGATATTCACCTTTAAATGCTTTAGATGCTCACTTTCTACATATTTAGTTTTATATGTATTTGATGCTAATTTTCTGGCATTTTAGATGTTTAAATTGCTAACTTTCATTATTGGATTTTATTTAAAACAAATAAAAATGCGGCTATGGATTAAAATGCGGCTATGGATAATTTACTCGCAATAATGCCGTAGTGTGTTCTACCATTTAAATAAAGACTCAAATGTATTTTAATAACAAACAAACAAAAAAAACCTAAATACTAATCCACACAATACCCTGTGTATTACAGATCTAGAGCTAAAGTGTGCTCGTGTTTCTTCTCAGTAAAGAAGAGAACAATAAAGCCTGCACTCCTCAGAGAACAGAGACGTGTCTCCTGCCTCATCATCAGCTCTGAGTGAGAATCACAACCTCGGCGCTCAGAGACTGTGAATGAAGAGCAGAGCTCAGAGATTAGATCGCAGTTTATAAAGCGTGTTAAAGCCTTCAGGGGGAAGAGCAAATGACAAAAAGAAATCCCTCAGCACATAAATATGTAAAAAGCTTCCCTTCTTTATACACCGAATGCACAAAATACGAACTCTCGGTTCCTTTTGGTGCCGAATATTTTCCCTTTAGCCATCTGAATGCGTCACAGCGCTCTGATCAGGAGTAATGTCTCGGATATAATCTAAAAATAAAACGCAGAGGAATTAAATAAATGCAGACACCAAAGCACTGATGTGCTCTAATTTTCCTTCACCAGAGTGATACAGAAGAAAACAGCGCCACCATGCGGATCTCAGTGATAATCACATCATTCTAAAGGAAAAACTCTTTGAAAACGATTTTGAAATAAATAAAACTTCAAAGCAGGATCATTTAAATGCTCACATTAAATAAAAAGTTGCATCTAATAAATACCTTAAAAAAATGTGAAATAAATGAACCTGAACTGCAACAAATAACTCAAATAAAAAAAAAGTTAAAATAGATTTGACTCCTCTCGTTCTCTACTGTATGTATGGATTTTTCAGTGTGCATTTAGGTTTTTTGTTAATTTTTTCTCGGATTCCTGTATATTAAATCTTCCCTCAGTTAGCACATTTCAATCACTTAGACAAAAATAAACACCTTTTGGCCTCATTTTAGAATTAAAACTCGAAATCAGGCAGCATTTATCTTTAGGCGTCTTTACGAACTCGACTCTGGGGGTTTCAGGAGAACTCAAGACGTTAAACAGGAGTCAGACACAGAGGCAAACTCACACAGGACACGGGACTGGTCTCAGTTTCCCCGACGGGACTTTATCTTCATTTCAAGTATTCAAAAACCTGTTAAATAAAAAGGACTCTTAAATAGTAGGCAACTTTTGCACATTTGCCACATTTGCTTTTCTGTTTAAATTCTACCCCATACCCTTATAAACAACTATACACACTTAGAGTCAGAGCTTCAGAGCTGGAATCTTATCAGAGATCAGAAACGGTGCAGAAACAGAGGATTATGTGTGAGGTGATGTTGGTGGAAGGAAGCAGTTTAGCGGGAAGACGGGATGAAGTTCTGCTGGTGATACGGAGCTTTAACGTTCATCTCGTGATATGTTTTATAGCATCGACCAGCAGAGAGGAACGCGTGATACAAGACGCTTTGTGCTATCGGAGGAACAGGTTCTCTTCTAATCTCTCTTAAACCACAGCGCTGTTCGACTCTGGATTCTGATTGGTCGAGAGGTATGGATTCGTTTTCAGAGAGTAAGCGCGGCTGCAGGTTTTATTCATAGGGATTTCTATTGAAATAAGAAGCAATTTTTTAAATGTATATCTATTGATCTGTAATGACACTATTATATAACATTTATGGAAGGGGTCTTCAGTTTCGATGCTTTGTAATCGTGTGTAATTTTTCTCACTTCTTCAGGACAGAAAATGTTTGCTTTGTGGTTGTCCAGTAATGTGAATTTTCTTTTTTTTAGGAGTAGAGAGAAAAAAAACACGAAGCCGGTGAAAAGAATGTGCGTTTATAGCTGCTATAACATAAGCAAAAACAGGAACTAGCTTCTTTCACATTAAATTAAATATAAATTGTTGTTTTTTTCAATGTATTCAACGTATTAATCTTCTTTAAGAAATAAACGTAATGTTTGCTGTGGTATAAGAGGAAGAAAAAACATTTCGGGAAGTGAGGTTAAAGGAAAATAATCCACTTTTTCATTGTACCCGTAATTCCGCTTCTCGTTTGCTGGGCCGCTTGACGCCACCTTGTGGTTGATTATTTTCCTTTAACGGCACACTTTATTTGGGTATGTTATAGATGATAGACAGACAGCAGAGGGAGTAATTAAAAAAAAGAAGAAGAAGAAGAATGATGAATTTAAGTCATTGAGACTTTTTTCCTTTTAAATACATTCTAGTTAACTAGTCTTCTGTTTAAAAAGAAATGAATTAACAATGATTAGTGCTATGATTAGGTTTAACATTGACAGAGAGAGACAGAGAGAGACAGAGAGAGGTATCGATGAGAACATGATCGTTAGAGCTCACTAATCATGCTCGGTAATTCGCCCATGTTTGACAAAAAGATAATGCCGTACGTGAAGGAATTTTTAAAAAAGCACGCTCGGTTTATAACGCACTCGGAGGTGCGTTTAAGAGCTGAACATGCAGACGTCCAGCGGAGTATAACGAGGAGTTTGACTGCTGTTACATCGCTTAAAAAAACAAAACAAAAACAAACAAAAAAATAATAAAAAACCCCTCAGCGTGTGTGGAATGTTACCTGGTGATGAGAAATTCACAGAAGTCCCAACGTATGAGCACCTATGGCATGGAAGTCTGCCACTTCACAAATCCTACGTCATGTTCACCTGTTCATTCGGACGCTACGGCGTAGAGAATCAGCACCAATTACGTAAAAATAAAAAATCTGTTCTGTGCTCTGTGGATACGTTTCCGGTACGACTGCGTATAGGAGTGTATCCACGTGTGAAAAGAATGAGAAGAAAAAGGAAAGGAGAAAAAAAAAAAAGTCCCATGGTGCTACACAGCTCATCAGATTGGATTCTTCCACTGATTCCAGCAGAGCACACGTTTAAAAAGGACATCGCACCGATGTCACGCAGGTACACCTTAACTGTACAAAATATTTACAAGAGCGACCTAAGTGCATTTTAACAATATACAAAACGTAAGTGAAGAAATATTTCACTCCAATTTCTCTCTCTCTCTCTCATGTATCTGTAGCGTGTATGAGATTACTACAGCCGGAACATTTTGTACAATTTCTCGCAGGATTTGCTCGCGCGAATAGTCTCGCGGGTCATGAGGGTAGACGATGACTTCGGTTAAGAAATTATTAATTTACAAACTGAACATATTTTTTCAGAGAAAGCTTTTGCAAGTCATTTTTTTATATGAGCATATGCAGCGGAACAAGACATCAAGCGCTATCCGCCTCTTCCACATACATACCTGAAAGAAGACTGGGATTGGCTGTGGTGGTAGCCCCTCCCACTCAGAAAGCATTGGATGTGGCGTCACACCGAATCTGAATCGCGATGTGAAAGTTCCAGCTAAATTCCGCCAATTTTACCTCACTTATTTTGTCAGGTAAAATTGTATAATTTTTTTTTTAAAGGGCCAATTTTACTGTTAAAAATACGATTAAATACTTATAAACAAACCTTGCGCCCATGCACAATGCTAATGCCAAAGTTTCCGGTTGTTTAGATTTTATCATCTAAGCTGCTTGCTTTCGCTTTCCTACATTTAT
This sequence comes from Dinotopterus cunningtoni, assembly GCA_028565755.1. Lineage (NCBI taxonomy): Eukaryota > Metazoa > Chordata > Actinopteri > Siluriformes > Clariidae > Dinotopterus > Dinotopterus cunningtoni. The sequence continues at coordinate 1,475,342 of JAOTRS010000004.1, forward strand.
ACGACACAAATGTAAATGTTAATTTGTTTATAAAAATCACCAATTTTACCTCCAGTGGTTTTACGAACCATTAAAAGTAGTTTGAGAACGATACAGTTCTGTCTGTTACAGAACTGATTTTTATATGGAATTATTATTTGTGCTTGTGTACAAAATGAGCTGTGAAGTTGTGCGGTGCTGATTGTGTAATGATCCTGCACAAAACTTTTGACTCTATCGCTCAAGTTTTATAACTCTTTGGTCAGATTCTCTATCTTTACAAAGATGATGCAGAGAGAGAATTATTTCGGCACAACTCTCCTTGTGGCGTGTCAGTGAACAGGACGGTTTCTTGCTAAGCGCTTGAACGGTGTTCTAAGCCCCTAGTTTCCCATTGCTTCACAAAATCAAGATTTGTGAAATTAAAAATTTCAATGCACATCTTTAACTTGCATGAATTGGCATTTCTACTAGAATTTTATTCTCGTAAACTCTTCAGCTACACGCCTTTAGTGTTTCTGCTCGTGGATTCACTTGATGTCACGCAATCATTTTAAACCTGACATCCTCAGCCCACAGACCTCCATTTTAAGTTGGTTATTTTCTCAATTGAGGGAATTTTCTATTCACAGTAATCACACACGGACTACAGATACACTGGAGAGAGATTACATTTCTAAAAAATAAAATAAAAAAAGCTCAAGTTATTCATTTCATTCTGTTTTTTTTTCTTTTCAGTGACATGATCAGAGTCGACCTGGTGTTTATGTACATGAGTCTGAAGCTGAGCTTATGCGCTGAGCCTCAACGACTGATCCTCTCTCCTCCTGGAGGAGATATCGATGTCTATGGAATCTTTGCCGAGAATGAGCCGGAGGCGTTTTGCTGGTGGTAGCGGGATGAAATCGTCCCCGTAATCGTCCTCGTCGTCATCGTCATCATCGTCCTCCTCTGACGAAGGCTGCTGCTCCACGCGGTTGCTCCTGTGATTGCCATTGAGACACGTCTGCGTGACCAGGCGCTCGCCGTCCTCGTGTTTCAGCTGGAACTTCGGTTTGCTGGAACTGGATCGAGACGTGGAACTGTAGCCGTTGTTGAACCTGGCTTTGTAAGAGCCTCCCTTGTCCAGCTTGCGTTCTTTCCTGAAAGAAGATTTGGCGTGAGCTTGCCTGGTCTCGCCGCTGTCCCGACGTCTGCGCAGGGTCAGCTTGGGAATCCCGGTGCTGCTGTCCAGAATCACTGCGTCGTAGTGTGGGATTCTGTGCTTCTTCTTCGCTTTTCCTGAACTCCGACTGCTTGCTTTAGACTTGTCCTTCCTGGAAGAGCCGCAATGCCGGGGTCTTTCTGGAAACCCCAGGAGCACGTCTTTGACGCTTGGACTTTGCATAAACCGCGGCGTGAAAGGTTCCGTCGGCTCGTCCTCGCTTTTTATCCTCCTGTCTAACTGGAGCTGATTGAATCGATGATGCTGCGAGTTAGAATCTCTCCCGATGTACAAGTCGTTCGGCGTGTTCCCGTTCAAACCCGTACCGTGAGAGAGGTACTCGTCCATGTCGGCCGGCTCCGTTTTGATGACCGGGTTTTGGCCTACAAAAGTGCTTCGTTCACCGTCGACGCCCTCGACGTCCTGTGCCTTATTGGACGTCCTCGTTGACCTTCGAGTCCTGTAAGTGCAACTTTCAGATTCTGCGGGACGCTTTAACGACGGCTGATTGTTTTCCTTCGCGATGTGCTGTACCAGACAGTCTCTAGAACCCGCCGAGTTAAGAGTCCTAACCGGCTCCTTCTCCCTTTTAACACGGACGTCTCTGCACAGAGCGGCTCTCGGCTCCTTGGCGGAGCTCCTCGCCTCTGACCCTCGGCTCTGGCTCCTTAACCTGACGTTCGTCAGCGAAGGCTTGGAGGGTTTCGGTTTCTTTGGTACCCTGTTATTAGCTTGACTTTGTTTGGAAGGTGAGGTAGATGTGTAAGCTCTTGAGAGAGACCGACCGTCGTGACTCCTGGTTTTACTTACCCTCGTGCTAGCCGGAGTTCTTTTCCTAGACGCTAAATAGAAGAAGAAAAAAAAAGACTTTGATTAGAATTGCTTGTCTAGGGGGGGGAATAAATAAATAAATCTTTGCACACTTTTTTTTTTATATAACTATTTAAAACTCTCAATTCTGATTAGACAGAAGGTAAGGATAAATTAGTGCTGTATTAATTCACTTAACTATAAAAAGATTTTTTAAAAATTTAACTAACAAAAAATGTAGTGTTGGGAAAATTGCACTGGTATAAAATAACAAAAAAAAAAAAAACACTCTGGGGTGCACTCCAATAAGAAAATAATCAGCTTCAGTGTGGTCACAGTGCCTTTGCTTTTTCCTACCACACAGTTGTTGATTATTTCATAATAACAGCACAACATGACGGACGTGCTTTGTTCCTTTAAATAGAGCGTTACATTTTTGTCTCTCTTATCCTGAGCTCATACACAAGCTTCATTATAATGTGTTGTGGTGGTTAATCTGATATGTCCAAGCAAACCATTTCAGATCAACATGTATCACGTAATTTGGGATTTTGGATGGGGCAGGGGTGGAGGAGTGCAGGGGGGAATTCACTGGTTTTATGTTCATAGCTCATATTTGCATCATTTCATCACAAAAATACAAAATTTAAACGATTTTCTGTATAAAGTTTTAATACTAATTAGAAATTTTAGGAAAAAAAGGCAAGTTTTTTCTTACTAGTTTAAAAATGTGTAACTGATTTCACCAAACACGTAATATTTCTGATGTTTATTCACAGTTTCTGTATGTTCTGCTTTCGATCTTTTGGGCCACATTTACCAAGACAGATAAAAACAGGTTTATTCGTAAACGAGTGCTTGTGCAAGAAATTTGGTATTCGTGAAAATCCCACTCCTGCTCCTGAGGGTGTGTAAAATTTACAAATAAGCAAATTAACTAACACACACCTTGAGTTGATCCACCTCACGATGATGTACTGTATTCAACTTTTAATTCTGGAGTTTAAATTGTGCGTTTTTGTGATGTTTATAGCTTTTAGCGGACACCTTTATCCAGAGCGACTTATAGAAAACTTTCCTTTTTTTATTTATATTGATTAATTATTTAAATTAAATCATGTTGATTTCATTTGATGACTGTGTCACCAGAGGTGGAAAGGAATGAATTACATTTACTCACATTACTGTAATTGAGTAGTTTTTTTGTGTACTTCTACTTTTTAAAGTAATTTTTTAATCGGTAATTTTACTTTTACTTAAGTATGTTTTATTTGAAGAAGTATTGTACTTCGCTACATTTGAAATCATATTTGTTACTAAGTAAAAAATAAATTAATGAAAATAAAAAATAATAAAAATAATGCAACAGGGAGGGGGGAAAAATTGCATCCCAGAAACCACTGCACTGATTGATAAATGGAGAACAAACGCGCTAAACTCACAAAAATGATGGAGACGGACAAAACAGATGCCAGTGATGCAGACCCAGCTGAAAGTGAAATGCCATCAAACTCTTATGATCAAACCCCTGGCCATTGTAACGGCCACTACTATGTTGTAAAGCACATTATGTATGTATGTATGTATGTTGCCCTTTTAAAAGTTTTCGCCCCTCCACCAGTGTGTGTGCTGCGGAGGTGTGTGTGTGTGAGAAGGAGAGAATGGAGTAGGAGCTCAGGTGTGCTGCTCACCCCAGAAACGCTCTATTCTTTTACTTTATGTTTTGTATTATAATTTTGTGACGCTGAAAGAGGCCGATAAAGGTTTTGTGCTGAAAGTTATTGCAAAGGTGCTCCTTCAATTAAAAACAACTAGTTTCAGATTTATATCCGCTTGTCTATTTTGAACTAATCCCACCCAAGCTGTTAAAAAAAAGCAACGCTGTAACTTCTACTCTGAGTAAATTTTTAATGAGCTACTTTTCACTTTTACTTGAGTAGATTTTTATAATGGTAACTTTACTTGTACTTCAGTAAAATGTCACTGAAGTAACAGTACTTGTACCTGAGTACTTAAGTTTATTACTCTTTCCACCTCTGTGTGTCACTAACTGATTTTATTTACTTTTTACACAGTTACATTTTAGCTGCTTTCATTTATGTCAAGAACGTTCTGTGAAAACCAGAAGCTCCGACAACCAAGACAAAACATCGAATAAAACTAATCTTAATTTATATTTTATTCATTTTTCTTACTTCTATAAACTCTTATTTCATATTTATCATAATTATATCTTATCTTTTATTAATTTTATGTTATTTTTGTGGTTTAGCACAGTATTATTCGTAGCCCAGTCATCTTTCATGTGTCATGTGACTTTTGTCTGTGTGCTCTACACAGTACCATTATGAAATTATTTGTATTTTTATTATAGCAAAAAGTGAGTCAGCCTTTACCCTGATCACTCATTTCCAGCTTTCTTTTTTAAACTCGTCCATTTATTGAGTTTTGTGAGCGTCGATAAATGTAAATGAGCAGTGTTAGGAACGTGCCTTGTATTTTACTGAACAACATGCACACACAAACACAAATAAAACCTGCATATCTACATAATTTTTTTTGGTAAATCTGTCAGAAAATTTTAGTTTGGTACGACTTACACGCACACAACTTCAATAATCGTTTGATAAATTGAATAAATTGAATTTAAATTTAATATTTTGTTTTGTATTAATGATACCAAATGAATCCCGCTTCAAACGTTACTGTGCACTGAACTTTCACGCAATTTAAAGACTTTTAAGCCTTTGTACGAACCTTCTGTACAGATTAATAGCAACTATAAAAGCTGTCTGTATAAACAAAAAAATTCTGTTATTTATTTATTATTTTTTTCATTCTGCACATTTTATACAGCACAGAGCTCTGTTATGGAATAAACGCGAACAGGTGTGTGAGATGAACAGCAGCTGGGAGCGCACTCTCACTGCCAGGTCATCACGGATCAAAGCATCAGCAGGAGCTTTTGTAGAGGAACAGAAGAATATATGATGAAGGATCTCAGCCTTAGTGAGTCGGGAGAAGTCTAATTTGATGCAGAAAGGCTCTCAGTTAAAGTTTCTCGAACACATAAATAGTGGTGGCGGCTCGTGGGTTTCAGCCTAGTGTATAGACCTGTCTATGTGCGTCAGCAGACCGAGAGGGGGGATTATGGGTAACCACATCACTCGGTTTACTTAATAATAACAACACTTTTTATCTGTACAAAAAAATATGAACAACTGAGGCACCTTTCTGGGTTTATATACATGTCATTAAAATATTGTGACATC
>JAOTRS010000004.1:1500989-1511756 GCA_028565755.1 Dinotopterus cunningtoni
TGTGTATGTGTGTGTGTGTGTGTGTGTGTGTGTGTGTGTGAGAGAGAGAGAGAGAGAGAGAGAGAGAGAGAGAGAGAATAACAATAGCTGTTGTTGTTATTATTATTAATATTATTATTACTTTTGCTTTCCTTTTATTTTAAATAGTTTTCAAAAGAGTCACTTTATCTTTGACTGCAGAGTTAAATGCACTCTGTTATTTCATATTTTTTATTCATTTACTATTATTCTATTATGATAGAATATTATTATTCTATTTTTTATTTTCTCTTCTTTATCACTTTTTCATTATAATTTTTTTGCTCTATCGATTCCTTGTTATTTGTTAAAAAAAGGGTCAACACTTCAAATACTGACTCTTTACATAAACTTCATGTAATTGTCAATAAAAGCCTTTGACACTTATGAAATGCTTGTATTTATACTCCAGTTTACCAGAGTAACATCTGACACAAAGATCTAAAAACACTGAAGCAGCAGACTTTGTGAAAATGTATATTTGTGACAACTTTTGGCCCCCGGCTGTAGGCTTTGGAATACGGTTAGTCTTGTATGTAATGTGTAGGTTACACCACCAGGGGGCAGTAGGGAAGCGTGTGATCTGGCAGCTGGTCAGACATGGTGTGGAACTTGTCCTGCACCTACTGCAGTAAGCTCTGTACCTGAACAGCACAAAGGACAAAAATACACAGACAAACACCAACAACAAAATAAATAAAGTCTTCTGCTGGGAAAGCAACAATAATAATAATAACAATAATAATAATAACAATAATAATAATACATAATAATAATAATAATAATACATTACTCGATGGCACAAGTGCCAGGTCTTCAAAAAGGTCACGAGAAGTTTGTAATAATAATAAGGAAACATAAAGATTAATGTCTAAACTATAATGTTGGAAAAACTGTTTATTGTATCTGAACACAATCTAGATTTAAAGCAGATAAACTTCTAGCTTTCTCATTCTCTATACCGCTTATCATGTACAGGGTGGCAGGAAGGCTGGAGCCCATCCCAGGGGATTCGGATCTGAGGCGGGGGACACCCTGAACATGGTGCATGTCTCTCAGAGCACACAGAGACACAGACACTTTTTTTTTTTTGGAAATACCAATTAGCTTTCTCTGCATGTCTTTGGGAGGACATGCAAACTCCTCACACAGACCTCATGCGGAAATCGAACCCTCAACCCTGCAGGTGCGAGACCACAGACCTAACCACTAAGCCACCGTGCCCATTAACTTGTACATTAATTTACATTACCTTTAACACGAAAAGGCAAACTTCTCTTGCACCGTCAGTAGGACTAGGAAAAGCCAGAGAAACAACACACACACACACACACACACACACACACACACACACACACACACGGTTCCTGTCACCACATGTGCCTCGTGCCCTTTGCAGACAGCGTTTTTTTTGGGGTAAATGTCCTCCATGGTGGGTATCCCTAAAACCAGTGATTCTTTGGGCATTTTTTGCCACCCACTGAAGTAAAAAAAAATACTGTGAAATATATCAATTAAGTAATTGATTATCATTTTTAAGGTTTTGGGACTCCAGTGATCCAAGCAAGAGCCCGTACAGTATGTAATGCTTAACACACCACTGTGATACATTAAATTCTGACGTCGTACAGAATCACATGACCTGCAACCTGAGACAATCTAACGAAAGAGCAACAGAAAACCACTTTGAAAAAGAGTTTCCTACACGAACTAATAGCAATATTTGTTTAAAAATAATAAGGTTTTCTGTAGTTAAACAAATCACTTTTTCATTTCTGCTTACAACAAAGAATTTATCTTTTATCATTTTTTTCTTTATTATAATGATTGTTATTTTCAGGACATGGGCTTTAAACTGCAATGGCTAGTAAGACTAACCGGGACTTCAAGGGAAGAAATGAAGGGTGAATGAAGGCATAAAATGGACTTCAAGCACAATACGGTGACGAGACTCTTCACTGCAGCTAAACATTCAATTCCATTCAATTCAATTTTATTTATATAGTGCTTTTAACAATGGTCATTGTCTCAAAGCAGCTTCACAAAAATGAAAAGAAAATTAAAAAAAGAAAACTTATGGAAGTGTGTATGTGTGAGAAAAATGTGTCTAGATAATAATGAAATGTCTCTGATGAGCAAGCCAAGGGTGACGGCGACGGTGGCAAGGAAAAACTCCCTGAGATGGCAATAGGAAGAAACCTTGAGAGGAACCAGACTCAACAGGAAACCCATCCTCATCTGGGTGATAACAGATAGAAATTATATAACATCATGTGTGTTATGCAGCTGAAAGTTCAATATAACAGAAGTTATTTAAATGAACATGAAGTCCAGTTCAGCACAGGGACGAGTCAGCAGGTGCAGAGGGCAGATGGGGTCTGGATCACTGAGAGCTCAGGAGCAGCATGTGTAGCTCCAAACCATCATGAAGCAGAATCCAGCTGGAGCTCGTCCTTCTCTGGATGCCTCAAGATCCTCGCAGGGTTGGCCTTTGTCTACTGAAGCTGGCACAATCTCCAGATGCCTCGGGATGGGTAGAAAAATAAAGAACAGGTGGAAAGACTTAGCGTAGTTGCCATTCAGGATTCAGCATTCGAATGGTGCAAACATTTTAAAGAAGGCCGTACATCTGTGCTTCCGTCTGGTTCTTGAATGTGGGCCAGATTACTGTTAGTATAATACTGCACCTGACTTTATACTATATCACACTTAAAGTATATCAAATCAGAAACAGAAAGCAGACTGATGCCACTGTTTTACTATTTGCTTTTTATTTTCTGTCACACCTGATTAATGACTAATTAACAGCCTTTCTGAACTAAAGTGTGTGTGATGAAGCAGGGGAAGCACTAAAATGTGCAGGACACGGGGTCGTCTAGGATTAGGACTTATCCAGAACCACTGGAATAAGTGGAATCAGAATGTCTTGTGCAAAGCTCTGTGTTGGATTTTTCAAGCGAAAGTTCTCAGAGTGGTGTCTTTCTTTCACCTAAAATGGGTGTCGAAGACTTGAGCACCACAGAAGGGTTAACTATTTACAAGAAGGGGAAGAAAAAGTGAAAGTGAGAGAGCACTTAATAAGAGCTGCTCAGTAAAATCCCCAGAGTCGCCAACTGGACTCATCTAAACACTTCGGGGTAATAAATCATCGCTGTAACTGTTAATTCAACATTGACTGCTGTTTGGTCACTACCAGGACTACTCTGAATACATTTCTGGATTAATCCAGAACAAAATGATGTTTGGTGTTTTAAGTCGTGCTTTTGGCAGTGAGGATACGGCTGAAAAGAGAAGCCAGAGAAAGGATTTTTTTCATTGTATGTTGAGTGCTGCTAAATCATCTGATGTCATCCCTGATGTTGGGATCGACCTCTCTCTGGTGAAGTACTCTGGATTAAATTCAGCAGCAGAACTGGAGAACTCCTCCAACCAGGTACTAAAAGACAAGTGCAGCAAGATTCCGGGCTACGTGCAAAGTCTGTGCGTGACTTTAGCCCCCTTCACTAGAGTACCAAATGCAGTGGGTTTAGGAGCAGTGGCTGTGTCCATAGGCCTGGAGCTCATCATCGGTGATCAGGATGAGGACAGAGAGAGTAAATACAGCACGCTGGACATGATGCGGCGTGTGTTCGCTGAGGAAAAGGCTTCAGGTGTGAGAGACTCCATGGAGGAGTACATGAAGCGTCTACGTATGTATTTGCACCAGCCGACCCGAGCACTAGAGGAGACCGAACGTCTGGAGAAACAGCTGAGCGAACAGCTGACCCGTCTGAAAAACTCCATGCTGCATGATAACCAAATGAGCTCTCGCTCCCTGAAGAACTGGACCAACGGTGCGGCTTTCCATCTGCTGATGCTCATCCATGCAGCCAGACTGAAGACGCAAAGCTCCTCAGGGCACCAGGAAGAACTTCAAGTCCATGTAGCTTCCATCGAGAGCGTGCTTAACCTCTATCAATTTGACTTAGTGGAGCTGCTGAAGCAGTACAAGGCCTACAAGAAATCAACCATCTCACTTACACACCCTGCAAAGTGGCTTGCGGTGTTTGGTGGGTTTCCAATGACTTCGATTTCAGAAACATTTTGGTTTGTTAAAGACAAAGAGCTTGATCGGGAAACAAGCTCCATATATTACCCGCTCATGGTGACAATCAGTACAGATGATTATGTTGACTACATGTTCGACAACTGGGATCAGCTAAAAGAGTTGAAAAATTATTTCAGCGATGTTAAGAAGAATGTAGAGAACCTGATCATCCAGAATGCAGAATTTAATCTGAAAAAGTTCTTAGCTGTCTTAGATGAGCAGGGTGCCTAAAGTTTCCACTTACATGTATTTATACAGTGCCTTAGGCATGCTAGTCCTTTGTGATTCAAGATTTCATCACACTGACACCTTATCATAAAGATAAGCACAATAGCACAGGCTATTCTCCATAGATTATGTTATAAACTATAAACCTGTTCTATAAAATAATATCGATAAATTAAGCATGAGCCACGCTTTTCAGTTAAAGGCATGACATTTATTTGTAAACAGATGACAGAATACAGTATCATCCTGCTTGTGTTAAACTGCTGTCTGTATAAAAATATGTATCTGGCAGCATGTTTGTTGTGTTAAAGAGAATTAGCAGCATAAGTACAGCAGTTCCCCTTTAATGTACGCAGAATCCTCTGTGTGTAACACATGGACAGACTGAGTAAATGTGATCTGTATATATATGCTTCTCATGTAATCTTCATTCATTAATGAATAAATATAGTTTTGGACATTGTTAAAGATATCAAATCTTGATGCTTTTATGTGCACTATAAAGAATGTGTTTCTTCGAGGATTTTTTGTACTTCTTTACATATTTATGGAGGAAATAATAAAATAATAAAATAAAGGGGAAAATAACAAAGCTTTCTGTTTTTAATTAAAACTCACCAGTGAGAACTCTACACTTCACAACTTGTATAAAATATAAGGGATAAAATTCAGTATTGCACACATAAACGTGCATGAATACTCACGCATACACCCACATCGTGTGCACCCAATAGAAAGGCCACTGATGCCAGGCATTGCTGAGATTTGTGTGACGGTGTTCAAGTCTTTTGTATGAGTTAGGATGACTTTCCTGCCATACAGTTCGTTTTCCGTGCAGTAGTTGCATTTGCTCATGAAATCCTTTCATTTATTTTGGGAGATTTTTATCTTCCACTTGTTAATTTACCTTAATTAAAAATGTCAAACAAACACTGTATCTCTAGTCAAAAAGGACCAAAGAACGACTCAGGACTCTGGATGAAGTAAGAAGGATTTATTGCAGCAATAAAACCAAGTGAGCCGCACTCGCAATGCTTAGGTTGTAAATCCAAGCATTATCAAGAGCAGACTGTCTGACAGTTACATGCAGGCTCATTATATACAGTTTTCAAGGGGAGGGATGCACACCTTATATCCTCCCTTTGTTCTTTTTTTTTCATTCCTTACCAAATGTTTTAACCCATTATAGTCTAACTTTTTCCAAGAAATTCTCCCATTATGTTTAAGTTTTTCTATCATATTATGTTACGTCATATACCTCGTCATCTGTCTCACTATGTCATCTGTTCCAAGTGATTATATTTTTTCCCATTATAATTAATTTTTCTTGAAAATTACTTTCTATTATATTTACACTTCTCTTGTTTAATTTATAAAAAAAAGTTGAGCGTGGCACTGAATTTTACTATACATTCCTGGTTTTTCCTCGTTTATTCTACAGTTCTCAAGAGACAGACCATGGGTAAGCATCTCTTTCGCACCATTTCAATTTCTTGTCTTGTTTTCCCAATTTGTTGTACTTACATATTTTATTTTAATCTTATGTGCTCATTGCATCCCTCTGGATGACTCAGACAGCATGGGCAGTACGAATTATAACCCTACTGAACCTGGTGGAGGTGGTGTAATGGTGTGGGGAAAGTTTTTTTCATACACTCTAGACTTGTTAATACAAATCAATCAACACTTGAATGCCACAGCCTATCTGAGACCATAATGGACATGCATCCCTTCATGTCCATTATTCATTCCATCCTTTATCCCTTTTGATAATGAATCATGTCACGAATTAAAAATCGTCTGAGATCTGTGTTAATCAATGGCCTTCCCAGTTATGGGAACTGAATCCAATAGAATACATTTGAGATGTGGTAGGATATGAGATTCACAAGCATGCATGTGCTCCTGAAAATGCGATTGTGTAAACATGAACCAGAATATCAAATGACTGTTTCCAACATCTTGTGATATACACGCCATAAACTTTTAAGGCTGTTAAGAGACCAAAGTGAAATTCCTCTAAAATCCTTCAGGTGGAGAGCTCACAAATTGTCAGGTAGCACAGCATCTTGCATGGTACAAGCACATTATTTGCTAAGTTTGTTTAGACAATTACAGTATATCAAATTGTGATATTTATAAAATCATGATACTTATTAAATCCCAATAAAAATCCAATCGGCATGAAGGTATGGTGAAAATATTGTGTTGTATTGTGTGTGTTGGTGCTACTGGTACAAGTGGAACAGGTAGATATAGAAGCATTTATCACATGCTCGTATCTTCTTGGTCATCTTGTAGATGATCAGTTAGAGACTGCGGGACATTTTTCCATGCACAGATCTGTGATAACTATCCCTAAGGCTTCATAAGCTTCAGGCTTTTCGAATTTTGTTTGTTTCTTGTTCTCCCTGTGCTTTGTGGGTTTCCACTGGGTACTCTGGTTTCCTCCCACAGTCCAAAAAACATGCACAGGCTAACTGGTGTTCTCAAATTGCCCGTAGTGTGTGAATGTGTGTGTGTGTGTCTCCTGCGATGCATTGGCAACCTGTACAGGGTGCCTCGTGCCCTAAGTCTCCTAGGAAAGACTCCAGGCCCCCCACAACCCTGTATACAGGATAAAGCGGTATAGACGATGAGTGAGTGAGTGTGAATGTTGACTGGAGGTCCCACCATGGTTGTGAAATAGGAATAAACACTGTGGTAGTCACCATTGGCCTCCACAGGCCCTAGTTAGACTATGGAGGGCCCTAGATCGATCTAGATTGATGGATAAAGATGTAATTTGCTTATATTGAAATCAGAATTTGTGTGTAATATTCTGATACAAGTGGAACAGGTAGATATTCGTGTGGACTGGTGTGGAATGGTGTACCCTGCCTCGTGTCACATAAGTCTCCTGGGGATAGGCTCCAGACCCAAGCACCCGTCCCGTCCCGTCCACCCCGCCCCACCCCACCCCACCCCAACCCGAGACTGTACACAAGATAAACCTGATGACCAGTGGGTGGGTGAGTGATTAACACACCCCAGGATTTCAGGAATCAGACGTTTTAACATTTATAGAAAAAGGTGTTGCAGCCTACGAAAGTTTTGGCACCCCTCTACCTGGGGTGCCAAAACTTTCGGCAAGGGCTTTCTCAGAAGGACGTAGAGTGGTCGTACGTCTACCTCGACATACAGCAGGTGGTCGTGATAACAATACGTGTGTAAATTACACGTATACTGTTTATTATAGAATAAAGACGATCCGTGCGTCGCGAACGTGCTTTAAAGCGGCGCCCGCGAACGCGTGACGTCATCAGTGCGCGCCGCCGAGGTTTCGTCGCTGGCCTCTGAAATGGGCACTAATCATCAGCCCTGATTTCACTGCTGATTTCTGTCACGGACTCATCGAAAAAGCCCGAAGCTCGAACCCTCGGCGACACCATGACATGCCCGGGTAAGTCCGCGTTTCTCAAATCAGTCGGTGCGACTGAAACAAACAACGTGTTTTTTCTTATTATTTTTCAAACCGCGATTAGCAGCTTAGCAGCGGGTGGCTAGCGCTCGAGCCCGCTTGCTAGTCGGGATGTCCCCGTTACTGCTCAGACCAACTCAACAACATATTTCTCTGTTTATTTTGGTTAATAAACTTGTTCTTTAAGACCAACAATGAATTCTCCGAGCGCGTCTTTATCCCAAGAAAACAGTTTAACTCTAAAAAAAAAAAAAAAACATAATGTTTATTTCTTTAAAAACAGGTTTCCTGTACAGTTTTCCATCTTGGCTAGCTAATAATGTCCAAGCCCACTCACAATCAAAACAGCAAGAGCTAGCTCTTCGCTAACAGTTAAAGTACCATATAGAGTGTCGAAGTTCTTTATCAGAGTTGTTTTAAAACTGTGAAAACATAAATGGATGATCATAGACTGCAGCCTAGGAAAGCTGGGATGGATCAGTTAGAGGGGTGCCAAAACTTTCTACAACGCCTCAGAAGGGAAGTGGTACGTCTGTCTCCACAGTATACAGGTGGTTGTGATAAACTGCGTGGAAATTATTATTTTTAAGACACAGGATTCATAAAGAGTTATTTTTGTCAGCAAACAAAAAAAAACAAATAAAACAAGTAAACAAATTTAAAAAAAGTGCAGTGCTAGCTCTTAGCAAATAGGCATAGTTCTCCGTAGAGCTTAAATGTGTTGGTTAGTCATCGTGGATGTTTTAAAGTTGTGAAAACATTTAATAGATAAGGCGTCGCAGCCTAGGAAAGCTGGGAAAGAGTGGTGCCAAAACTTTCTGAAGCTCATCAGAAGGGAGAGGAGTTACCGAAAGTAGGAGCGTAATCAAACGTCTCACTCTATATATACACAGTAGGTAGTTGTGATAAACTGAGTATCATTTTTAAGTCACATAATTCAAAAAGTGTTATTATTATTATTATATTATTATTTTAATCTGTTGGTGTATATGCATGTAAAAATTAATGATAAGAAGTGCAAAGTGCATTGAAAATCTGAGAAATTTCAAGCAGAACCTAAATGTTTATTTATTTTTTAATAAATAATGCACTTGCTTTTTAATGTCATAAAATGTACTATTTATCAGATTTATACTCATCAAAATATCTCAATACAGCTTTTTACCATTCAGATAACGACAGTAAATTATTACAGAGACTCATTGTGTGTGTGTGTTATGAATGAGCTATGTTGTACAAATATATGAAGCTACAATTAATCCAGATGTTTGCTTTGAAATAAATAAGTAAGGAAGGCTTCTTTAGGATTTAATTTGTAAAGGATTTAATCTTGTAAAGTTATGTACTATAACAAATGTACAGTGTTCTATGTTGGTCTGTACCTTCTGAGCTACAAACAGCTAGAATTAAATTACTTGTGTGTAAACATACTTGATGACTAAAACGGCAGTTCTGATTCAGAATAAAACACACAGGTGTAGAAAAAAAAAATCCATGTTTTACATAAATGAAGTTATTTTTTATTTTTTTGGAATACTCATGGAGCGTCTCTTTGTGTTTAGGTAGCGTGATGGACGAGCTGTGCGAGCGGTTCCCCGAGCTGATTGCAGTGGCGCCGTGTTTGTGGCTGTCGTCAGACCTCGCCTCTCGCTAACATCGTTCGCGCGTAGTACAGAGCACCATGAAGCCGGCTCACGAGCGCAACCAGGAGTGCCTCCCTCCAAAAAAGCGCGACCTTAACAATGCTTCCACCATTCCTAATAATAATAATAACAGCAGCAGCAGTAGTAGTAGTACTGGAGGGGGTGGAGGAGGAGACGAAGCGACGATGTCCCAGAGCTCCGGGTCAGGCGGAGAAGCTCAGGGTGGAAGCGGAGGCGGCGAATGGGTCCGGACTCAACCTAACCTGCATTATGGAGTGGACGGGCCCGAGAGCATCGCCCCGGGGTTACCTGTGGATCAGTTCGGCATGGTGTATAAAGTCGCCGTTCCGTCGGTCACCTACTCGCCCACCAGCCTCCACCCCGTGCTCGGGCACATCTCTCCAGCCTACACAGTTCCCTCGTCGCTCCTCCAGCACACCGGCATCCATTACCCTCCTCTCGGCTACGCCCCCATCCCGCAGTTCGTCAGCCCTCAGTACGCCGCCGCCGTTCCCTATGCAGTCCCCCCGGGATTCGTCCACAGCCCCTTGATTCAGGCTCAGTCCCACCTGGTGCCCTATCCGCCCGTCATCCAGGAAGGCGTGGTCTCGTCCCCGCCTCAGCAACAAGTCCCGGTTCACACCTACGCCAAAGTGGGAGCTGCAGGAGGCGTCCCGTTGGTGCTGACGTCCGAACAGGTCGCGGCGGCGGCAGCTTCTTCGTCTGCTCAACAGCAGCATAGTCTAAGCGCGATCGGGATGATCCCCACGGCAGAGCGCGTCCCTGTGTTTTATCACACGACAGCGGCCACCGAACGTGCCGCACAGAATCAGGAGCACGCCCGAGAGGTGAACGGAGGGGAACGGGAAAACGGCAGGGACAGCATTCAGGACGTGGTTTACGTGGCGAGGAATGCAGCAGCACGGATGCAGCAAGGAAGAGCATCTCCGGGTCAGCGCACCACCCCGGATATCGACCTCGAGGTGAGGCAGGCGGGGTTTTTGTTCTTTGTTTTTTCCCCCCCCCTTTTTTTTTTTTTTTTTTTAAATCTATCATTAAAATTTTAAATTAAACCATTAATTTTAAATTAAACCATTTTTTTCCCAACAAAGTTCAAGTGACATTAAATTATTGACTTTTATTTTCAAAATATAAAAAAAGTGAAAAACAATGTTTAAACATGAAACAAAAAAAAGAAGCTGCTGACTAAGTGCTTCAGCAAGAGTGCTTGTGCTCACGTTGCTTCTCCGAAATATTTTGCTTCTGGGTTCACATCCAGGTCGTGGTTCACCTCAGGTCTATGAAGTGATTTTTTTGTTAATCTAATAATA
>JAOTRS010000004.1:1520995-1531314 GCA_028565755.1 Dinotopterus cunningtoni
GACAGATAAGTGTTTCCGTTTATGCACGCAGGCGCTGTGTGTGTGTGTGTGTGTGTGTGTGTGTGTGTGTGTGTGTTTGGGTCTGTCGTTATGTGTGCGCACGTAATTTGACACCGTGCCAGTTCACAAACTCACACACACACATTAAAGGCGAGAGAGAGTGTATGATGTCAAATTGTGCGTGCACACATAACAGGCTGAGGAAGAAAATGGATTTTTAACCTTCTAGTGAAAAAAAGTAAAAATAAATCCCGACAGATAAGTGTTTCCGTTTATCCGCGCAGGCACTGTGTGTGTGTGTGTGTTTGGGCCTGTCGTTATGTTTGTGTGCGCGCGTAATTTGACACCGTGCCGGTTCACAAACACATACACACTAAAGGTGAGAGAGAGTGTGTGTGTGAGAAACGGCACGGTGTCAAATTACGCGCGCACACAAACATAACGACAGGCTTAGGGAGAAAATGCGTGCACAGGTGTTGATTACACCAGTGAGAGATGAGCGCTAAGACCCAGCAGGGGAGAATATTACCCACAATTTTGCAGCGCAAGAGAGAGAAAAAACATTCCTTCAGTTGTGATCATGTGACGCTCGGCGTCAAAACAAGAAGCGCATGCGTGATACATGATACTCAGTCAAAGTCAAAATTTATTAAAAATCTTTGCTCGTCTTGCGGAACACTTGCAAACCACGTTACTCGCAATCCAAGGTTCCACTGTAAATAGATATACTTTATTGATCCCGAAGAAAATTCCAGATCTCCAGCGTGTTCAACAGCGGGTGAAACGGATTAAATTGTGTTTTCAAAGCAACGGTAACCATGAAGAGCATATTCTATGAATAAATTTTTTTAGAAAAAATAAACATTTTTCCTATTTATGTCCCACCCTCTATTATGCAAGGCGCGTCCAGTCAAACCAGGATTTGTGATAATGTTTCCGTTGAAACTCTCAGCCGCAGTAAAACATTTGATTTTCGTAAAAAGTTTTAAAGAAGGCCGTATGTCCATGAATGGGGGAAAAAAAAGACACTCTGTGTGAACTGTACACACAATCATTCACCAGCACCACTTGCACATTACAGGAACTCAGCTCGGATTTATTGCCACGTCCCCTAACCTCGCTGTAAGATTCACACAGTAAAGGAGTTCCTGGGAGGCCGTTGTTTCAGACGTGAATAAGACAGGCTTATTTTACAGGTAGTTCATGGCTACAGCGTACTGAGAACTTTCTACCTTGATGGTGTTCTAGCACTAGTGAAACACTGGGATCAGTGCATTAGTGTATCAGGAGATTATAAAGAGAAACCGTGTTCTGTTATTCCTCACAGGCAGAAGTCCCGCTTTAATTTAAACGTCCCGTGTATACTTCATTAATCTTTAGAATTTGTGATTTTTTTTTTTCTTTCTTTAAAGGTGCAACACTTTTTTTTTTGTTATGGTAAATATGTCAAACATTTAGAAAGTGAATAGTTTATGCGCTGGCATTAGTACACGTGTATTACGTGGGTAAGAAGACACTTTGGCAAAGCCTTCAGTGGGTCATTTTATAGCCGCACCCCAGTGCATTTCAGACTTCATAAAGGAAACCATTACGATTGGATCACGGCTGCTTTCCTTTTAACAGCAAAACAAATATAAATACTGGACGATCAACATTATTAGTTCATTGACAGTAAAGGGGATAAAGTAAGATGTATAATTATCGTGTTTAAACCTTTAAATAGGCAAGTTGAACATTACTTTGAAAGAGCCGTGTTCCTAGAGATGTACCAAATTCTAAGATTTAGATTATTTTGATTCAGTTATGTGTCACATGCCCTTTACAGCACGGTGAAATTATTTTTCCCGTTAGGAAACCGGGTCAGAGTTACAGGGTTAATGACCTTGCTTAAGGCCACAAAACAGTGGCAGCTTGGTGGTACTGGGGCTTGAACCCCTGACCTTCTGATCAGTAACCCAGAACCTCAGTCAAAAGGAGTAGGATTAAATAAGTTTATACTTCTTCCTACTCCTTTTCAAACATATTCGTTCTGCTTGTTTATTTTATTTTGTTTGTTATATTGTTTCATGTTCGAAATAAAGTATTTAAATCATATCGAAATCAAACTTAAGCGTTTGAGCCATTAAGAAAGTTCAACCTGGAATGTTCAGCAGAAAGCAGCATGACCGCTAAATGCTAACACCAACAACACGAGTCAGATTAAACTCACTGGCTGGAGAAGATTCTGGAATAAACGAATATTAATAAATAAAAAGAATATTATTCAATTTGTGTTGTCCTTCACCTGTTTAACCACTAGGGGGACTAACTAACATCTTTAGAGTTAGCCACATAAATAAGTTTTGTCTGTACATTTGGTCAGAACTCGCAAGTGAAGTCATGAGCAGTTATGTTCATTTTATATTTTAAACTTATTTTAAGTATACTTTTTTATATATATATATATAAAAACTGCTTATTCCCTGGAGGTGGGCGTGGCTATACGCATCACACAACAGAGCCAAGACACGCATAAGACACAGAAACGACACCTACACGCCGCCAAAATCCTCAAAAAACATAAACAAAAGCGTGACGCAGTATGGCTTACTCCAAAAAAGCAAATAATTAAATAAATAAAAGAAAATTAGACTAATATCATCATTGATTACATTAAAGCTAATCAGCTTATTTTTACCTTTAACCTTTTAACAATTTCTACACACTCCTTTCCCGTCAATGACGGGTTTATAATGATTTAAATAATCTGATTTTATAGGAAAAGGTGTGAATGTAATTATAGATCATTATAGAAATATAGTATGTATACACAATGTTTACATTTTTCCTGTATAAAATTATTTCTTTTCTTCTAGTTGAAGGCCCATGGTCTCAGTGAAGATCTAATCGTGAAGAGCTGCATTGTTTCCACACACTAATACACACACACACACACACACATGCGTTTTTGCAGCCAGGTCAACGTTTATTGATCCCAGTTTCATCCTGACATTTTAATCTGTTAATCCAGTAACAGAGAATGGCTTTCCACAATGTGTGTATAAATACACTACTGTACTTCTGTCCTGTTTTCTCACGCACGTGTCGACTTGCAGCTCCGCCGCACGGCTCGTTCAGTCAATCGAGAGTTCGACAAACGGGAGGCTTCATGGTTTAGGATCCGCTGCGATCGATACAGATTGAGGTCAAAGGTCGAGGAAAAGCCGTTCGGCGACAAGACGTGCGAGTCGACACGTTAGCGTTAGCCGTTGTGCCGTCTGTAGACGTTTGTAAACGTGGTCCGAGCGTCTCCTGAAAGACGAACCGAAAAAAATGTATACAAAACAAAAGAAAAAAAAGCCAATTTGTCTTTAGGTCCTTTGACACAGAGCGAGAGAACGAAGCAGGCAAAGAACAAAACACAAGCGTATAAAAGTGGAACACATGCATGCACATTTCAGGGTTCTTCTCAACGCATAACACTTCAACACACACACACACACACACACACACACACTTGACATACCTTAGAACCAGTGTTTCATAAAATTCTCTGGTCTTTCTTTTAAAAATAGATTGGCCTCGAAAAGGACCGAACCTGCGTGTGGATTTTGGATCAAGATAAGAAGAGGCGAATTCTAGTCCCACATTCTGAGGGAAAAGAAAAAACTAGATTAAACCTTAAAAGATCAGGTGTAATTAATGTGCGAGATTTGTTTTGTGCAAAAGATGAAACGGTTTTACATTTCCGTCGGCGGCGCAGGTGCTGCTGTTTAAATTTCATTAAATAAAAATTCAGCCAATCAGAACTTGGAATAAAAAACGTCTCGTTAGCTGGAGAAGTCACGATGTTCTCGAAAGCCAGGTACTTTTTATCTCCACATCAAAGTACAATAAGGACGTAGGGGTTCTTCAGACGTTCCTCTCAGGATCAGGTTCCCAACTACACTCCTGGAGATCCACTTTAGTGTTTTTAGAGAGAATTCCGGACATGCTGGTTCTCCAGGATCAGAGTTCTAGAGGAACCCGTGTTCCTGTGAGGAATACGTGTCACGCAGAACTGAGCGTTTTAACTAAATGGGTTCTAGGGTTGAACAGGGTTTTTGTAGGCTAGAGGCTGTTTCATGAGAAGATATTGTTTTTTTTGAGTGTAGATCGAAGTTTAACTCTGACACTTGGTTTGTAAACTCAGAGATATGATTTTTCACACCATCGCTCCAAACCGCGATCAACACGGGAGGGGAAAACAAAAACCTATACATCAGACGTGCCAAGTACAGATTTCAGAGTTCAGATGCGTGTGTGTGTGTGTGTGTTGATTTGCTGTATGCAATCCCGTCTCCTTTCACCTTTCAGCTGCATAGTATCAATAGAAAGTGTCAAGATGTACAGGGTTTGGAGTACAGAATCATTGCATAGTTATTTATCTCACTCGCACCTCTTTCTATCTCTGATCCAGACTCAACATCACGCTGCCGCGTCAGCTCCGACGGCAGGAACGAAGAAAAACCCCAAAGCGGTCAATCTTGTTAACCTTAACTGGCGTATCAGTGTTGTTTTTCTTTCAGTGATAACTGGAATAAAGAATCGGAATGGAGGAAAGGAAAACAGTTTACAGTATACAATAAAGTACAAAATGATCTGACCCTGTTCGTTTGTTTGTTTGTTTGTTTTCAAGAGGTATCATTCAGGAGTTATGGATAAGTTAAATCTGTGTGTAAACAGTATCTAAAGCTGCTGTAATCGAATTTTAAGAACACTTCGGCTAGTTACATCCTGACAGCGATCGCGGGGGGAAACCTGCCAAAAGAGACGCGAGCGGAAGTGAAGATTTTTATTTATTTATTTTCCGATAGCAGAAGTTCTGGGATAAAACAGAGGTCTGTTCTTCGGGGGGAAGAAAAAAACAAACAAACGAACGAACAAACAAAACAAAAAAATAAATAAACCCTCGGAAAGCCTCATCACAATTACATTTCAGCTAGCTTGATATTTAGGTGCAGTTTAGTTAACTCTTTAATAACGTTTTTAACTAGCTTTGTATTTTCCGTAGACTGTTCCAGAAACAATCGCTTAGTATAATGCTAGCCAGCTAGCCTCCTTTTATATACGTTTATGCCAATATTAGCTAGCTAGTTTAACTGAGCTGTAATTTTTCCTTTTTTTTTTTTATTTAAATTTCCAGATAATAAATACTGTGCAAAAGTCTTAGGCACATGAAACGACTGCTGTAACGCAAAGACTCCTATAAAAACTTATATATACTTATAAAGCCTGTAAATAGTAATTAATGAATCAAGGTCAGTATTTGGTGTGATGACGCTTTTCGGTGTCTTAATTTTTATTTTTTTGTCTAAAAGGTGGTCAATTAATAATAATAGAGATGCGGGAAAAAATAGATTCTTTCATTTGGTGATTTACGTATCGCCACACTTAAAAAAAAAAAAAATTTGGTGTCAATGATTTTTTAATTTGATGAACCAGTGACCCACATCAGCCAATGAGCAGAATCGTCTGATTGGGCGTGACCAGTGATCAGACTCGGATATAGATCCTGTACGAAACGCATTATTACACACACTTACACCAGTCTCACATCCCCGCTGACAATAATTAGTGGAAAATCGTGTATTAGAAGCCAACACACACCCTCACGCTCACTGTTGCGTTTTTTAACATTTTGGAGGCGTTTGAGGAGGTAAAACATTGTCATTTCTTTATAATCCTACAGGTGGCGCACTCTGGACTATTTACACATTTTCATCCTGTGTGGTCGGAGTGAATTGTTTGCTAAGTTTGGCGGATGACAGAGATACGCGCTGCTGACTCAGTTTGTGTTGTTTAAATACACTGCACTTTAGTTTTTTAAGTGAGAAAAATTATGTTATAAAGGGCGAGATAAATTTAATTAATTACTTAAACTTTTCTTTTGAAGGTTTAAAATTGGAACAAAATCAAGGACAAATGTAATATCGAATGGGGATATTTATAAAATCATGATACTTATAGTATATATAAGTGCAAGATTCGGTGCCGAGGTATCGTGATATCGGATCGGGAGGTAACTGGCGATTCCCGTCACTATTACATAATGTGCTGCTTTCTTTCCTGGCTTACATACATCTTTTCTGGAATACTGATGTTTGAAAACAGAATTTTTTTTTGTACTAACTTAATAACAATCATAAAAATTTTAAAAGAAACAAAAAAAACTAAACGTAACAAGTTTGTACAAAAAAAAAAAAAAACACAGGGTGCCAAAGACTTTTGCACAGTGCTGCATCTTCACTGGGTGTTTTTAAATCATAAAAACAACGCATACTATAAGATAAATTTTGCGATTATTTTTGCCCATATCGAACTCGGACCCGAAGAGGAAAGGCGTGACCGACATCGCTTACAGCAGCTTTAATAAATATGTATAAATCTATTCACTTCTAATGCAAAAATCATCCATCGAACTACAAACATGCTCACTGCCTCGAATCTGCATTCATCCATCTTTCATGCAATCAGTTTTTTTTTCACAATAATTATTTTAAACAGAACTCGTCATGCCTGTCTCGAAATATAAAACATTGAAAAAAAGATTTCTCCAGTGACAAAGGCAGCATTAGCGTTCGTTTATCATGATACACAGAGAGTCGAGGAGAACGCCGCTACGAGAGTTCAAGGTCACGCCGCGCGATTGAGAGTCTGAGAGTTTTAGTCAGCTGAGCGCTTGTTGCGGCGTGGACGAGGTGTCGAACCGAAAAAAAGAAAGAAAGAAAGAAAGAAAGCAAGCAGCAGGTCGGTGTGGATGAAACGATCGGAGCGAGGATGAGGCAGTGCTTCTCTCCACGGTTCTGCAGCGTCAAAGAGGAGAAGCACGGAGAGTTTCTTCTCTTCTATCCTCCCAGGCTGCGAGGACGAACCGGTTTACCCTCGACATCCCTGAGACAAGAAGGAACCCGTGTTGTTTTAGTTGTTGTTCTGTATACGTAGATCAGTACGGAGGTTTCGAGTTTACCACAAGTTCAGCGTGGAAACAGAAAGAGAGAGAGAGAGAGGGAGTCTGTCAAGTGGTATTTCCTCTTTTCTTTTCAGAAAGAGTGTAATCTGTGCATAAGTCTGCTTTCACAACGACGTCTGTCTCCTCCACAGCTCAGGACACTGGAGACTCCTTACCCTGTAAATATGTTTATGTATATAAGCATCTAACACACCTTTCGTTAATCTGTTTACTGTTAGAGGAGAAATATCCAAAATAAAAATAAAAATAAATAAAATTCCAGAATGTGACACTAGAGGGCGTTGTGTAATAAATGTCCTATAAACAGGGCTGATCAGTTAAAGTAAAACAAAAAAAAATTAAAAATGACTTTTAAATGCTTCTTTAAAAGCAATATTTCATAATTTCATTGTGAAAATACAATTTTATCATTTTTACATCAGCAACATTTAGCTGTGTCATTTTTTTTCATTAGATTATGTGACTGAGTGTAGGTACAGTGACAGGAGCCGTGCTCATGACTGCCTCCTGCTGGCTGAGACATTATTACATTCATTTAATTTTTGAAACGTCTGACAGATACGACACTATTATTCTGAAAGCAGCTAAGCACCACTGTGTGTGTGTGTGTGTGTGTGTGTGTGTGTGTGTGTGTGTGTGTGTGTGTGTGTGTGTGGAGTCCCTGCAGTCCGAACAGAACACATCGAGCGCAGAGAGGTCTCGAGACGAGGTAGTTGAACCTGTGGATCAGAGCTCCAGCAGGAAAAGGAGGAGGAGGAGGAGGAGGAAGAGGAGGAGTTGTAGCTACAAAAGGTAAACTCCGGCCCCATCGGAGGGCGGGGCGTGCGAGGGCGTGGCTGCACGTCTCTTTCTCCTCTCTGTAGGTCCACATGCAGATTAGATCTGTAGAATTACGCGAGACAGATCGCTAAAACATGCTTGGTCGTGAGGAAGGGGCGTCAGATAGTCTTTACCCTGCTGGGGAGTATAAATATCGGAGTTCCTGTTTGTGCTCAGGTGAAAACCGGACAGCTGTTTGTGCCCTAAACACTGTGCAAGAAAGGAAAAAAAAAAATTTTTCCCTCACTTATTATAACGTGAATTCGGACTCAAAACATCACTTCAGTTTTCACCTCAGGACAAATATCACCTGTTTATAAATTAAGGTGGTCACGTGACCCTCTAAAGCAATCTAAACAGAATAATCTCATCTTATTACGTATGAGAGGAAATCCGTTAGGGTATTTTCATGAACAGCCCGTTGTCCATCGAGGAGACCGGGACGGAAAAGGGGAACTGGAAGAGGTTGACGTCGGCGGTGAGCGCGGCCACGGCGGCGGGATCGTGCTCGATTTGCGCGCGCAGGGTGGGTTCGATCTTATCGAGTCGCCGCTTGAGCCGCTTGGCCTCTCGTTCGCGCACCAGCCGCGCCTGTCTTCTTTCGGGCGTCTCCGTGGCACGTTTGAGGCGCATGGCCTCGCGGTCCCGCTGGAGCCGCCGCGCCCGCTGTTCCTGCGACTCCTGCAGCCGCTGCATGCGCTTGGCCTCGCGGTCGCGTAGTCGTCTCAGCTCGCGTTCCTCGGGCGTCTCGCGCTCACGCTTGCTCTTCTTGGCTACGCGTTCGCGCTCTAGCCGCTGCACCCGCGCCTCTGTCGGTTCGTTCCTGCGTCGCGATGCCCACTTCCTCATGGCGGAGGACGGACTGCCCGATAACTGCTGGTACGCCACACAGCTGTTACACACCAGCAGCACGCCCGCCGGGTACACGGGCACGGGGTTCAACAAGTCAGGCAGCGAGTCGGGGAAGGAGGGCAGTGAAGAGCCAGAGGAGAGGAGGCTGCCCGGGAGCGGGGCGTAGCCCGAGCCTGGAGAGGCTCCGTGATTGGCCCCTTGGATAGACATGTGACCATCAGTGACGGTCACGGCCTGGACCATGGAGCAGGTCTGATCGCCGCTGTTGCTTTCTAAATCACTGGCACTGAGGAATTCCTTCAGCTTCTCCCTGCAGTGTGAAGACAAATGACACAAAAAAAACATAAACTTCCTGCTTTAAATCTTAATTATGTGCGATGTCATATCTGAACACCTCAGCGGTGTTACTACAAGTGCGAATCAATGCCGGAGTCGATTCAATTCATAAATCATTTTCAATTAGATTTAAAAACAATATTTGAGAAGTGTACAAACGGGACAAACCATCATTGCAACATTTTTGTAAACGTCCTGAGCGTCACGTCTGAGTGAGGTGGAGGAGCGAATGGGTTACAGACCTGTTGAAGTTGTTGGTGTCGGTAAAGCGAGCTCCGCACACCGCGCAGTTGGAGAGTCGGTCGTCTGAATGGATGAGGAGGTGACGTCCGAGAGAACCGGGTGAGCTGAGAGCTCGTCCACACACCGGACAGATGTAACTTTTACTGCTGCCCACCGTCGACGTGTGCTGCTCACAATATCAGAGAGAGAGAGAGAGAGAGAGAAAGAGAGTAAACAGGCAGAATGTCATTTCATACAGTTAACATATTTCAGTTAACATTTTCCACTGAACATCACAAGATCTACTGTATTTCTGATCCAATTAAGATCAGAGGTTTAAATAATGAGTTTGCTGTTCCTCCATCATACAACATTATAACCTGTACTTTGCATTGAAGAAGAGTTTGGATTATAAGCTCATTCCCTCAACTCATTGGTGTTTCATTCCACTGTGAGAAAATGGAAATGGTTTTAAACTGTTAAAAATGAAAATATTTTGAGGATTTGTGCATCGCGTGTCAATTTTTCCATGGTGGAAAAATAACTGGAAATAAATAATCTTTTTTTTTGTAAAATAAATGTTTGTGCTGACAGGGAAAACCAGCTCACGCAATGTACTGGACAACAAGAAGAACGAAAGCTCTTTTTTATTTGTCTGTTTATATGGTGTCATGGGTTGTGAAATGTGTGTGAAATATGAAATGTCCAACCAAAATGAAACCCTGCTAGCCCTGTGCCTTAGGACCATTAGAACGGTGGTGATGGCGAGTATTATGGTGATGGTGAATGTAATGGTGGTAACGGTGAATATTATGGTGCTGATGGTGAATGTAATGGTGGTGGTGATAACAGTGATGTTGGTAATGATGGTAAATATAACGGTGTTGAGAAAAATGGTTATAGTTAATTAGGGTTGGGCGATGTCGATTAATTTGGCATCGTACGATGTCTAATGTGAAACATCGTGATGGTCGATGGCATCGTCGTCGTAGGCGGAGGGGGGGGGGGGGGTGTTGTTAAATTATTAATTCATAACAAATTAATTAATTGTAGCCTACCGTTTCCACTACCTGACCCGCCTGGTCTTTTTTTTTCCCAT
>JAOTRS010000004.1:1575572-1586309 GCA_028565755.1 Dinotopterus cunningtoni
CACACACACACACACACACACACACACACACACACACACACACACACACACACACACACACACACACACACACGAGATGGTAATTATGATGACAATGATAAACCCTTTCCCTTTTATTTGTTTTGTCTGTCTTTACTGTCTTTCTGCTTGAGAAACAGCACATCACTTATATGACCAGCTTGCACACAGGTACTCGGATTAGTGCGCGCACACACACACACACACGTACACACTTTCTCTCTTGATCTAAAGCAGGCCCTGATCTTTCTATCTGTACATGGAATATACCACTCGGAGGCGCTCTAGAGTCGATTTGTCTTGACTTTCACAGTTTTTTAACTTTAACAGACTTTTTTTTTTTTTTTTTTTTTTTTTAAATCAAGAAAAAATATATATATTTTTGATTTGCATTGGCATTTCAGATCTCCTACAACAGAGGCATTTCATAGCGAGCGATAAAGCTGGCGAGACGGGCGTTTGCATCGTTTGCAGCTTTACGTCTCATTAACGCGCGACCCGATCTATAACCTGTGGCGAAATTTCCAGTGCACACTTCACCAGGAAGGCTTCATTATTCACTACGATGCACACCTTTTGTTCGGACTGTACTATAATTTAATACCTGAAGCGATGGGTTCAGAGGATGATCTTATTCGCTTCGCGTTTACACTGACGGGTGACAGGCGATCGGGTATTTTGCGCGTGCATGACATGGAGACACGTTTTTTTTTTTGTTTTTGTTTTTTCAGTCAGCTTCAAGTGTTTTTCGGGCCAGTCCCAACATGCATGTGGTCCGCTGTTTAAAAAAAAACCAACAGTTTATAAGCGCTGTTTTGTCTTATTCTGCAACACAGAACCTCTTGTGAAACTTGTATAGATTTTTTAACGCTTGGAAGGAAGTAACCGAGATCGTTCGAGCGCACGCAGTGTACCTAGCTAGCTTTGCTAATCGAATCTGACAGCGTAGCTAGTATGAAGCTCAGAATGATAATGGAAGAAAAACAAACCTTTTTTATATCATCATCTTTTGTTTAACTAGTTAGCATTAGACAAATTCTTTACCTGCAATTATGGAATTATGTTTGGAAAAACACAACAGGCAAGCAGGAAAAAAACTTGAGCCTTGCCTGTTAATGCGAACGTGGGTTTTCCGATTCTTTCCCACTTAGTTTTTTGTTTTTCATCATGTAGTCTGAAATCTCCGCGTGTCTTTTAATAATCCGACACCCAACGTTGCCGACCGAACGTCCATCGTTAAACAACATCAGTGCAATTTGGTGAAGAGTTAATTTTACACTGTATATGAGGTCCCTCATGAATGTAGTTACATGCACTGAACTTTTCTTTTTTTGAGGGGGGTTTTAAGCTGTTGAAGCGGGTTTGAAGAAACAAACCCCCCCCACCCTGTCGCCTGACTTTAAAGCATCGTGCCTTTTTTTTTGACGGCAGACATCCAGGGTTTGATGTAGGCGTGTAGGTCCGAGGTCTGAACTTTTTCTTCCCAACTGTCTCCTGTTTTTTTTTTTTTTTTCCTCAAAAGATCATCGCAAGCAGTAACTGAAATACCTCGTGTTTATCTTTCTTGTTCTCGTTTGAAAAAAGCGTCAAGACAGCGTATCCAGGATCCTTTAAGACGCGAGTGCTTTTTAAGATTTTCATGATCTTACGAACACGTCACTTTCAGTCTGAATGCTTTCAGTCTTCACTTAAACACAATGACCAGATCGGAAATAAATAAATAAATAAATAAAAACCCTTAAATCCTTTGGTGACCAAATCAGAGCAGAAACGTGTGTATATCATGGATAAGAAAAAGAAAGTCTACGTTCTGTTACTTGATTTTTGTTTCATTCTTTCTTTTTGTTTTTGTTTAGTTTTCTTTGATGTCTTGGGGCTTTTTGTTCTGTACATATTGAGGGCTTTTAAAATGCATCTATCCTTTTCACCTTTTTTTTTAATTTTTTTTTTTAAATACGTATTGATCCTTTTTCTAATCTCAGATCCTATACAATAATCAGTCTAATTTAATAATGTTTGATTGTTTCTTTAGGAAAAAAAATATGTATTATCTGCTGCCTGTATATTGTACATAAATGTAAAAGATGATGGGGGAAAAAAAATAAAATAAACTCAGATTTCGAAGAGGTGTGGAGATTAGTTAGAGGGCTGGACTTGTATACAAGTGTAAAGAATCAAAGTGGATTTCTTTTCTTTTCGATTAAATTTTTTTTTTCTTAATTTTTTTTTTTTGTATTGCTAATCACATAGATAGCGGTCGGAACGTCAGAGTGGTTTGATGCACTACTGAAATTGAGGCTCTGCAATATGATGAAGGGACTCGATGATGATGATGCATGCGCCGCACTGCCACCCTCAACCCTCCTCGTGCTTATCTTTCCATTAACGAACACCTTCAGGTCACTCGCCGCTACTCCTGTACGACAGCCATTTCACACAGACGCTTCCATGCAGACTGATTTTGTCACAACTG
The DNA here is from genome assembly GCA_028565755.1 of Dinotopterus cunningtoni. Classification (NCBI taxonomy): domain Eukaryota; kingdom Metazoa; phylum Chordata; class Actinopteri; order Siluriformes; family Clariidae; genus Dinotopterus; species Dinotopterus cunningtoni. The sequence continues at coordinate 1,578,064 of JAOTRS010000004.1, forward strand.
ACTAACACACCACACACTCCTTCCTTTCTGTTCTGTGAGACACACAAATTCCGGACTGATCAAAGCTGTTACTCTTCTTACATATTTCTCTCCGTCTGTTTCCTCCGAGTGAAAGAGGAATCGAGAGCGGAGGGAGTGAATGAAAAAGGGGCAAAGAGGAATAAAACCAGGCCCTGTGCTGCTTTTTTAGACTTGTGCTATTCACTCAGCTCAAACGTAAATGTGTGCGCGCGCGTGCGTGTTGACAAAAAGGAGCATCCGAGACAGAGCGAGTTGCCTTCCTGCACCTTTTCCTCACTTTTTTTTCTTTCTTTTTTTGCCCCCGACTGCATGTGAAAACCCTGGTTGTAAATATTTGTCATTTTTACTCTTTCTGTAAAAAAAAAAAACACCCGAAAAGAAACAGAACTTCCTGTCGATGCAAGAGATGATGCGATTCTTTCAAAATTCGCTCGCATCCATCATGTGTACATTTATTTTTTTTTTTGGAGAGACGTGTAAGGCTGTTAAAAAGACCACACGCGGTGTTAAACCTCGTCGAATGCATCATGTTATCACACACTCGAGGATGATTCCGTCCTCCATCCGTATCCTGTTTGTATAAATAAAAGAATAAATAAAGCAAAGCTTGTTGTTTTTTTTTTTTAGATTTTTATCTCTGTGGGTCTCCTTTTTACACTCGCTGTCCAACCACATCGTCTGACCATGTGGAGGAGGAGGAGGAGGAGGATGATGATGATGATGGAAAGGCTGGGTGTACTTTGTATGTGTTGACGTTTTATTTTAGTTTGTTTGTTTCCCCTCATCAATAAGTTTGACATGCTGAGCTGAATCAGTGTCCCGTGTCTTCAAGGAGTGAGTGAATGAATGAGTGCTGGACTGAAAATTTATTCATGATGAATGAAAAACTTGTAATCTACTACATGGGATATTTTAGACTTATGCTGTGTATATTGTCTTTGGGTTGGAGAAAATGACCAAGAGAAATAAAAAAAAATAATAAATAAAAACTTAATGTTTGAGGTGGTATCTTTCTTTATTTGTATCAGTAATAATTATATTATTACTGTTGTTTCCACATCTTCTAATATTGTTTATTTGTTTGTTGCTATTCCAATTTTACAGTTCTCATTACTGTTATTTAGGTTATAATTAGTATGTGTAGGCTAGTAGAATTTTATAATTATGATTACTACTACAATTTTCCTACTCTTATTAGTGAAAGTCTAAGTGATTTTACGGTTATTATTAGGTGGGTTTTTGTTACGTTTTTTCTTACTGTAAAAATTACAACCTTTTTAATGAGTACAGTACGTCACCGACTTACGTACAAGTTCCGTTCCAGGAGACCGTAAGTCGGATTTGTTTGCAAGTTGGATTTGTTCGCAAGTCTGACAAAGTGAGTCTTGTACACCTTTTAAAACAAATATACATGTAAAGCAATAAAAACAAACAAAAAAAACAGGTTTGGTTCTGCATTACACTTGTGCGAGACTGTCTCTTCAAATTGCGAGGGAAATCCTGGTGACGCAGTGAGGTCAGCTGACCTCGTTTAAAGGGAACCCGGGGAGGAGGATACTGCTAAATGTTTACTGCGCGCTTGAACTAAAGTCATTTTGTCTCAGAGCTTTATTGGACTGTGTTTTGTTGATGATTTTCTGAACTTAGGATCATTCACCATCAGGACAGACATTTTCTATCATCGTGATTCATTGAAACCGTTGAGGTCGAGTCATTCCTCCCGCACAAACACACATACAATATACCAGACTTTAGACATTTTATACATTCACTTACACACTGAAAATATTGAATATTATTGTTATTATTGGTATCTGGTGCACTGCAGTGTAGATTCTTTTGTACGATACTTGTGAGATATTAATTGACCCAAAATTGATTGGGTCAATTAATGATGACCCAATCAATAAAAAATTTTTTTTTTTTTATGCATTTGTTTTAAACAAGGTTTTCTTGCTGATATTGACTCACTTTGCTCTTAAATGAGTAATCAGGTTAAGGTTTTAGCACAGAATTAATAAATGGCATAAAGACACACTAATGATGTACAATTTTTTATTTTTTATTTTTTATTATTGTATTTGTAAAGACCAACAACAGCATTTTATTTATTTTTATTACTAATATTTGGGGAAAGCTCTACTTTCATCTGAAAACTGTCAGTCACTATTACTGAAAATAAAAAATTTTCATTTGAATTTTCAAATACCTGCGATTGATTGGCACCCTGCCTCATGGGATAGGCTCCAGGCCCCCCGCGACCCTGAATACAGGATAAAGCGGTATAGACGATGAATGAGTGAGTAATTATATATGAAGATAAAGCGTAGTTATAGTAAAATGGAACAAAATTCTGTAGATGTTATTAATGTCGTCTGAAACATGCAAGTTTCGTCAGAAACCTTATAAATAAAAATATTTTACTCACAAAAAAAATAATGCAGCCACTTTTAAATGGTTCTACTTTCTTGGGTACTTTATTCAATTAAAGATCCTAAAAGTTAGATGCTGAATAATCTGCTACAATGCCACCCTCTGGTGGTGAAAACTGGAAACAGCTGGAAGTCAGGGAATGATGGGCTGAGTTTATAATTAAATTAATTCCCATGTGGTGGCACAGTGGTGTAGTGGTTAGCACTGCTGCCTTGCCCCTCCAGGTTCGATTCCCATCTCTGTGTGCATGGAGTTTGCATGTTCTCCCCTTGTGTGTTGGGTTTCCTCCGGGTTCTCCGGTTTCTTCCCACCGTCCAAGGACCTGCAGATTAGGCTAATTGACGTTCCCAAATTGCCCGTAGTGTGTGAATGTATTTGTGTGGCCTGTGATGGATTGGCACCCTGTCCAGGGTCTACCTGTATACAGGATATATGAGAGTAATTCCCATGTAACTGAATTGTGTGTGTTTTTTAGAATCAACTCCAGACCTTTTATCTTTTTAGTTTGTCATAAAATAACCAAGAAACAGGCCACAACTTATCACTATTCAATCAGTTGTCTTTTTATGTCTGATTCAGTAAAAACAACTGTCATTTCTAAACTTTTGATGCAACATTTGTGTTAAATCCTTTACATTAAAGCTAAGTTACGCTTCATTCACATATTAATTGCTTTATTTAAATTCCATTATGCTGGATTTCATCATAAATGATCAAAATTCTATCACTGTCCAGATACTTATGGATTTGACTAGATGATGTCAATACACAAGGTTTGAAGAAAGAGGTTTGTGCATTAGTGCTTCTTTTTTTGTTTAAATCTCTCAGCACTAGATATAAATTCAGATATAACTTGGATCTTCTAATTTTAAGTTTGTAGTTTGTCATTTCCAGGGAAACTTTTTTTCTGTTTAAAATTGTCCTATTCTCGTCCAATGCATGTCCAATCAAATGCTCTCTCCGAATCATCTATCTCACTTATGTAAAAAAAAAAAAAAAAAACGGAAGACAAAGCATGCTGCCCTGGCAGCAAATAATTAAGATCAAAGGTGGGATGACTTAAGAGTGGCTACAGTTCATATGAGACAGTACTGCATGCGATAAATAAGAGGCTATTCATTCTTAATGAGCTGGTCATTAATAAATTTACTGTTTAATGAAAGGTTTAATTACTGATTAATCAAATGCACAAAAAACCTCAGCTGTATATAATAACATGCACGCACTTACTCACTCTCGCCCACTTATCATAGGGGAGTGGTGGCTCAAACGGTTAATGCTCTGGGTTACTAATCGGAAAGTCGGGGGTTCGAGCCCCAGCAATGCCTAGTTGCCATGTTTGAACCCTTGAGCTGTGACCCTATACACAGGATAAAGTGATATAGAAGATGAATGAATGGATAAATATGCAATGCAACAAAATCAGATCATTTATGCCACAAGTTCTGGCACAGGTTTTAGATCAGATGCACGTCCTGTCTCATTTCCTAACTGGGATTGGGTCCAGCACTGTGTGCAGTGGCTGTGATGTGTCGGGTGTAGGGTTAAAGGTCTTAGCCCAAAGACCCAAACATGGTGACCGGATGGTGATGGGGCTCGAACCCCTGACACTCAGACCCTGAAAGCCTTGAGCCCTGTTTTCATATTCATTATATTCTTCAAAAATGTTGTGGTTATGTTCCATCATTGCCTTAATTTAAAAATATATATTTTTCTCATTAATACTAATAAAATAAAACAGCTGGTTTTCCTGGTGATGTTCTTTGTGCCTGATCTAGTGTATTTGATCGAGATCCCAAAGCTCTTCTTAATAAATCTCTTTAGATCAGGACGTTAACTAAATCCTGTAAATGTAATAAGAAATATAAAAACATAATATTGACGGGATATTTCAGATATGAAACTTTCAGTAATTCATGCTGCTGATGATTTAGTCTTCTAATGCTTATATTTACACGTACTGTACTTTCAGGTGCATAAATAGTCCATGAACTTTTTTCTAAAATCTTTAGAAAAATTTGATAAAAATTTGCAAAATTTTGATGAATACCAAATTAAATTAAACCCTACAAATAGATAACCTTTGTTACTGTTGATTTTCAATGAAAAGAAAATATGTGCACCAAAATAACAAACAATTCAATTCAATTCAATTTTATTTGTATAGCGCTTTTAACAACTGTTATTGTCGCAAAGCAGCTTCACACAATCAAAAGAATTATTTAAGTTTAAAATTAAATTATTTAAACACATTGCTCTTAATTCAACACGGCCAAAAGTTTGTGCACCTTCGATCATCACACCCATATAGTTCTTCTCGAAACTGTTCCCGTAAAGTTGGAGTCACACAATTATCTAGAACTTCTTTTGCTGTAGCGTTACAGTTTCCCTTCACTGGAATTAAGAGGCCCAACCCCTTATCCTGCATGATTATGCTCCTATGAGATCCACAGATCCAGCTCCATGAAGACGTGCTGTGTTAACGCTGGAAGAACTCGCATGTCCTGCTCCGAACCCTGAGTGAACTCAACCCCACCGAACAGCTTCGGGATTAACTGAAATTAAAACTGGATCCTCCTCGACATTCCAACACAAATCCACACAACCACGCTCCGGCCTCTGGTGGGAAAGCCTTCCCAGAAGAGTGGAGCTCATTATAATCCACAGATCATGAGACAAACGGGCCCCCGGGCACACACGCGCTAAAGACGGGCGATGAGGATATACTGTATGGAAAATAAAGTCTAATCTTGACTGTGCATGATCATGTCTCAATCTAGCACGAAACAAACACGCTGTATTAATAAGACAGCAATTGACTGAAATATAAAAATAACATGTCAATTATCGAAGAATGTTGTGCCTTATCTTATAAATCTGGATCGACTTTCTTTTCCCAAAGCAACAAAAACTCTGGCAGGTTCTCAGCTCGATATCTCAACGCTTATTGTGTAATCTATCTTGCTTATAGCTTTCAAAAAAAAAAAGTATGATAACATTTGATTAATCCTGTGTTTTATCGTATCAGCTAATAGCCATTAAAAGGAATATGTTCATGAAAAATTTTTTTTTAAATTGAATCAGTATAATAACTAAAATACAGTGCCGTGAAAAAGTATTCTAATTTAAGGTTTTAGTCAAAGTCTGGACTTAAATCTGATTGAGATCCTTAAACAGGCTGGTCATGCTCGAAAATCCTCCAATGCGGCTGAATTGAAACAATTCTGCAAAGAAGAGTGGGCCAAAATTCCTCCACAGCGATGTGAAAGACTCATTGCCAGTGATCACAAACTGCTTGATTAAAGGGTGGGACAACCAGTTATTAGCTTTAGGGGGCAATTACTTTTTCACATAGTAAAAAGCGTGTTTGGAGAGCTTTTTTTTTTCTTATAGAAATAAAATCATCATTAAAAAAAACTGCTTTTTGTATTCACTCGGGTTTTCTTTATTTAATATTCAAATTTGTTTGATGATCTGAATCATTTAAGTGTGAAAAATGTGCAAAAATAAATAAATCAAAATCAAATACTTTTTCACAGCACTGTATGTAAAGAAAACATGACCCCTAAAGATCCCTAAAACCCTCGACTTAGCTGTATATGACTATAGATAGATCGATATCTACAGGACATTATTGCTCTACAGGAACTCTGTCCCACTGTCCTCATTGTCCTCATTGTGCTGAAAAATTAAATTATATTTCAAACTAAGGTTATAACAGGGGCTCTGCAGTTTTATTAGACAATATTATATTTAATTGGCATGCACGGCTGTGAATGATTCATGCAGCTCAACTCTAAATCCAGTCCTGAACCAGACTACTGAAAACGTGAGCCAAAATATCTTTATCCCACACAAACCTCTTCAAAGATGATGATAATTATCTGCACAACAGGTTTACATCTGCAATTACCAGGGACGAGGATATCATTTTGCAAGAATTTCATTCGTTCCATACAGTGTGGGTTACCGAATACATGTCATATTTAACAGTGCGAATCCTTTCAACAGAGCAGGACTCTCAGACTCTGGGACTCTCAGTATCTTTAACGAGCTACGGTGTCCTGCAGTGATCATGTGGACGGTCAAGGGACAGTGTCTCCGGGTCAGGCTGTTATGTGAGATAAGACAAATTAGGTAGAGGATAAACCTGTATGGTCTTGGATGATGAAGTGTTTATTTGTCCCTGGGCACAACTGAGATTTTCTAATGGCATCCGTTAAAGAGGCTCCTGAAGTCTAAAGACTCGAGTGTTAAACATTCACCTTAAAGCTAGCGTAGCGTGTAGGCGATTTCTTTAGTTTTTCAACAGAGACCTTTAACTTTGAGGTTCTAATAAGAGCAACTTTATGTAAAACTCTGGGCGTCTCTGACTCCTCAAGCAACAACGCAATGCCTGGTAGGTATCGTTCAGTAATCTGTACTTGGTGATGATCTACAACTTAGTTAAAATAAAAAAATAATGTCTTTCAGAAGGCGCAGGACGACTAGCTTGTGATTCAGTTGAGTATTATTTTTAAACTGAACTGTGAGTCTTTTACCAATACTTTCTCACTCATTAATTGTCTATAGCACTTATCCACTACAGGTTGGTGGGAGGCTGGAGGCTGGACGCTATCGGGGGACTCGGCGCATGAGGTGGGGTGATTGCACATGCTATGGGCAATTTGGAAACACCTAATCCGAAACCCATCAAGAACACAAACCCGAAGCTTGGATCGAACCCTTGACCCTGGAGGTGCTAGGCCCAGTGCCACATTGCCACCTCTTTCAACAAAAAAAATTTGCCTCCTCCTGTTTTTATTATTATTATTATTATTATTATTATTATTATTATTATTGTTGTTATTATTTTGCATATTTGTCACATTTAAATGTGAAAAAGTAACTGCTCCCTAAACCTAATAACTGGTTGTGCCACCCTTGGCAGCAACAACTGCAATCGAGCATTTGCGATAACTGGCAGCAAGTCTTTCACATCGCTGTGGAGGAATTTTGGCCTACTCTCCTTTGCATAATTGTTTTAATTCAGCCACATTAGAGCGATTTCGAGCACGAACGGCGTGTTTAAAGAGTTAAGTAGGAGTTTAGTCTCCACTTTGACTAGTCCACTCACTTTTTTGTTTTGTTGTTTAAACCATAAAGAGGTGGACTTTCGGTGTTTTTCGGATCATTCTCCTGCTGCATAACCCAGGTGCGCTTGAGCCTTGTGAAAAAATAATTGCCCCCTTGCTAAATCATGAAGTTGGGAAGGCTAAGAACCTGTCTGACAAAATGAAGAACGCTAAAAGACCTTGAAAAAAGCAATATGATCTAAAGAAATTCAAGATCTGATGAAAGTAATAACAAAGTAATTGACGTGTCGGTCTGGAAAGGGTTACAAAGCTAAGGCTTTGGGACTCCAGCGAGCCACAGTGAGAGCTATTATGCAATATAAAAAAAATCAACAAGGGACACTGTTTGTTGGTCAACAGTTTTTGTGCATAGTTAGTGTAAACTAGCGTAAGTACCCGTCACTGATGGGAAAAGAGTTTTTAGAAATTGTCAAAAGGTTAAAATTGAGCTAAAATTGAGCTGTTTACACTAAGTTTTACATATAATGTCTCCAGTGCGTTAAAATTCGCTTTAGCTCTAATCCCAGTAAAAATATTCAGTTTTGCTTTTCTAATTAATATCAATTGGTGCAGGTGTTTGTTCCAGATTATTAAATCTGGAACATAACTGTTCATAACATCGCTTTTACTCAACATTTTGATTTCACTTATGGTGCAGGTTAAACTTCAGGCAGATAT
>JAOTRS010000004.1:1603087-1613541 GCA_028565755.1 Dinotopterus cunningtoni
ATAAGAGGGTTAAAAATTTTAATAAACAGGAAGGTGCTGTGAGTGTGTGTGTGTGTGTGTGTGTGTGTGTGTGTGTGTGTGTGTGTAAAATGGGTGGAGGGGGTCAGTCGGTGCAGCTGTCGCTCCCGGGGGAAGTGAGACTGAAGCTGGCTGGTGTTCATTCAGAGCTCTGACAGCCATCCTGTCGGAAATAAATCATCTTTATCCCTGGCTTCGGCCGTTTAATGAGATATTGATCTTACAGAGCGTCAAGAGTAAATGAAAACGAAATAGAGGGTGTGTGTGTGTGTGTGTGTGTGTGTGTGTGTGTGTGTGTGTGAGTAAGAGAGAGAGAGAGCGAGAGGAAGTCCACGGCCTGAAGGTGTTACTCTTGGACCGATGTTTTGGTGCCTGAGCGACTGCAGACGGTCTCCCCTGTCTGGACGCGATGCCTAATCATCATCAGCAGACGAGACTTAAAAATCATCACTGTTTGTCTGGTGCAGCTTTTTTATCTCGTCTATACGATCCACCTCATTAACCAGAGTCCAGTTTGGGGCTGTTTTTTTATTTTTATTGAATTTTTTTATTTATAAAGGCAGATTAAACCTCATTATTGCGATAGTCTTATGGACACGTTCTTAAAGAGGAACAAATGAGGTTTATTTTGCAGTTATTTCAAGTGCATGACTTTAAAGGTCCCATATATTGCAATTTCTTTAGCAAGTGAACACGGATTGCAGAGCTCCCTGAAAATATGTGTGTGTGTGTGTGTGTGTGTGTGTGTGTGTGTGTGTGTTCCTGCTAAAGCTGAAATACCCCGTAGGCCGTGTCCACACGTAGCCGGGTATTTTTAAAAACTGCGGTTTATCTGCGATTTTGGCCTTTCGTCCGCATGCAAACAAAGGTTTGGTCGTTTCTAGTCTAGGCTACTGATTGGCCTACTGTTGATTAGGGACGCTCCTGACAGCACTTAAAAGGGCGTTTTGTGTTTTCATGTGGACAAAGATATTTTTAAAACGTAGGTTGCGTGGACAGAAATATAAAAAAAGAAAAAAAAAGTAGAAAAATCTACGTTTCTAAAATATCTGGCTACGTGTGGACATGGCCTTAGATAATACATTATATTATAGGGATGGGAATCACGAGTCATCTCCTGATACGATATTATCGCGATACCTTAGTGTCGACTCTATAAGTATTACGATTTTAGATATATCTCCTTTTCCTTAATTTTGTTAAATTTTAAACCTTTAAAATTTTAATCCTGAGAACGTAATTGTAGCTCGTTTCTTATAACAAACAAGCGCAGCATTTAAACAATACAAACTAACTTCAAATACAAGAATTTAACTTAAAATAAAATTAAACACAAAGCTACATCGTTACTGAGTTATATCGTATCTATGTCCTTCGCCATAATTCATTTGTAAACAAGCTTAGCAAATAATTCACTCCTACCACATGGAATAAAAAGTGTAAATAGGTCAGAGTGCGCCACCTGTAGGATTATAAAGAAACGATGATGTTTTACCGCCTCAAACGCTTCCAAAGTCTTAAAACTCAACTCGACAGTGAGCGCGCGGGTTGAGTGGCTGTGAGCACGCGGGTGAGCATGCAGGTGTGCGCGCTTCTAACACACATGATTTTTAACTAATTAGCGCTCGCGGTGTTGTGAGACTGGTGTAAGCGTTTAATGAGTAGGTTTGAGACTAATTCGCTAACAGAATTTGGAAAAAAGGCAGATCGGAGGCTTTTAACACGTGATTTATGATAATGTAACGCTATAAAAATGCGTTTCTGTTGCGCTGCTCAGAAGCTTCTGCTTCGGCCGACTGAAATCCAGCCAGTTCTGGTCCCTGGCCGATGACCTGTTCATCTCTGTTATAAATATTAAAATAGGTTTTAAAAAAATTGATTTTGGAGTCAGCGTCATGACTCAGCACACAAAAGAATCTCGGGTTCATAACTGAATCGACTTTTGTCCCCGTCTCTATTATTTCATATCTCAAGCTCCTCTTATTTCACTTCTCCTTAAAACACATAATTTCAGTGTTTATGTAAATGACCTGCTGAGCCACGCCCTTCCAGAGAACAGCAGAGCTCAGCAACAAGCCGAGGGAGATGCTGTGTCTTTATGAGGTCACTGAAGTGGATTGTTTAAACCTCGGCCAATACAAACACAGAAAAAGCAGAAAAAGCAGGTTTTTTTTGTGTGTCGTTGTCTAGAACAAAGAAAAAGTACATTTTGTACTGAGGGACTGGGTGTGATCGTACTCAGGCACGATACAAAGCAGCCGCTCCTAATGTGAAATAGAGCGGTGCGATTGAATCTTTTAGTCTTTTGTTCACCGATTCGATTAATTGAAGCTTTGGGTTGGTTTTTGATTCACATATTTAAAATGATTTAGTTAAACCTAGTTAAATTTAGTCAAGTCAAATGTAGAATGCTCTAAAATTAATTTTTTTTTTCTTTTATGTTTTTTTCTTCTACTGTTAAGTTTTTGGGCTGTTGGACTGGAGGGTGGAGCAGATCGGGGAAAAAACAGATAGATAACATAAAAAAAATAATTTCACTGTATATCATACTGTGTATGGTTGCATACAAGACAAAGAAAATTTTAGTTTGAAATCAACAGCAAAAGTTACGCTGGAATTCAATGCATATTAGATACTTTTAATAGTTTCTAATATTTTAAAACCTGTATGAAATAAAGCTGCTTGAAAGCAGGCAGTAAACAACAGAAATCACAATTTTCCGATTCCAATTTAGCAGAATCCTGTTGCTCTGACTCTTCCATCGACCCAGCGTGTGTGCTTTCTAAACAAAAGATGCTCGGCTGCACATGGAGCCGTGCTTCGATCCTCTCCTTCGAGGCTCCTTTGGGTTTCTGAGGCCAGAGAGAGCGAGAGCGAGAGAGAGGAGGTAAGAAGCGTCAGGTCTCAGGAGGGAAAACACAAACACTTAAAGAAAGATGAGAGGGGAGGAAAGTTACGTACGTCCTTTAGACTTCGCTTGAGCGGTTATTATCCCGAGTGTTTGCTCTGTGCCGGTTCTGGGACTCGCACCGGAGTCCGACGTGTCCTTCAGGGTTCCTGTATCGCAGCCAGCAGCGTCTCCTTAATCAGGTTGAGGGAGGTAAAGCCAAAGCCTGACATCCATCAGACTGACTGCATCTGGGGAGGATGAGCTCAGGGCTTTGAGCATCAGCCAGCGGTCGCCGTGTGTGTGTGTGTGTATGTGTCAGTGTGAGGGATTCTAGGGCCGGTTCAAGGCTTTGAGGATTATATAAGACTTCCTTATATCATGACGTTTTAAAGCTGGATTCTGATCGGTTAAATGCATTAATTGTGTTTATGTACTTAAAGTCACTCGTATTAATATGTGATTGTTTCCATAGTAACAGCTCACTTACAGGGACCCGAATGATATATGTGCTTGTAACCAGTGATCTGTAAAGAGGTGTGTAATTGATTAAAATGGAGAAAAATCAGTTCAGTTATGAATCGCTATTCTTTTGATTCACGTATCGCCAAAATCGATTTTTAAATAATTTATCACATTTATAATAGAGATGCACCAGTTGATCAGCCAGTGACCGAAAGTGTCTGGTTTCGGCTTGATCAGACATGACCGATCAGTGTTGGTCATAACCGATTATTTACAGAGTGCACGAGAATCCGAATGGTGCAACAGAAATGCACTTTTTGGAGTTACGATATAAAAAATTGCACACATTAAAAAACCTGCGATCTGCCTTTTTCTTCAAACTCTGCTAACAACTTAGTCTCAACCCCCCTCATTACACACTCTTACACCAGTCTCAAAACACCATGCATGCTAATTAGTCTTGTTAGATGCCGCGCACGGCCACATGCTCAGAACCGCTCAACACACACTGAAGACTTTGGAGGTGGGAAAACGTTGCCATTTCTTAATAATCCTACAGGTGGCGCTCTCTAAATTATTCCCACACTGGCATCGCGTGTGGTAGGAGTGAACTATATGATAAGTTTGTTTAGAAATAATATTTAATGGCGAATGAAAGAGATACGCGCTGCTCAGTAACAGTGTAGCGTTTTGTTTAAGTTCGTTTGATGTTAAATGTTAAACTCTTGTTTTTGAAGTTACTAATGAATGTTGCTACGAGTGGGCTACATTTCATTATTTCTCACTTAATTCAATTGTGAAGCTGTGGAACAAAGCTAAGGTTATGACAGCTTTTTATTTTTAAAGCTTCAAAGAATTGTAACAAAATCTGAAAAAACAGTAATATTGAGTCTGGATATTTCTAAAATCGTGATACTTACATAAACACAATGTAAATCAAATCTGCACCTGGGTATCATGATTTCGTACCGGGTGGTGACTGGTGATCTCCCATCTCTACTTACTGACATTTCATGGAAGGAGTCTCCAGTGTCAGAGGGAGCGTTTACCGCTGCTCTCACAGAGTAACGTGAGTGGAAGCGCAACGCACTTGTTGTGTGGACACTCTTTAATGATGAAACTTATGATACATGGATGAAAAGCCAATATTTAAAACAAACAAACAAACAAACAAATAAATAAATGTTTACTCAATGGCAGATTGCTGCGGTATAAGAAGAATAAAACACTTTCAAACAACAAAACTTCATCACAGCAACTGGTTTTTGATTAGTTTCCTGTAACTGCATGACAGGTGCATGTTTTCCAGTGGAACCTCGGATTACGAGTAACGCGGTTTGCAAGTGTTCCGCAAGACGAGCAAAGATTTTAAATTTTGACTTGAAAAACGAGCATTGTCTTGCTAATTTTTCCGATAAAACAGTCTCTCCGTTAATGTGTGTGTGTGTGTGTGTGTGTGTGTGTGTGTGTGTGTACAGACACACACACACACACACACAGCGCCTGTGCGCCTAAACGGAAACACTTATCTGTCGGGATTTTTTTTACTTTTTTTAAAGGTAAAGTGCAGGTTAATTTGTTTTATTTTTACTTTATATTTTGTATTAATTATTTTTTCATGTATTTATTTTCTTGGGCTGTAGAATGAATAATTTGAGTTTACATTATTTCTTATGGGAAAATTTGATTTGGTTTACGAGTGCTTTGGAATACGAGCCCACTTCCTGAATGAATTATGCTCGTAATCCGAGGTTCCACTGTATTAATTTTTTTCTAATTTCTTACATGTATTCAACCAGTGCAGTTTAAGTGGTGAGATAAAGTTTTGGTGCTAAAGCACTGACAGCTTTGTGTGTGTATGTGTGTGTGTGATCATACAGTATGATATGAGACAAATAGACAAAAACCTCTTACATTACCCAGCTGGGTTAGTGAACCCAGTGACCGAGTAGTGTGTGTGTGTGTGTGTGTGTGTGTGTGTGTATGTGTGTGTATGTGCATGTGTGTGTGTTTGTGTATATGAGATTGGGAACTGACCAGTACATGTGACATCATTTTCTGGCGAATATTTCTTTATTATTTCTGCCTGAACTGTATGACACATATGGGCCTAATTAGCACACAGTGTGTGTGTGTGTGTGTGTGTGTGTGTGTGTGTGTGTGTGTGTATTATGACAGCTGTCACTCAGTAGGACTCTGTGTTACACTCTCAATCATATTATTTTGTTGTATGTGTGTGTGTGTGTGTGTGTGAGGGATATTGTGACAGCTGTTGCTCAGTAGGAGATTGGTTGTTAAACACTTGATCATTGTATTTAGTAATCCTTATTCATGTTATGTCATATAATCCTTTTATTGATGTGTGTGTGTGTGTGTGTGTGTGTGTGTGTGTGTGTGTAAACAGAGCGGCCAGTAAATGCTGACCAGCAGGACCGGACCCTCCTGAAGGGCGTGTTCAGCGTGCGCAAGGGCAAGACGCAGCTCCACAAGTGGGCGGAGCGACAGGTGATCCTGTGCGGGACGTGTCTCATCGTGGCGTCGGTGAAGGACAGTCTGACGGGGAAGATGCACATCCTGCCTCTGGTTGGCGGGAAGGTGAGTGTGAGACGCCTGTCTTCTGTCCCTTCGCCCCGGGTCTCTCTGTAAGAACTGGGCCACAGTCCAAACACAGCTGTGGACGGGGGGTGTCTGGCGAAGACGAGATGAGCACGGAGGACAGCGTTACATTAGTTAACATTCAGAGTCTGTGGAATTATTTTAAAGCTAGAGTAAGGATGTCACGATACCAGACGATATCAGCACTGCACATAGTATCACGAGTATCGATACTCCGGTAATCTAATAAAAATAAATATCCGAGATAATGTTTCTTTTTCTTTCTGTGCCATGTTATTTCCTTATTTTTTAATCTTAGATTTGTTGTCACTTTTTACGGAATGTTCAACATCTGGGATCGCTCCTTTCAGAATAATCTATTTAATATAAATTTAATTTAATGTCTTTCTTAGGAAATGTAATTAAAATTACAATAAATTATTATTCTACTGGGTCTAAATACACTGCTGTGTGTGTGTGTGACTGTCCAGATAATGAAATGGACTTAATTGGGGTTATGTATCATGAGTTCTACACAAACTCGACCCAGAATATTTAAGTCAATATATTAAACAAAATTATTTCCAATACAAGTTTGGATTGCATAAGTATTTACCCCCGTTTCTGTAAACCCCTGAATTAGTGAATTAGGCTACGTACACACCATCAGGCTGAAGTGATTCATCTGATTTTTTTTTTTTTTTACCCTAATGTGGCACAGATCTGAATCTTTACATCTGTCTGAACGCATAAATCTGATGTTTTTCAGATCAGACCTGCGACACTTTTGTATACCGTCCTAGATCAGATACATCTCTGATACGCGGTCATGAATTAGAACGGAATAGAAATTCGACAGACGCATCCACATAGGAGTCAGATAAAAGTCAATTGTAATTATGAACATGAATAGTTTTGACATTTAAATCTAATCTGAACAAAAAAAATCGTAATTGAACAATGTGGCTTGTAATGTGTAGCCTTAAACAGTTAGTTAGAGGACAAACCTAAACAACAAGCATTATGTACAATAAAAAGCCATGGAAACAAATCCATGAAGGGAAAGTTCTGGAAAATATCAGTCAAGGTTTGGTTATGTAAAA
This sequence comes from Dinotopterus cunningtoni, assembly GCA_028565755.1. Lineage (NCBI taxonomy): Eukaryota > Metazoa > Chordata > Actinopteri > Siluriformes > Clariidae > Dinotopterus > Dinotopterus cunningtoni. The sequence continues at coordinate 1,610,156 of JAOTRS010000004.1, forward strand.
AATAAAAAAAAAACAGAGTGATCCCAAATGTTGAACATTCGAGTGACAATAAATCTGGGATTAAAAACTGGAAAAAACATGGCACAGGGTCAAGAGGTCAAGGGTAACTCTGAAGGAGACATCGTTTCCAGAACAGAAAGGTCCAGGTCCAGAAAGCTGAAAGAAATTCTGTTTAGAGTTTTCTAGACTGACATGTGGAGATAAAAGTCTGGTGAGACCAAGCGGTTGAGGGAAACCCAACACCGCTGCACCTCATGAGAACCTTCTCACAGTGAAGCATGGTGGTGGGAGCATCACGTTTAGTCTCTGGGTTGGTTTTCTTTCTGACGTTCATTTATATTCACTTAAAATAAATGAAGCAAAGTTCAAGGTGATGTGAATCTCTAAACAGATTTGGTCTACATCTCACAGTGATTCGAACGCCTGCAACAGTGTATAATAGTATAACACAAACCTGGGACGCTTTTTCATGTGTTATACTGGTTTTGTATTGGTAATTTGATGGTTCTGGCGTTTTCGAATGATTTTTTTACTTTGTTATGTAAAGCACTTTGGTCAACTATCGGTTGTTTTAAATGTGCTATATAAATAAATTAACTTAACTTAACTTAATTAACTTAAACCCGCTTTGTCCATGTGCAGGTGGAGGAAGTGAAGAGGAGGCTGCACTGCCTGATGTTCAGCTCAGCCGGACCTCAGGCTCACACCTACTACGTTAACTTCGACACGCTGGCTGAGTATCAGCGCTGGCATCGGCAGGCCTCCAAAGTAAGAACCAGATTTTTTTTTCTTTTTTTATCCAATCGGGTCATTTATCAGGCTTTATAAACTATATAACTACTCAGCTTTTAAACACATTCTGTCTCGCTAGTTAAAAAAACTCATAGCTACAGCATGACACGCGAAGTTACAGCTTTTTTTTTTTAGTTTTTTTTTAGTTTAACAAAATGAAATCACACAAGACAAATATAATAAAGTATTATTATAATAAAATGAAAAGTTGTTTTATATATGTAAACATTCTAATATGCCAGGAAGATAGCCCAATTCTTTTTTTCCCTCTTCGTTTATTACAGGAGATCAGATCAAACTGTTATTATTATTAATGCAATGTCTGATTCCGATCCAATATTGGACTGATACCGATTCTTGATATTCCTACTGTAAACTTTTATATTCAGTACTATACAGAAGTCTTAGCCATCTATTTTTTTTTTGTTTGTTTATTTTTTGTACAAATTTAGTTATTCATGTTTATTTTATGACTTCATTAGGTCAGTACAAAAAACTATCCAAACATTTGTATTCCAGCAACAAAATGTAATCTTGCAGGAAAATATCTGTAGAACAGAAGAGAAAGCCGCATATTATGTAAAAGAGCACTTTTCAAAAAAAAAAAAGAAAAGAAAAGAAATCTTCTGGGTTCTTTCTGCCTAAAAGAGTCTTCTCTGGTTCTGCAGGATGTTCAGTAAAACTAAACAGCTCATTTCCTTATAAAACTGCACAAATTGTACCTGAGACTATTTTTAGGCAAAGGCTCGTCACACCGATTATTGACTCATCAACTACTGTTTATTGCTTTTTAATAGTATTTTTTGGAATGTAGAAACTTTTTTTGAAGACACCTTTGCTTTACAGCAGTTTTCTGCATTTTGCACAGTACTGTATTTTCAGACTGTATATCTGATTGCATTTACATGATGAGCCTCGAAGCACAGTTTACGTAGATTTTTTGATCTACACATTTCAGATCAGATTTTATTAGTCCTGTGTGTTTGCACCGGACATAACCCATAACCCATCATTCCCTGAGCAACACCAGTGGGATGTTCCAGAAAAGACGTGTTCATGTGATTATTATGGTCCCTTCAGACCTCTAGGTTTACGTTCTCCCTGGACTCAGGAGCAACAATCCTGTATCCGTTTCCTCTGGACTCCACCGACTCCACCGTTCACGTGTCTAGATTTATGGAGCTTTGTTGCGTAAGAGGAAAATGATGTGAGCTTTCAGCTGTGAGTCAAATGACCAGATCTCAGATATGGTTCAGATATAGATCCTTATCTGAATGTGAGCGGTGTCTCACTGGCAGGTTGGAGCAGAAGCCTTCACCTCCATGATGCCTTAATGGTTGAAAACACTCTGGAGATGTCCCTGGGGTGCTCTTAGTGTCGAGAAAGACATGAGACAGTGTCCTAATGACTGCTCTTCAAATGTGGAAGAAAAAATGACACAGTGCCATAAAGGTTCCTCGTCCATGCAAGAATAAGAATAAATACCCTCTAGAAGCCATCAAGTCCTCTTCTACTGGGATTCGAGCCCATGCCCACTGATGTCTCTGTCAGATGTAAAAAAAAAAAAAAATTTGTGCTGCAAATTGATTAAAAATTCAGTCATAGTCTGTGATTCATCACGAATAATCACAATTTTAAAATACTTAGATTTACTTGTATTATAAACGTGCAGTGTTGGAATAAAGACATTCATGACAAAATGTTAGAGGAAACAGATTATGGAGTTTTATAATATCTCGAACTTCTAACAAACATGTTAACACTGTTAACATCTAACAAACGTTACATTAAAATTTTGTGAAACGGACAGGTACTGCATGTATTGGCTGGGTAGTATGGGGCGTGGCAACCCAGAAAATACTTAGAGTTATGACATTTTCTTAACTTTAGGACTAAATCCTAGTAAAGATAAAAGTGATTCACGAAACATCTTAGCCCTAAAAACAGCTCCTAAGGTAAAAATTGATAAGAGTAGAGAGGAGGACTTTTTATTTTGTCCTATAGCAGAGGACAAAATGGCGGAATTCTCCAGACATTGAACATAAGGCTAAAGAGTAAACCCTGCTTTTCTGTTCAAATTGGTTTTCTTCTTGTTTTACTTCCTTCCATCTCTCTTGGATTGTTGTCTACATACCATCCAAAAGTGCAAATATACTGTCCTGCAGTCAGCTGAGCCGTTTTGCCCCCATCAGTCTAAAATGGATTACAAGTAATAAAATCAGTTTGGTAAATAAATGTAAGAACTTAAATATAGTAGAATTAAAAAACTACTGTGTGAAAATCGGTTGCTTCAAAAGTAGACACATTTTCAAGATTTTGCTTTTTTTTAAATTATCTTTAAGATATTTAGCCTATAACAGAAACTTTGCATTAAGCAGCCTGTAGTCATGATTATACAATTTCGTTTTATACAAACATTATGATTTCACTGTCTGTTCTATTATCATGTATTTTATTTTCACAAAGAGCGCATTTCAAGACCTTTACAGAGGTCAGAGATTATTTTTTATCAACCAGTCACAGTCCTTGAATTGCTGCATCATCCCTAGCAACGGGGGTCGACCACACCTCCTCACTAAGATAAAGGTTTTTGT
>JAOTRS010000004.1:1649573-1667475 GCA_028565755.1 Dinotopterus cunningtoni
ATCCGTTATCACCCAAATGAGGATGGGTTCCCTGTTGAGTCTGGTTCCTCTCAAGGTTTCTTCCTACTACCATCTCATCTTCCTTTTTGTTAGCAAAAATACTTTAAAAACTATAAGAATATATATATATAATTTTTTTTTTTATTTAAATTAACTTACTGGCCAAAGGTTGGGAATGTTAAAAAAGCAAAAAGATCTATGCCTTTATTGTTGCTGGTGTTTTTTTTTCTTCCAACAATATTTTTTAAAGATTTTTACCAGAAGCATAACATACAAACTAAACACGTAGTGTGCGTTTCAAGGCACACTTGGATAATCTAGATTTATTAACCCCTTTACACCATATTTGTCCAAATTAGGGCATGTCCAATGAGGGACGCTTCTCCGCTTTTAGGATTGAGGTAGGATCTGCGTAGAAGTGAGAAAGCTTAAAGTTTGAAAAAATAAGCCCTGTGTACAACCTTAAACTGTGATAAAGAGTATCAAGCACACAAGAACATTGAGTTGACAAACTTGAAAACTGAGTTCCATAAGATTTTTTTTTTCCAAGCAGTTTAAATTTACTCAGAATGGTGTGACTCAGACTCATTAATCCGCCATAAATAGTGGATATTAGGCAGTGAGGACAGACCATCAGGATTCTCAGGGAAATTTGGTATCAAAGAGCTAATTAAGTCTTACTTGCAAATACCTAAAGAGTGAGATTTGAATAGATTAAACATGTCAGAAAGCTGTTTAAACAATGCAAACTTACAATCAATAAAAAGATCTTTGATGCCTTTAATCTATTATTCTGGAAATACTTGATTCGAAACAATAGGGCTGAAGAGAGAAAAGCCCCCAAAAAACATTGTACTTTCTGAATTATACTCTTAAAATATGCCTAATAATTGGTTTATTGATTGATTTAATTGAGAGAAAAGGGAGTGCAGATCTAAGTAGTGCAGAGACCGAGAGTTTATCTCTATTTCCACCCAGGCCGGCCGATTAGATTGGTTATGAAAATATGGCCAAAAGGTGAGACAACTGCTGAGTAATATAAATGTAAATTGGGTAGAGCTACGATACACACTATGGCAATTTGGGAATGCCAGTTAGCCTAATCTGCAAGTTTTTGGACTGTGGGTGGAAACCAGAATACCCAGTGGAAACCCACCAAGCACAGGGAGAACATTTCCATTACAACATTTGGCCGATGCCCTTATTCAGGGCAACTTACATTTTCATCTCATAATATATCTGAGCAGTTGAGGGTTAAGGGCCTTGCTCAAAGGACCTCGGGTGCTTACAAATGTGTACGTGTGAGTGTGTGGAGTTTGCACCGTAGTTGGGAATCGAACCCTCGATCCTGGAGTAGTGATGGGAAGTTTGGATCATTTTAGTGACTCGGTTCTTTAAATCTTGTTCATCAAATTTAACTGATCTTTTTTGAGTCATTTAGTTCATTCCGTTCTTTTGATCAGAAATAAAAAAATATTTTTACATTTTCAATAAACAGACCCACAACACGTCTACATACACAAATTTTGGCTATAGTTCCAGTAATGAAAATATTACAATGCAGCTAAGGACATATTATGATAAACATAATGAGCATCGTACATCCTAAATCTATTGCACTGCATAGCATCTGTGGGAGTCACGTGACAAAATAACGAACGATTTAGACCAAAAGACTTGAGGTGTAACTACTCATTTCTGTTTCCTGTACATAACTTACGGTGGATTTGCGCATACGCACCCAGTAGAAAATGAACGAATCACTCTCTGAGACCACCCAATCTTCTGAGTCACGTTAAAGACTGGTTAAAAAAGAACGAATCATCACTACCCTGGAGGTGCAAGGCAACAATATTTTAAAATATATTTATAAGGTAAAGTCTGTTTTTTTCAAGGAATATCATTGAGAAAAAAAAAAATCCTATAATGACGTCACAGACAGCTCAACTAGTATATGACGTAATGAGCCTTAGGCACGTGACGTAGAGTAAAAAAATGTCTGCGCATATTTTGAGTGGATTAGTCATTATTTCACAGAATTTTATATTTCAACATATTTATACATTTACTGGGATTATTTAAGGTAAAAAAAAATATGAAGGAAATTCTCCTCATAAAATGACGGTTTATTTATTTATTTATCTTCCTGTTTGAATGTGCGCGCGCTCACCCGTTTCGCTCTCGCGCTATCTCTCTCCTGCCCGGCCCGCCCACCCGCATGGGTAACGCGCATGCGCGACTTGCACCAGAGCAAGTGTAGTGTAGTAGTGCTGAGGCGAGACAAAGATGGCGGCGATGGCGGGGGAAGCAGCGTGATACGCTGGAGGAGTTGAGTTTTTCACTGACCCGAGTACGAGCGCTCCATACACCGAGGACAAGGCACCATGTCAGAGTAGGCGAGCAAGCTTGAAAGCATTTCGCGTCAAAACCAGAGCGCTTTATTTTTTGTCCGCGTCAGGACGGCCATCTTTCCGCTGAAGGAGACGGAGAAGCAGAACCATCTCACCGGGAGCATGGCTGCGCACGGCAACCAGGTAGCGACTTCTCACCGATTGAAAAGTTTGAGCGTAAAGTTAACACTCTGACACGACGCGTCCTTATGAAACACATCCTTGTCCAGTGTGTTGTTATAAATGATAAACGTTAAATCCTTGCATTTGAATGAGTTCCTCTCCTCCCCCCCCACCTTCAGCGTGGTGGTGCAGGCCCCACAGCCTGGATAAATCCGTTTAATATTATCAGCATTATCACCTAATTATAAAACTTTTACCGGGCTTAAAAAATGAAACATATCCAGATGAACCTCGTCACTGGGACGTTTTATAAACTCGCTCAGGTTACTGAACTCGCGAGGGCGTGTGTGCGCGTGGCCTGCTCATGCGCGTGAGCACATTTTATTAACGGTCGCTAGCGCAAAGCAGCTAGCGTGCTAAATATGGTTAGCTAGCACAAAGCCCGTGTTTCCACAAATTTGTGAGTATCCGACATGACCCGGGACGACACGTTTAAGTTAGAAAAATAGCATTTACTCTGAGGTATTGTTCATTTATAAGAGACTTGTAGATTTTTGTATACGCGGTGTGTTTATGAGGGACTAGCTAGCTAATAGCTAATGACTTGACAAGTGTTTTCGGGCCTGTTGATTTAAAGGGGCGGGATTAGTTTTACACCATTTGTATTTTTTTTTTCATTCAAAGTCATCCAGAATGTATTTTTTACTACTGTTTTGGAGTTGACGTATGTTGTACTGAATTTCTTTTTACTTTTTAAAATATTTTTATCCTGTGAGTTAGCATGTTCTTGGCAGGTAAACTTACTGTTTCACAAGGGTATCAATGGCACGAGCTCAGGTTAGTGACTTTATTGACGTCACTTAAGCAATGTCCTTAAAATAGACTTTAAGGGTTCTTTTTCTTTTTTTTTTCTTCTTTAAAACAAACTTAATTAGCAGTCTGACATGTTATGTCATGTCATGTGGTTCTTAAGAACTTGAGTTTATTCGCTTAATTTGCACCACAGAAGGATTTTACATAATAGTGTAATTTATTTTTTAATTATCTTTCAGTCTAGACCAAACTAGTTTTATTTAAACTTCGGGGTAGCTCAGTGGTTAAGGCATTGGACTACTGATTGAAAGGTCCCAGGTTCAAACTGGGGCTGTTGGGGCCCTTAAGCAAAGACCATTAACCGTCAATTGCTCAGATGTAAAAAAAAAAAAGAGAAAATGTAAGTCACTCTGGATAAGGGTGCCTGCCAAATGATACAAATTTAAATAACTTCTGAAAAGGCCAAAGTTTAGTTCATGTCAGATTTAAGGTGTCTATCTATCATTTTATGTTCCTGTTCCTTAGTGTTGTTCTAAATGTTTACAAGTCGATAACTCATCACATACTAGTCTTGTATTCATCCAATACACTCTTTAAAACGAATAAGTCCCGCCTCCGGAGGCGTGGTTTGCTCTTGCTCAAGTAAGGAAAATGGTTCAGTGATGCGTTTTTTTTGCTCATCATCGTTATCATCATGCACACAAATGGTCACCCTTTCCAGCCATCATATGGTAAAAGTATAACATTATTGGTCTTTCAACTAGTCCTGTCAAGGGGTTGCCACAGCAGACCATCTGATCCGCACATCAACTTGGCACAAGTTTTACGGCGGATGCTCTTCGTTGCGCAACCCTCCCATTTTATTCTTGGGACTGGTACTGCGTCCACTGGCTGGGGTTTGGGTGAATCGAGCTCGAGCCTTCTGTGTGACAGACGGCAAAACCTACCAATGCCCCAGAATACACACATGAAGATAATAGGCCCTAGTAATGAACATATTCCACTCTAGACATACAAATGGGATCTTGGCTTTAGCTACAAAACACATTGTCGAATGTAACATGGACATTTGTTTGTAACTGTACTAACTTTGGAGTTCTGACCACATCTCAGTCCATAAATATTTTGGTTAAGCTATAGCGAAAATTTAAAGAGGGCTTTTGCAGACCTGTCTGCGGCTTTTAGAGCACTTTGACATTAGGGCCCTGGTATCATTTTTTGAGAACTCTTGATTCCAAAGTCTGGTTCATTTTGCTCAGTCAGTATCTACTTGTTCTGCACTTGGGTACTGTTCCTGGTGGTCTCAAACAATATGACGTACCGTGGGACGGATTGACTAAAATCTGGAAACAGTCGTACCCAAGAATAGAAGTAAATCTCTGTTTGGGCGCAACTTAATCAGTGCCTTCAAAATCTATGCGTGTGCACAGATCTCAGCCTCTGACCTACAAATCCATAGCTGATACAGTAGGAAGGCACACAGGTAACAAGATGGCGCCGGTGAGGTCGGCTGCCGTCACGACTGCTCCGACCACCTTTTCTTTGTTTTTGTTTTTGTTTTTTAAGTTAGTTTTTTAAAGCATTTCACTGCATATCGTACTGTGTATGACTGTGTATGTGACAAATAAAAAATTTGAATTTGAGTGTCGTTCTTGACATTTTTTCCCCCCAAAAATATTATCAGGCATAGTGCAAAAGTTAACTTTCTTGTTCTCTTCCTCTCATGTGTTTAATGGCAGCTTACTAACCATGTAGGTTTATACTGCCAAGGCTCTATCGGAGAGTATAAATACGCAAACGTGCTCGAGAGCGGTGCATAAAAAACAATGTGTGAAGTGGACGTTGAGATTGAGAGTGGGCAGTAGAAGCACGATGCAGTTCCTGAGCACGGTACAAATCAGTTGTGCCTAGTTTGAAACGGAGGTGACCTCATCTTGACCTAATTTTTTTGCTAAAGTGGATGGAAAATGGCTTTATAAGTAAACCTTTAATATTCTTCGTACTTATCCAGCTCTCTATGCTACTGTCAGGGTTTGTTTAGATTGGTTGGGCATGTAGCATGGCATATCTTGAGCGCTGTGGTCTGTTGTGTAAATTAAGTCAAGCTCTTGCTTGCACAATGACTCCGACTTTACGTCCGATCGAGCGTCTAGATAGAATTCGGTCATGTGACAAGTCATTACGGGATGTCCAGGTGTTACTTATTTGACTGACAGACAATAGACGTATAGCAAATAAGTAAATATTAATCCACGGAACGTAAAAAAGTGCTTTCTTTGAATCAGGTCTGCCTTTATGCACCTGACAAGAAATACAAACTGGATGTGTTTCTAACATGTTGTAACATAAAAGCTCAGAGACACCATTTAGGGTAATAAAGTTTACTTGTCGTTCCAAGTTATCTAAACAATTGCGTCGACTCCGCTCCGGTGAGCGTCTGAAATACTCATCTCATACCTCAGCTGTGTCACGAGCTGTTTGAGGTTATGTATCTATTAACGCTTGCATGACGGGTTCATTTTGGCAGAGCAGATTATTTATTTTCCCCCTGCCAGTAATGAAGCAGCGCCCGAGATGTTTCAGTGTCGCGTTAAAACGAGGCCGGAGCGGCGGGTTCACCGTGGGTTCCTGTGGAAGAAACAAAAACAAAATGAGCTGTGAGCGGTGGCGAGCAGTGTAACAGCCCTGCAGTGCCGTAGAGAGGAGTCGATGAGACTGAATATTTAATTTGGTTCAATAAACTTTGTCACAAAGCAGGCTTACAGGAATCCTGGTAAAGATTTTGATTTCTGCTGAACAAGCCGAGGGTGACGAAAAACATGGCAAAGCAACAACAGCGTTAGAAATCAAGATATTCCTGGTTCTGTGCAAATCAGGTATGCCTCTCATGAGGTCAAAAATCTGCATATTTGGCTGAAATTACACGTAAATTCTGACTTTTGTTCAGTTTCCTGCTATCCACTTGCTCGCCTTTCGTTAAAAATGTACAGAAATAAAATAAAGCTGCTGAGTTTTCCAGTGTCTAGTACAGTTAAGTTCACTTTGCTAATCAAATCAGACATTGGAACAAGTGTGAAGTTTAGCGTGTAACATGTAAATCAACCTTTCTTTAAAAAAAAAACAAAAAAAAAACACAATGAATCTAAATCCTTTAGCCACCACGCTTTCTCATAAAATAAAAAAGCTAGACAAGCAGTGCACATGATATCTTTAAGAGTTGCCCAAATAAAACAAAAAAGAACTTGCTGCAAAAAATGACATGGCCCTGACGCCTTAGTAGAAAAATATGTACCAGCTAACAGAGGTGAGCTACTTTATTTATTTATTTATTTATTTTTTTTTCATTATCTGTAGTTTTATATCTTAATTATTAAATGTAATATATCTGAACAGGTCAGTGTTTTGCTATAAAGAGGATTTTAGTTGTTAGGAGCACTTGAGGGGTCTGGTATCGTTTTCTGATCAAAATGTGTGCTCTTTCTTTGTTACCTTTTTCCCACCACTTCCTGTTAATTTGTTAGCCTCTTTTCAGATTTCTTTTGTGCAACTTTCAGGCCACAAGCTTCATGATCTTGAACTGTGTCTGATTGGTTCCCAGCTCGTTTCCATACTCTGGTAATGCAGCAAAAAAGTTTTTGCTACTGCAAGTGCGCCATCATTTTGTGTACATGTTAATAGATATGAGATACTGAGAAATCCTGTGCAATACAAACATTATTAGTTAAGTTTTTAATTGGGTAAATACTTTAAAAGAAGTCGATTGATTAATGATTATTAAACACTCCTAACACGAGAGAACAAGCAAAGTGCTGTTACTAAAGTTTGTCTTGAGTAACAGGTTCCGTGGTCAGAACGAACACGACTTGTATAGATGACATTTTTAATTCATAATTAATTATATTACATGTTAATTGGTATTTTTCTAGAAATATTGTTGTGTAAGTAATCAGTGCAACAAACACTGTTGCAGATTGATAACTGGTAAAGTTAATGCTTTTTAAAAGCATCATTAGTATGGAAGATCTAGCTGGTGTTGGTATTGGTATCAAAGTCAAAATTATGGGATCATGACCACCTCCAGTTGTTTCTCCTAATGAGATATGTAGTTGATCGCTTAAGGCGTCAAAGGATAAGGCGATATCTAGTCGCGTTTATTGATGAAACTTAACAGAGCGTGAATGAGACACTAAGCCCTGCCCAATTGATAAGCACTACGAACAGTCTGGAGGGGTGAGGCCACTGCTTTGATGGTTTATCAGTCTTTGCCGCCTGAAAATCCAGTAACGGCTTTTAAACTGTGCTCCCTGTTGGCCTAGATAACCGTGTGTGTTTGTGTTCTGCATCATGATACTCTATGGAAATTCATGAATTTCTTTATCAAATTATTCACTGGTACAATTATGCAATTTTCCCCCTCCTCCAAAACTCCTGTTGTCCCAACGGTGTGAACTTTGCCCTTGGGCATGTCTCTATCATTCAGCGTTGTCACCTCAGCATGTCGAAATAATACAGATGGCCAATTTGCGTTAATCCTCTCTCCAAGCGAGCAGCGAGAGGGGAGCTTAGCATGGTACGCGTGGCTCGCCTGCAGAAAAGAAGCAAAGTGAAATTCTTTCTGTTGTGCGCCGTATTAGCGGCGTAGAGGCCATCGGATTACAGTTCGCCGTTGTGCCGTTTCAGCACCGCTCTGTCGTGGAGCTCCGTCCACGTCAGCTGCATTTTCTTTTCTCTCCCTTTTTACGTGTATTGAATGCAAGGGATTATCATGATTGCAAAGCCAGTTCTCTTTATTTCTCTTGCATACTGCTGGAGCTTTTTGTTTATATTTATACACACATCTCAAGGTTTTCAGAAAGCAATGTTTGAAAAGGTTTATCGCTAGGTAAAAGACTCTCAGCGCCACCTCCTGGTGTGTGCGCTCTTTGCTCTTGATCATAATCCTAATTGCGCTAACTGGCATTAAGTTAATTATAGCCCCATGGATGAAAGCAGGTTAGCTGCAGAGGAGCATTAAAGAGGTTCGGTTAGAGTCTCTCAGCTCAATTTGAGGACTATTCTTATTTAACTTTTAAGTATGCCTTTTATTTTTTCAGTACAGTTTTTTCTTGAATCAATTATAATGTACTTATTAAACGATAACGTGAACACCTCTTGCCAATTAGTTCAAATAAAACTAAGATTATAGCATCCGGCGATGGAGCCATTTACCATGAGTCCTGCTTGTAATGTAGAGTTTTTATCTCACGAGCCAGACTTGTAGTTTAGTTCGCGATTCTGCTGTTTTATCTGTAAATCTAGCAAGGAAGTGCATACTTTTACAGAAAGGTGTTTCTTTGATGTAATGAAAGGCTACAGGTAAATGTTTGTGGTTTGTCATTCAACACCATCTCAAGTTTTTACTCCTCTTCTCATCAAAAATCTCACTATTGCTTTTTCTGGACTTTTTCTGAATCAATTAAAGTGTAAATGCAACATTTTCTAAAACCCTGATTCACTCCTGGGTCCTCTTGGTCTGGGTTTCACTTAAACTCGACGGAACTGGTGCTGTACCCGAGTAACATGTCCTGTTTAAGTGGTCAGGTTACTTCCTGCTTCTACTTTTGCAAAGTCAGAAAAATAATTGTCATCACTTTATAAAGCCAGATTTTCCCAGGACTTTTATGCTACTCTAGTTACACAGACAACGAACAATGTAGCAGGGTCCATTTGGCTAGATTTTAATTATTTTTCTTTCATACAAGGTGTTTGCAGATGTTCCGGCATTTGTGTATTTAACACACCTTTTTTATACTGAATGAGTCACAGCAAAAAATAAACACTATGATTTATGGTATATGCAGTCAAGGTGCTGTGCAAAAGAGAATTTTCGTTGTTAAAGCAAAGCTGAGATTATGAGCCTTGTCTACAAAGCAGCTTGGAATTTTTCCCCAGCTACTCAAAAAGCAGATTAAGTGTGAACAGATGAAGAGAAAAGATCTGTGAGCTGTAGAGGTCAATATCACTATGAAAGAAATTAGCTCTTTAAAATTGAGAAACAGCAGAATTAGTGTTTGTTCATATTTGTGGTAATTATTCAAGCATTATACCAAGCAAAGGCAAATTAGCATCTTGAAAATGTGATACTACTTTACTCTTTGCATAGCACACCTCGTTAACCTGAAGACGTGTCCAGCAAACATACAGACATGATTGCACGCCCGACTAAGTTTGTCACTTTGGGTCAAACTTGCAGCATGCAAGTCCAGTGTTATCGCCACAACCAAACCAGCCACTCCAGAGTTGAACCGCGACCACAAAAAACGAGTCACTCCAGAGACGGGACCTAGACCACATCGAAAAGAAGGTCTCTGGGTGATATGTTTGGTCTACACCCGTTTGCTATGTTCAGACCAGAGCAAACAAACCTTTAATACCTGTAAAACGAGTTCAGTTCAACCGGACTAAGTATGACGGGTGTGAAAACCCCCTAAGACTCTGAAAACGTTCACAGCATTCACACTGCTCTTAGATAAGTCTGCTTTGGTTTATCACAATAAAGTAATTTTTCCTAGACAAAATTTCTAAACAAGAAAGTTTAAAGTTAAAACAGTAACGTGAATGTTTTGTCAGGCCGGCTGTTACAACAGCTGCAACATCTGCAGGCCGCGCACATTCTAGATTATTTAACATCCAGTTTAACAGGCTTGAAAAACATGCACACACATGGTATCCTTACAGGAATATCCAGTTTGTTCTACCAAAACGTATTACATTGTTCACTATAAAATGTGTTTTTATAAAATTTACGTGATTTTTAAAGAGCCAATGTGTGCAAGTAATGACAAATTTTTGTGCTACAAAGACCAATCACCTTTTTAGCTGATGTTATCAGGAGGTGATGGGTGTTGTATATTTCGAGTGCTTACTCCTTTGTTTTTATAGATTGTAGTTAATTTTATGCTATATAAAAATATACATTCTACATAGACTACATACATTATATATAAAACTTTTATACTAACTAGCTAGCTTAAACCTAAACTAAAACCAGGTCTTGTACTAGGATTAAAAATATGTATAAATTCTTTTTTTCAGTGCAACAAGAAGTCTAGCAAAGAAAGCTATTATCTATTTAAACAAAAAGCTATAAGAAGGGAAACCCTTAAACAATGTATGAATTATTTAACTTAAAATGCGTGTGTGATTTAATTACATCATAAATGTTTTATAATTAATGGCACCGTTATCATCTCTTGGTGTGTTTTTAAAAAAAAATTTTATGGTGGCTAAATAGGACCGTATATGATAAACTATTTTCTCTTGAGTGTTGTTTTATTTTCTTTGTCTTGCACTCTGTCACTTGTGTAATCATTTGCTTTTCAGTTTAGCTTTAATCATCGCTTCGATACACTTTTGTTAAGGCTATATTACATTGTTATACATGTGTAGATATGTAGGGAATTAAAATAAAAAAACTTTTGCACCTTTAAGCTTCCTAAGATGAACATAGACTACAAAAATAAATTTCACTTCATGGCACATGGTAACACTTGATGCGCAACTCTCGTTCAGATGTTATTACACGTTGTGATCTGGTGTGTGTATGTGTATAGAGAGGATAACGGTTGTGAAATTGAGGGCTGATTATGATGTCTAGTACAGTTTGTAAAGATTTTTCCCTTTAGTTTCTTGTTCCAGTGGAGGGTAACTGAAACACTCAGGCATTCGTGGCCGATTTGTATCGGCATGCTGATCCTGCATGACTCATCTTTTTCAGACTCGTCCTTTCAACTGAATTGATAAAACTGACAATATCATTGAGATCAACGTTACCCAAAGTGATCTCAGGTTTAATTGAAAGAACTTTTTAAAAGCAGTTTTTAGTCCTGTTCAGTTTAAAATCAATGGACCTGTAACCTTGGGCTTTGGAAATATTTAAAAATATACACTGTTTAAATGGTTTTGTAATTAACTAGATACAAGTAGTGATGTGCACCGGAAATGTTTGAGCTGTTTTTTTTTGTTTTTTTTCCCTCTCTCGTACTAAACTTTTTTTCATGAGGGTGAATTATAAAAAAAAATATTATTTTAAGATATATTTTTGAATATAAAATAATATAAATAAGATGAAAATGTAAGGGATGCACAGACATTACTTTTTCAGACTGAGTATGATTACTTTGATTTGGGTACTTTTTGATAGAGTACCGGTAACTGGCGGTGTATCATGTTTAGATAATTTATATCAAGTATAACTCTTAAATATAAATCTCACTGTTTGTTTCCACAGTACATCTTTGGGGAGTTCAGCCCGGACGAGTTCAATCAGTTCTTCGTGACGCCTCGCTGTTATGTTGAGGTAAAGATATCTATCTGTTTATTACATCAGTAATCTAAGTTTTTTTTTTTTGGGAAAACTTCAGCTATCCTGTGTGATTTTGTTATTGCTATACATTTTTAAATTGTTTAAACCTCAACAACACCAAGAAACTGCCACTGTTGGGCCCTTAACCCTCAACTGCTCATATGTGTAATTTGGGCAAAAAAGTTTACCAATTGCTGTAAATAATAAAACCCTCAGTTATATATACTGTATATTAAAAAAACTAACAAACATAGTATTGACAAACTCTACCTAAATTCTAGAATCAGCGTATATTACCTGTATAAAAATGCCGTTAAATAACCGCAAAGGTCCATAATGTGATTTTATTTACAGAGTGCCGTGAAAAAGTATTTCCTCGTTTTTTTTTTTTTGCACATTTCACACTTCATTAAACAAATTTTAATATTACATGAAGATAACTTAAGTAATAACAAAATGTATCTTCTTAATTATTAATGGGGAGAATAAAAACTGTCCCCCTGCTAAATCATTAAAGAACTTAGATTTTAAATTTTATGTATTTAATTATTTTTGAAAAGCTAAAGTTAAATTTCACTTGCCACACCCAGGCTTAATTAATGGCAGACCTGTTAAATCTAGAAATCACTTAGTCTGTTTGACAAAGTTAAGCATGTGAAAAGATAAAAAAAAAAAAACACACGCACACTTAGACGCGCGCACACACAATCTAAATAAATTCATTGATTGACATGTACCCGTCTGGAAAGGGTTACCCGCCCAAATTTCTAAGGCTTTGGGAGGGGGGTCGATACTTTTTTCACTGTGTATGTATGTATTTGTGCATTTTATCATCGGACTCGTTTGATTTTTAAAAATTTTTTTCTGTTTCCTAACACGCAGCTTCCTCCCTTCAACGAGAAAGCCTCCTGTGTCACTCATAACTCAGGTAAGCTGGTCGTTCGCACCGCTCTCAGCCTGCGTCCTGAAACACATCACACACTTCTCCATCTTGTTCCTCCAGCATTGTGAGAAGTTCCTTCTAGATGGCTGGACTTTAAACGATATGAATTTTTTTTGTTTTGTTTTCCCCTCTGTATTTATGTATGATTTAAACCTGATCCTGCATATCTCTCTCTCACAAACACACACATACACAAAAAGTGCCAAGAATACAATATTGACCCTGATTTGTATTAATTATTCAGGAGGTTACTGCACTGTTGATGTGCCGTACATTACGGAATCAATGAGACGGCAGGTCTGCGGTGAGTTCTGGGTTCCACTCACGTCGCCTTTATGTTCTTCTTTTGTTTCGCTGCAGAAACTCTTTTCTAAAACTGAAACGCACACACAGAGCTTTCTTAATTCTCAAACCCTTCCCTGTCATTTCTGCCTGCTGGATAATCTGTGAAGCTTTGCATGCTTAAAAAAAAAAAAAGAAACTGGCAGCGGGATTCTCTCTGGCCTGAAAACTCGCCTGTACAGCAGTTAAGCGGCGGCTTTAGGTAATAATTAATTAATTTTTCCTTTTTCTTTTTTTTTAACAATAATTACTCTTGGCCCTGTTCCCTCACTAATAGCCCGATTTTGACGAGAGCTGTGTTCGAGACACAAGATTTTTCTCTCTTCATGATTGTCCTTTGCTGCTCCCTTGGAATGAACCCTTATAAACACATACTAACAGATGACACGGCAAATCACAGACACAACTGAAAACCCTTTACAGTTTAATAACTCTGTTAAATTTTCCCCCCCTGACTGCTTTCGGTGGTTTGCAGTTTTGCTGGTGTTTATTGGTATCGTATTAAGTATTGCGTTTGAGAATAATTAACCCTGTTCTCCTGTTTTATTTCCAACTATCTTCACTTACTGCTTCAGATTTTCACAGCGCAGCACAACAGCAAGCTTTCAGTCTTGTCTTGGGGTGACGGGGTGATAATGATGATGATAGTGATTGTTGTTGTTGTTGTTGTAATACACAGTATTGTGCACAGGGTATCTGAACTGGGTAAATAAAACCTTAAAATTTCCCCCTAAAACTGAAGTGTTTTTAAATACAACCTGCAGAGATTTTAATTGATATGATTGGAGTTGATGCTTAATTTTTAATACCAGCCCATCCCGAAGTGTTTTTAACTACTTAAACAAACTACTACTTAAACAAATTTATTTTTTTCCATTCTTGTATGTATTTGTCAATAGTACTTGTATTAAACAACTACTTAATCAAATTTATTTTTTTTCATTCTTGTATGTATCTGTCAATAGTTGGATTTAGGTTATACACTTGACCTCTGCAACGTCGCGGTTTAGTGTTTCGAGGCTTTAGTCGTTCTTGAACTTTTCCTTAGCTGTACAGTATACATGTTTACCTTTATTTATTTATTTATTTTTTTTAAGGGTAATCTATTAAGCTGAGTTTGAAATTAAGTTACAGGGTTTTGGGCATATTTAGGGTTTAAAAATGAAAAAAAGGCATTTATAGGCAGTTTTGGACCACGTCTAAAATTTCGGCGGTTGACTGCATTTTACATGAAGTTATAATCATTTCAGCTGTTGAATTTTTTTTTTAACCATCATCAAAATTACATCAAAAGTCTTTCCTCCCCCCCCACCACACAAAATTTTTAAAATTTTTTTAACATTTATAATAGAGATGCATCAGTTTGCGGTTTGATCAGACATGACCGATCAGCTTCGGACATAACCAGTTCCGTGGAGAGTGCACGAGCATAAGAATGGTGTAACAGAATAGCATTTTTAAGCCGTTACGGTATCAAAAGTTGCACACACTAAAAAGCCACCGATTTGCCCTTTTTGTCCAGAGCGAATTAGTCTCGGACCGACTGATTACACGCTTACACCAGTCTCATGCACGTTAGAAGCAGTGCGCACCAGTCCGCATGATCACAACTGCTTAACACTCCAAGACGTGGAGGCATTTGCTGCATTGACCACGCCTTGTAATCCTACAGGTGGCGCTCTAAACATGTTTTGTTTCTCTTTTGCGTCATAGCTATATAGCAGCTTGTCTTAAATCTCAACTGGAAATTTATTTGTGTTTTAGAGCTGACACTGGAGACTCCTTTTCTAAATGTTAAATAACCATATGCTTTAAATAACCTTCACGGGACCTTTCCTACACAGTTTTCCCTAAAAGAGCCGTTACTATGGAAATCATGGCGCATTTATGTAACCCTTCTTCAACAAAACCACCTGACCAATCAAAATCCAGAGCTAAGCAGTGCTGTGGTGTAAGCGTGTGTTTCTCAGGTTCTTTATTGGTTCCCTGATGCAATGTGACTTCATAATGTAATATTGTCCAGAGGACAGGTCCTGTCCAATGTAATAGCTTGATGGATTTGGCGCTTGAATGAAGTCTAATGAGATGGTAGCGTAGTATAAAAAGGTCTCTCAAAAAAACTTTAAATTGAATGTAGATACCCTGTGTACATGCTTAGCAAGGCTACAATGTGTTTTACTTCAGTATTCCTCAGGAAGTAGTTTTATGCCTAAAGTAAAAGAAGCATTTTTGTGTGCACGTGTATAAACCATCATGTCCGTGTTTAACAGGCGCTAACTTGACCGTGTCGTCTGCAGGAGAGGACTACCAGCACATCGAGTTTGGAGTGGATGAGGTGATGAGTTCGGAGCCTATGATGGTAAAAGACTCCTCGTACAAAGTGTCCAGCACTCTGAACCCTCAGGCTCCCGAGTTCATCCTCGGCTGCCAGCCAGCTCAGAATCCTCCCTCCACGGCCGCTCCAGTCTCCGGCGACTCGCTCGAGGCCGATTTCAACTCTGTGGACTGCGCGGACTCTGAGCCTTTGGCCCTGGACGGCCAGCAGGCCTGCTCTGACGCAGACGGCGTTTCCGGCGGCCTGGGCCTACGAGAACGCAAAAAAAAGAAAAAACGACCACCGGGATACTACAACTATCTGGAGGGCTGCGAAAGTGGAGGTGCACCAGTGGATGGCGTGACCAGCACGGGGCTGGTGAACGGACACGGTCTCAGCACTCCGGCCCTGGGGTCTGAGGACACTCCCACTGATCTGACTCCTTCCACACTTTCTTCCACATCATCCACAGGTCAGTCTGGCCCTCCCACCAACCAGAGGACTTGTGACAGCCCTGATGAATCTTCCGTGGACTTGCCAAGCGGGGCCGCCTCTTTGTTGGACGGTAATGCCGCGGCCTCCTCCTCCTCCTCCTCCTCCTCTTCTTCCTCTTCCTCCTCCCAGAGCGGTGGCCATGCTGAAGGGGCCAGGACTGCAGAGCAGCACTCAGAACCCTCTGCTCTCGATAGCCCCGAACTGCCGGGCAGCGACCCCTGCCCGACCTCCTCGCCTTCTCCTCCCCCTTCTCCTCCCCCTTCTGCTGCTGACCCTGCTACTACTGATGAGGATGAAGAGCGCCAGGCTAACGGGACATTGGAGCAGTCGCCTGCCGCCAGACTGGACATGGCCGATACTCAGGCAGGCGCTGTTTTGGTCCCATCCCCCACGGACTCAGGGGCTCAGGCACCTTCACTTTCTCCGCCCTCTCCTGCCACGGCGACTGTCCCAAACGCCCCCAAATCCTGGGCTAGTCTCTTCCACAACTCCAAGCCTTCGCCCGGAGGCCCTCAGGCATACGTCGAAGTGAAGGCCGCAGTCGTCACGGTGCCTGCGGCTCCCACCCCTGCCGCCGAGCAGTCAGAGAAACCGTGCGACATCCGGGAGGGGCCTGTTCCCGTCTCGGAAGACCCCATGGCACCAAAACTGGCAGGTACTGTATCTGTAATGGAGCAGGAAGCGTGTAAATAAGGTTGAAATTTGTTTGTGTGGTTTTTATAGATACATCCCTACTCATCACACAGAGTTTCAGATGCTTAATTGAATTATTAAACGTTTGTTGCAAGTCTTTTTGACTTGTTGAGAAGACCAACACACTAATATTTTTGCTGCCTTGATGGTACTGGTGATGACAAAGCCCTTGCTGCTGAAGACGGATAAATGAATATATACATAAATTACCCAGCCATAGAAAAATTCGCCGTTTCAAAAGGTTTAAATTATTGGGCTGCATCAAGCAAAGAAAACAACTAAGGACACTCAAAATTTCTGTAGCTGGGTGAAGAACACTTCAGCACATTGTCTAAACATTGTTTAGACTTTTTAAAAAAAATATATTTATTTATTTATTTTTGGCCAGGTAGTGTGTATCATAATGTGAAAGTGATGAGTGAGCCATGTTACGATTTTTTAATTTTAATTCTACAATAAAATCCAATGTGTGCATGAACTTGCATACACATAAATAAGCAATACAGTATATAAAAACCGGGCAAAAAAAGAAAGAAAAAAAAAATTAATTTAGGGAATGTAAATTTTTCCGAGCTGCTTACCAACATCAAACCTGTAATTTTAACTCCTAGTGCATTGTTCTTGGTTGTCCACAAGATGGCAGCAGAAACTAGTTCTGTGCTTAGTAGATCCTAGTAGACAGTAACATTTTTTTCCAATTATTGTTTTATTGGAATATAAAAAATATTAGATTTTTTTCTTTTAGAATATAAAAAACTGCATACGTGATTAATTGAGACACGTTTGCTGTTTTAATAGTTTTGAAATAACAGGTGAAATCACGCAGAGATTGGCCCCAAATACACACTCACCAGAACAACGACCTGTTGATGCCGGGCCTCATTTGCAGCTCTGGCATCATGTTCTCATTGAATGTCCATTCTCCTGTCATAACTTTGTAACTGATGATTTGTTTTTGGTATTTTTGTTGTTTGTCCCAGGGGGGAATTGGGACTTTTTTTTTTTTTATGAATATATATTCTTACATGTTCAAACTTCCTTTCTTCCTTTGGCCTATTATAAAACAGTACATTGTGTAAATATTTTGTCCTTTTCTCATTTTGTCCCCCCCCAATGCTCACTGAGCCAAGTGTGGTCTTTTTGTGTACTGTGGGTTTTATTGTAATTTAACACATGCTGGCAGTATTTTTTGGTGATGTTTGTGAGGGACAATGTCTGTCTTTTCCTTTTTCCTCTCTTATAAAGGTACAGTAATGGCTGTAAAAAGCACATCCACTTACATGATAAATCAGTGTTGTTTTCTGTTCTTGAACATAACATCTTGATTATAGGATTAAAGCCAGGTTTTGATTTATAACCAAGCTTTACTTTTTTTTTTTTTTTATGTTTATATTATTCTATTTTTATTTGTATATATTTTTATTTTAATTACTTTATTGTTTTAT
>JAOTRS010000004.1:1677858-1694934 GCA_028565755.1 Dinotopterus cunningtoni
CGCCATTATGTTCTACCCAACTTGATGAGCGTTTTTACTGAAGGTCAGTCATAGGATATGATTATCAAAACACAGGTTATAGTATCGGCTCACTCTAGTTTGTTCTGTGAGAAGTTGGGAGAGAAAGTACCATGAGTTCAGGCTCTAGCCTAAAATAATGATCGAAAGCACGATATGAAACGCGTCCCTGAACACTGTGAAGACTCATGCTACAAATCCTAAATGTTATTATTTTTTTTTTATATAGGCATTCTGTATTCCTGTTATTCCACAACACTCCTCATTATTTTTATTATTTCAATAATAACTGGGTCTGGATCTGGTTTGGTATAGACTCGGTTTCTTTTTGTTTGGCTTTAATGGCTTTATGAAATACAACACCGATGAAGATCAACAACAGTAACCGAGTGCAGCACGACAAATGCCAAGGGGAGAAAAGCAACAAAATTTTGCTTACAGAAGGATTAAAAATACATCTTATTTCAGTTAGAAATGCAAAAACACTTCCATTTCTTGGAAACACTTTTTTAGTCTTTTGTTAAAACTCAATCTGGAATTGGTTTGCCTAAAATGTTTCTTTGGTTTGTAACAGCAAGTCTGTCATCCAGCTGATGTTTTTACAACTTATGCAATACGATGACTCTTCTCTGTGCAGATCTCCTGTCACCGGGTGTGCGGAGCAAAACTTTGAAAGGCCAAAGAACCTACAGGCTCTTTGCAGGTACGTACATCCACCTCATCACAAACCGTGTCAAAACGTGTAACTCAGTGGTATTTGCAGCAAACCGATCTCAAATCTCTGAAGGCAGCGTTTCTGAGTCATTTCAGAATAATTCCATGAAGATGGAAAGGTTTTGTCACACGTAAATTGGTGCGAGCTGCTTCTGGTGCTGAGGAATGATTTAGGACTTAAAGTAACAGTCCTCAGGTGCGGAATATAGAACCCTTCCCCCCCTCGTTTTGCGGTCTGCTCCTCCAAAAACAGCTCTTGATAGATCATGGAATTCATCAACCAGCAGATTGAACCAAGTGCTTAAAGAAATAACGTAGAAAAGATGACCAGTACACACAAAATACAGCTGTGTGTGGGTCCTGTGGTAGATCATCTGTTTAAGATTAAGTTTATTTCAGTCAGTTAACTCAAAGCAGCTCATCATATTAGAGAGCTGTAAGTCTGAAATTTTTTAATTTGTAGTGAAGTAAATCAATTCAGTTGTATTCGTATAAAGTTTTTATTGTCAGGAAGCAGCTTTCCAGAATTAAAAAAAAAAAAAAAATTAGAAAAATGTTAGGAAATGTGTATAAATTATAGTCCCGTTTGTTCCTGATGAGCAAGCCAGGGGTAACGGTGGTATTGAAAATTTCCCCAAGATGACAGTAGGAAGAAATTTTGAGAGGAACCAGACTCGGCAGGGAACATATGGGTGATATCAGATGCGTATGGCCGTTCATTTGGGTGACTAGCTGTGCCTGTGACTTTAATTGCACACTCATAAGTAGGGCTGCACGATTCTTGACAAAATGTGGATCATGATTTTTCGCCATGGGAATTGAGATCACGATTCTCACACACATTTTTTTTTTTCTTCCAACAAACACACTGATTGCACTTGAGAAAAAAGTATTGTCTACACAGGACTTTATAAATAAATGTCACCTTTCCCAATTTTAATGTGAATAAAGTGAGAAGTTGTTAAACATAAATGGAATATTAACAATAATACATGAAAATAACTAATAAGTAGCACTTGTGCACTTTGGACAACTACAGAACTTCCAATCTTTCCTCGCGAAAAAGTAAATGTTTAATTTTATGGCGGTCCCTGCAGACCCTCGCGGTTGCTGGTGGGGCCTAACATCGTGTCTTGATCCTCAACAGCTAAAGACAGCATCTAAACATACCAGTTCACCATAATACTATACGTCCATGAGTCTCCAGATCTGCTTCTTTTCCTCGGCCAAATCTATTGACAAAATTCCTGGCTAAATAAACAGGTTTTTAGCCTAGACTTAAACACTGAGATTGTGCCTGAGTCTTGAACATTAATCAGAAGGCTGTTCCATAACTTTGAGGCTTTGTAAGGAAAAGCCTGCTGTAGTTTTCATGATACAAGGTAAAAACAAACAGCGTGCACCCTTTGACCGAAGTGGATGTGGCGGATGCTAAAACTCAGTTCACCAAGTTACCATGGAACAAGTTGTTGAAATGTGCTACTGTAGCATGAACTCTTATAGCGTTAGTGTGTAGAAGATTTTAAATTAGAGTTTCAATCGTGTGCAGGAAAACTGTTGAGATGAAGACACTCCAAGTTACTGGACTGCATCAAGGAAAGAAAACATTACAATTACTTTAAGAACTGTCCAATGCATCATTAATACCTGGATAGATAGTGCTGAACTGTCAGTTTTGTGAAAGAGATATGGCGAGGAAATGAAGTAAAAACATTTCCACACACAAAATGAGATAAGGACTCGGACTAAACAGCTGCATCTGAGGGGGGGAAAACTTGTTAGTGAGATTAATCAAAAAAAAAAAAAAAACACTTCAGTTTGCTAGGGAGCATAAAAACTGGACTTTGGAGCGATTGAAAAAAATTCACATGGTCTAAGTTCAGATTGAGCCTATTCCAGAGTGATGGGCGTGTAAGAAGGGAACTGTACAAGTGTTGTGATCTGGACTTGCTTCAGTTGCTCAACAACGTTATGTGGCAATAAAATGAAGTCAGCTGACAACCTGAATGTACTGAATGACCAGGTTATCACAAGTATAGAGGTTTTCTTCTCTGATGGCACGGAACATATTCCAGAAATCAGGAGTGTGAAAGAGCAGTTATGGTAGAATGTGGAATCATTTTAACAGATGAACCGGCCACCACGTTGAAGACCATAATCCTTTTTCTAATTTAGTGACCTTATAAATGGAGTTCCACCCATAAATTTGCCTTTATTTCTAAGTGTGCAAAAAAAATTTGGATCGAACAAATTTGACCCAAGTAGATTTTATTATTAAAATATTAACCGATACACAGTTGATACGAAGTGTGTAAACGCTTTTGATTCAAATTAAATCAGAAGTCAGATTATTAATGGATTTAATGCTTGTGTAAACCCCGCTACTGTTCTTACCATCTGTCTCTCGTTTCTGGCTCCTTCGTTCCAGTGGCTCGTTCTGTTTCCTGCACGGGTCGCTGATCTCTTTAAACACACACATACATGCGTGCACACACTTCCCTCGGGGGGCCTCTATTAATCTTTCCCCAGTTCAGGAGTGAATTACCTCCACTCGTTTATTTTCCTTTCGAAAGGAAAACCCCTCTCTCACTCTGTCAGAAGCTCACTTGTTCTCCAACCTGTAGCGCTGATTCCTCTACCCCTGCTCTTCCTCTTCCAGTCTTCTCAGTAGTGACGCTGGTTTTGGGAATTGGGAACTCCCACTTTTTCTTCAATTCGGTTTTTTTCTTTTAATCAGCATTTTTTGTTTCATGCTCCAGTTTCCCTGCACGTTTTTTTTTTTTTTTTTTTTTTTTTTTGCCTGTTGCACCACGAACGAGTTTAAAAGCACACTGCCTAGTCATAGATTTCTTTTTTTTTTTTTTTTTTTTTTTTTTTTTTTGTGTATTTTATTAGTTCCTTGTGTGAGTGAGTCAGTGCTCTTGATCTGAAGCTTAACTCAGCAGGGTGCTGTTTAGTGTGATGTGGAGCATTGTTAAAACCACAACGATACACTTGAGGCGCTCTCGCACTGCGTTGAACTCGGACACAAAGCCGTTCTTTTAATTCATACTCAAGGGTGTGATGTAAACTAGTTCAGGTCATTTGTGTCTCTATCAACCTGTCTGTCTATCTACCAGACAGTGGTTTTCCACTGTCTGATTGTTCGCTAATTACACAGACATCTAAAATACAGGTAGTCCCTGACTTTTGAACATTCGAGTTGCGAATTTCCGCAGATACAAACGGACCGCGGTTCTACTTCCAATCACAGTAGTAACTCGCATGTATTGTAGAAAAAAAATATACTTTGCACTGCATCAGATACCAATATTTACAATTATATACAGTGTTCAAGTGAATCTATAAATTGTCTAAAGTCCAGCGTATCATGAGTTGGCCTGACCAGTTTCAATGAATCAGTCCGGGAGCAAGATAATAGAAAATGTCTGTCCTGTAAAGCTGTACTGATGGTGAATAATCCTAATTTCGGAAAATCTTTAACAAAACAGTTTACAGTCCAATACATCTGAGACAAAATGGCATCCATGACTTCCCTCGCAATTTAAAGGTGCAAAGACAACACTTACATTTGACGTGTGATAATCATTTCCTTAGGCACGGTAATGGTTTTCGGCTACATAATGGCAGTGTGGGGAATGGGGGCAGTGATTGGTATGTTTTATATTGTATTTTTCATTTCAAAGGCGTACAAGACTCCCTTTGTCGGACTTAAAAACAAATCAGACTTGCGAACGTGCTTCCGGAGCGGAACACGCTCGTAAGTAGGGGACTGCCTGTAACAATAACAAAATGACAGCAGCCTGTGTGTGTGGTATGTCATGTTAACTCTCTCTCTCCACACAGTCGTCTATCACCATGGGAACAGTGCCACGGGCGGCCATTACACTACGGACGTCTTCCACATCGGGCTGAACGGCTGGCTGCGCATCGACGACCAGGCGGTCAAGGTGATCAACCAGTACCAGGTGGTGAAGCAGACTGCAGAGCGCACCGCCTACCTGCTTTACTACCGCCGTGTCGACCTGCTGTAGAAAACCACACACTCACACACACTTAGACACACACACTTAGACACACACACACACACACACACACACACACACACACACACACACACACACACACACACTTTCTAACCCAACACACACTCACACAATCACTGTCTCACACGCCTCAACAGGAACACTGCCCAACTTCTTGTTCTTCTCCTCCTCATGCGAGTTTCCTCCCTCTCCTCGTCATCCCTCGCTTTCACACGGAGCCGGCTTTTTCATGTCAGGGGGAAAAATTTCAAACCCGGTATCTTAAAGACTTCCGTGAGATGTTTCGAGACTGACGCTGCAGCGTGAAGGAGGGCACGGCGACAGACGGAGACGCTTCAATCCCCTTCCTCCGCCAGACTGAGATCGAGGGACTGCGCTTTTTTTTCTTCCTCTTTTTCTTTTCTTAAGCTATTTTTTTAATGGCATCGTGTGAGAGTGAACGATTTAAGTGTTTTGCCTTTTATCGAAGGGATTCAGTGGTCGTCGTTCTGCTGGATGAAATCATCAATTTTTCTTTTTTTGTCTTTTTTTTCTTTTTGAAGCCCTCCACCAGCAAACTTTGACACACACACTCAAAAAAAAAAACTGAGTCGAGCACGCAGAACACGAGTTTCCTTCCGAATCCTGGAGACACAAGACACTCTGCTCCGCCGTTGCCACCTCCTCGTTTTTCTCCTCTTTCTTCTCCTCTTTCTCTTCCTCCTCTGCACTCCTCTCCTCTCTGCTTTGTTGTTCTCTCGTCTGTCCTTCATGATCTCGACACTCAGGCCTAGCTGAGCGAAAAAAAAAAAAACACTGGAGCCATCAGATTATAAGGAGACGTCAGATCGGAGCGAGGGAGCTGTGGATGGAGATGTGAAATTTAATAAGAAGCTTCTTTTTTTGTTTGTTTGTTTTTGCAAGAACCCTGGGTTTGGTTTTTCTGGGCGTAGAGTTAGAATGATTTAACAATTTTAATCCGCTTTAGGATATGATTTATTGAGAATACACACGCTTATGTGCACAGAATCTCTTTAAAATTCGATGAATAAAAATAAACATGAAACATACAAACACGCAGCCAAATATATGCACATTTCTCACTGAGTGTTCGGATGCCTGGGGAAATTGTGCGTGTGTGGGGAGTACATGCTGGAGATGAAACAATGCGAGCGATCTTTTTTTTGTTTGTTTTTTTTGTTTTTTTTGTTTCTTACCATCAACCCATGTTCAAAATTTTAATCGTACGTCACTTCGAGGAGAGGTGTCCAAGGGGGGCGTGTGTCTCTCAGGCTCAGCCAATCCTGGGCTGGGGTTTAGAGCAAGAAGCCTCCGCTACTCCATACGTCTGCACTCAGCAGACTCCGCCTTTCAGTACTGTATGTGGGTTTTTTTTTTTTTTTTTTTTCTCTTCCCTTTTTGGCAATGATTTTTTCCGTATTTTTGATGATTAATCTTTTCAGCTGGGAACAGCTGGGAATCCTGCATGGCTAAATGAGCTAATTAAGCCCTAACAAGTGTGCACACGTGCGCATACAAACACACACACACACGGTCATGCTCGCTTTTGTTTCACTGACCATTCTTCAAGCTTATACACTGATTGTATTGAGGTTTTTCTTTTATTTCTCTTCATTTTCATTCTACCTTACCTTGAACTTTTTTTTGTTCATTAAATTTTGATTTGAATTGAAAGAAATGTGACCCGACATAAAGCACAATAACCAATAAAGTTCTTCGATGAATCACATTTTTGTTACAATCTTCGAAGATTTAAAAAAAACATTTTTTATTTCCCCTACAACAGCAACAACACACACAGGAGCAGCAAATGAGGACAGAAATCTGGGATGGTGTTTGAGTTTTTCTTTTTTCCTCCTGCCTCTCTCCAAATGTTTTTGGATAATTTTTGGGATAAGTTTACAAATGTGTCACAACTCTTCTGCTAGCTGATGCACAAGTTCCTCAATGTGTTTCTTGTTTAAAAAAAATAAATATACAATGAAATCCTTAATGCTACCTAAACTCAATTACTGTTAGTTGAGATTGAAAATAATCTCACATTCCTTGTTTAACCATAAAACTCTGCAAAAAAAAAATAACAAAAAAAAACAACCATCCTTTAAAACAGAGACGTTATAAATCAGTCTTAATTAGGGATGGACAAATCAGGAAGTATTGTTTTTCCCTGAAACCTGATTGATGATGGTATTCAGAAAATATTCAGCTAATTACTAAAGTTATTAAAGAGTAAGCACTGAAAACGCATGTGATTGTGTAGCACGGCTTTGACAACATAATATTCAAGTTTAGTTAGTCTTCCGTTCCTACAGAACTAAAGATTACCGCTTGTACTGAGGTTTCATCAGTTTTTTTTTTTTTGATTTGTTGTGTGAATTAAATTACAGTGCACGCTTCGCTTGGTACACTAATAATCGCTAAACAAAAAGTCGAAAAAGAAGTTCCAAATACCAGATCGATAATTATTCAGAATAACCGCGTACTCACATTGTGTACATTGCGAAGTTGGTGTTTCCTCATATTTGTGCATTAAAAAAAAAAAAAAAACTGTCGTTTGTGTAATACTAATAAATTTGGATTGTTCAAGAAGGTAAACGTAAGTTGCTTATAAGCTGATGAACGTAGCGCAGCAGGTGGTGGGTTTACTATCGATTAGCACGTTATTGTAACTAGCATTGCATATGTTTCAACATCGAAAACATCAGGTTTCTTATGCAAACGACAGTAAGGTGTAGTATTTTTAAAAAAAAATTTTTTTTTTAATAAATTAAATAATATACTTTTTCCTTTTTGTTGTCTCGATCTGCTTGTGATTTGTCCATCCCTGATGCGAGTGCAGCATCTCATACTTTTTCCATGTTCTTCAGTGTTTTCTCCAACTTGTAGCATCTCCTTGAGCAACTTTAACCTCTTTGACGAGCACCACTTAAAGCAGTTCTTTTATCAAATAATTGCAAACACACTTGTATAAACACACAGCTGTTAACAAATAAAGCTGAAGTTTCCCAGAGCAGCTCTGTTTTTTTTTTCTTTTTTGGGACGTCCTGAGACATCACACACCAGATACATATTATACATACTCTTATTAAAATCATTCTGATGAAGGAATAATTTTTTTTCCAGAAATGATCCGACGACAGCATGGATATTTGTCAGATTTTTTTTTTCCCATTTCTGCGAGCATTAGGGTTTTTTTCCCCCACCTAACGATCTACAGAGAGAGACGAGCGTTTCCCGAAACAAAAACCAAAGTACGCAGAACCTGTATCTGATGCTGTTGCTTCTCATGAATGTGGTATGAAATTTTGGCCTTGAGTTCTGAATCAGCATTTTAAATCATCCCTAATTTTAAAAGGTTTATCATGTTAAATAAACTTCATGAAAAGCTAAAATTCTTCTTATTGTTGGTTTAGATGTACTGATTTTGTTACTATTATTGCACTGTCAGTATTTTTACTTATTATTATTTTGGAAAATGGATTTTTTTTTTCTTTCGTAACCAGGTTCATCAGAATTCTTTATGTTGAATTTTTTTCTCTTAGTATAAATGTCAGAAATGTCCTGACGCTTAAAAACAAAAAAGTCTCTTATTTGGTTTGTGCTTCCTAACACTGTGTGTGTGTCGGGAAACCGAGCTAAAATACAGCGTATTTGTCTCACCTCAGCTTTCAGCTTCCCCCCCCCCCAACCCGTTTGTTTTTGTTTTGTTTGTTTCCCCTGTTGTTAAATTTTCAAATAAAAAAACTGTGACAAAGCTGTTTTTGGCTGTAGTTTAGTACAAAGTCTGAGTTGGGCTTTCATAATAAAAAGGAAAAACAAACAACAAAAAAGGCTACTGTATTTGAACAATGCGGTCTTTCCGCCCCTCTTGGCTCTGGGCCTCCTGTGGTAAGGAATGTGTGCTGTATAACTGAAAAGCAAACATGAAATAAAGGAGGACCCGATCTTCTCTGTCCGTGCTGGCAAGCGTTGTAAGGGTATCGGATTGCGGACGCACTCGCTGCACTGTTTAACATGCCTGCCATACTTTCCCCACTATTGACCCGACTGTCGTGTGTTTTTGCGGCTTGCCTGCCTGTCTGCTCGTCCGACGATTAGCCATCGCTCTACGTCTCTCTTCTCGGTTCTCCCACTACACTATATGTTGAACTTGTTAATGTCACACAAAGTTTGTTTCCGAACTCGGTCCTGAGAACTTACAGCCTCAGATGGACCACCTAAAGATGCAGAACGTTTCTCTTTGAGCTTGCGGCAGACTCCAGTGTGCTTTTATAGCCTTGAGCGGATCTTTAAACTAATTTCGCGGCCTTGGGTGGTCGGCTGAGAATAAACCTCCAGATTACAAAAAAATTTGAATGCTGGAATAAACCAATATCTTACAATCAGTGCAAAATGTGTATGTCCAGAAGCTAAATTCGAGAATTTGCCTGGTTTGTTGGGTTTCAGACATTAGTTTATCACATTTAATAAAAAATTGTAGAAGTGTCTCACACCGGAATGAAGGTGTGAGATTGCGTTTATTAAGTAGATTTCAGTTGCACACTCATTAAAAACGCATTAGTTATTAGCAAGTTTAGAATATGTCTAGCGCCATCTGTGGTAATGAAAGTAGCTTTTTTTTTTTTTTTTTAAATAGTAAGTAGCATATCTACTAAGTACTATATATCTTACTATATTAAGATTTCCTTCCACTTTTACATTTTTAAATACAGTGGAACCTTGGATTGCGAGCATAATTCGTTCCAAAATCTTAGTGCTTATATATCAAAACACTTGTATATTAAAGCAAATTTTCCCTCTTATGTTGTCATGAGCTCCATTTTCCTGAGAAGGATGTCCACTTGATATCGGGTCGTGGGTGTGTGGATTTGTATTCATTCAGATACAACACCATTACTGAGCTCAGGAACTGATGTTGGAAAGTTGAAGAGGCTCCAGTTTCAATTCCAGTTCTTCCCAAAGTGAGGGTTGAGTTCTGTTAAGGTGCTGTGCAGGACACTCGAGTTCTTCCCTGTTCTTTAAACCCTAACACACCATGTCTTCATGCAGCTGGCCTTGTGGATCTCACAGGAACATCATCATGCTGGAACCCATGCGTCTCTTGGCTCCAGTGAAGGGAAACTGTAAATAATGCTACAGCACACAGACATTTTGTATTTGTTATCGTGTACCTCCAGCTTTGTAGAAGAACCACATATGGATGTGAGGGTCGTGTGTAGGTTGCCCAGAATTGAGAAAATTTCAATACAAATGTCATGTTCTGATCGAAACACGAAAGAGCAAATTTTGCTCAAATTTTTCAACGCTATTAATGTTGCTTTTAGGTTCTCACAGTTTGACTGTGTCTCGGATCCCATCCCGGTCCCCTGCATATTTTTCATGACGTCTCTTTTCTCTATTCTCATTCAGTCATTAACTAAAAGTTGTAAATAGTTTTATTTTTTAAACTAAACTCATATTGCGCCTCTTATTTTGTTTTGCTCCTCACTGTAATTTGATGGACGTGTTTTGCATTAATTCTTTTGCGTCATTTATGACGGAGTTACGGTAGAAGGAACTGTGTGGCTTTTTAAAGATTCTTCGAGGGAGACTTTCTCCACCCAGAACTCTCAGAAGTGTGCTTATACTGTTTCAGATGAGTAATTAGGATGATAAATGCTTTGAAATGTCATGACCAGATGGAGAAGCCCAACACATTGCTCAAATGTCGCTCTGCTACTTGGTACTCTATAAGTATGCTTTTTTATGAGCCAAAATTTGGTGGGGGGAAGAAAAGAAAACAACAAAAAAAAACTTGTGGTTTGAGACATTCTGAGCTTGTGGGAACTTGTAGATGTCATCTGGTCGTGGGTCTGGGTGCTATGGAATGGAATTGTATGGTAGAGCGAAAGCCATGTCTGCTCCAGCTGACCTCTGTTCAGTCTGTAAAAATCTAAAGTTTGGATAGTTTAGATTTGCTTACAACAGCACTTTGTCTCAGTGCAGACCGTCCCGTAATGTGGGTTTGTCCTACATGGAGCGCTTCCCGCTTTCCTCGGCGACTTTGGCGCCTGAGACTTCTTTCATTTAAACAAAGTGCTGGCATACGAGCTGGAATCTCCACATTGAGCATGGCCTGTGGCACTCGTCTTGCCAGCACCTGCCAGGGATTTACTCGGTCTCACAAATATAGAGCTTTTACAACAAACTGGCATATGGTTCCTAACCCCAGTCCAAATCTACAGTATCTTCAACCATGATCAAGTTTCAAGAGTCTGTTTTCTGACTTTTAGAAGGTCAAAAATTGCATATAATAGAGATATATATGTTTTTTTAATGCAAATTTTAATCTGGGTGTTTACCGCAGATGGAACAAAGGTGCCAAAACTTTTACTTAACCCAGAGAATAGCTACAGTACCCTGCAAAAGTATTTATACACCTTGAACCAAATTTTGTCACGTTACAACCACAAACATCAATGTATTTTATTGGGATTTTATCTGATAGACCTCCACAAAGTGGCACCTATTTTATTGACAGCTTTGGATATTTTTTTATAACCTAACCCTGCTTTAAACTTCTCCACAACTGTATTCCTGACCTGTCTGGTGTGTTCCTTAACTTCATGATGCTGTTTGTTCACTAATGTTCTCTAACAAACCTCTGAGGGCTTCACGGAACAGCTGTATTTATACTGAAATTAAATTACACACAGGTGGACTCTATTTACTAATTAGGTGACTTCTGAAGGAAATTGGTTCCACTGGGTTTAGGAACACAAATGCATGCCACACTTGTACAGATAGTTATTTGCAAAAAAAATAGAAAAACATTTATTTGTTAGACTCTGTATAATAAACAGCATACAGTCCAGCTTGCAAGTTTTGTATTTTGCTTGTATGGCAGGAAAGGAATAAAAAATTTAGTTGAATATCACGGTGCAGACTAAACCACACCCGGGAAAATGAATCTAATTTAATCTAAAACAAATATTTTGTGAATGTCAATCAAATTTTTTTGATAACGTAATAGAGAAATTTTGTCATAATCGCTACACTACTAAAGATCACGGTCACGTACTGTTCAATATAGAAGCCGTTTTAGCAAGAATCGTTATCAGGATAATTCTACGATTTTGCATTCGACCAATTTGTGATCTGCTCTGATTTTAGCTCCACCCACATTTCTCTGGTTGATAACAGTGTAACTGACTGAGCAGTGGGAAATAATGAGCAAATTTTTAGCTTTAAAATGGCAACGTTTTCAACCATCGCACCCAGACACAAGTCAAAAACAGCGTTCACCCGTGGACACCGATGGACCTCTCCAAAACATTGTGTCTCTGCCAACCACGACTCAACACTGGGGTAAAGCTCTGTGAATTTGCAGAGACCCAAAACCACAACGGGAGAAAACACAGGCTGTAAATTTAAACCAGACGTTCAGTTACAAAAAGCGACTCAAAGCCGAGTTTTTCCTCAGAAATAGGAAAAAAGATTGGGGAAAAGAGATGGTTGTAGAAGAACAGAGAAATGGAGAGATATAGAGAGATGGAGAGAATGACAGAAAACAGAAGTAGAGAGGTAAGGAGAGATGCATATGGATGATCCACTATAGAGAGACAGTTGAGAGACATTTGTCAGGTAATAATTGAGTCAAGTAGTTCTTGACATCACAGCCACACATGAGGTGAAGCTCAACAGGATGAAAAACGAAGTGTGTTCATGTCAAACTGGGACTTGTGATCAATTTTCTCTTTAATGAAGACACAAAACCAATTGACATTTACAGAAGATGGATAATCACCAGCTTGCGGAAGAGCACAATCATTCACCAACACCTACAAGAACCCGGCTGGGAGTTATTGCCACATCCCCCATACAGTCCTGACCTCGCTCCAAGTCATTTCAACATGTTTGGGCCATTAAAGGAGTTCCTGGGAGGCCGGGGTTTCAGACGTGAATTGGTCAGGCAGTCCGATCATGGCTCTGGCGTACTGAAAAAAACTTTCTACCTTGATGGTAGGAGAAGATCAGCAGAATAAAAGATTATTGCTTTGTACGAGACACATTTAGAAAATCAACAACACAGATAATACAACATTTCAGTAGATGTTTTTGTAGTTTGTACCTGTCAGAAATACTGTCGCACGTGACAAATCAGACAATTAACATTAGTACTACTGAATCGAAAAATCGCAATGCCCAAAAGGCTAATTAAATGAAATGAATATTCTGCACCTGATTCACAGCTTTAGACCCTAGCGCAGGTTTATATTGATTTGTTTATTGTAAAACATTATCATTTCTATAGTAACGACTCATTCCAGGGATGTGTCCACTGGGCGGTGTGATTGTTCATGTGGTGAAGATTTTTTGCTTAACATTTATGGAAGGAGTCTCCAGTGTCAGCGCTTTGTAACAGTCAGAAGTAAAGCTGTAGCAGAGCTTTCTGACAAGTTCTTTATACTTTTTGTGGTTTTGCAGTAAAACTGCTGTTTTAGTTTTATTAATTACCACAAAAAGATAGAAACAAGCTGTTAAGGGGAATGTGTGTTTATAGCTGCCACAATGTAAGTGCTAGTTACAAGGACGCTTATCAACTATTGCTCGATAAAAAAAAAAAGGTGTAGGCTAACATTCTTCATTTAATAAAAAAAAAAATTGTTGGCACACTTTGGAATGCTGTTATAGAAAAATAATCAACTTCAGTGTAGTGGGAACACGAAGGGCTTCATCACAGAATGTTTTATTCCTAACCAGTACATGGTGTTTCTAATTTTTTTTAAATACCTACAGATGAACACGATGTGGCTTCTAACTTTAGTTACCAAGAGTATAAAAGTTTTTTTTTCTTTGAATAGAGTGTGGAGGAATTTATCCGTTTCCGGATGCTTTATCGCATTTATTTTGCATAAACCTCTGTACAGCAGCTGGAATTTAATGCATTTTGGATGTGCGTGTTGTTTTTGTCCCTGCAATATGAAATTTTCCATCAAATCACTGAATTCTCTGACCCACTGACCACGACGATTTGGCTCTGTTGTGTAACCTGTGGGTTAAACTGATCAAATCCAGCTTGACATTGAAATGGTTCCAAAATGAATTTCCTTGTTATTGCAGTTAAATCGCTGAATATCCTGCTGGATAATTTTGTCTTGTGCAGAGGTGTGTTAATGATTCCCAGCTGTGACTGAATATTCAGAGGCCAAGAAGACGAGGCAGAAAGAAAAAGAAAAATTAAAAATTAAAACAAGAAATAAGAAGAACTAGGATGAGGTGATGAGAAGTGAACAGAAATGATCAAGAATAAGCGTTAGTAGTGAACATGAACAAGAGGTAGAAGATGTTTAGATTGGAGTTTTGTGCCTCAGACCCCCAGGTTGTTCCCAGGCAGCTGGACGTCCCTCGCTTTGTGTGTTTGAGCTACAGAATTTTACTGGACGTTTCTCTGGAGATGAGTTTAAAAGGTTTGGAAAAACACAGCTTAGTTTCTCACTCAGGAAGATAAATCTCTGGGTACGAGGCTCTTGTCTCTTGTTGACGTGGTGTTTCTGTACTGCTCTGGTGTTAAATACTAAGATATTTTTTTCCGTGTACACTGCACCTTTTTTTATTTTCTTTCTTTTTCTTTAAGGGTGAACTAGATTTGCTGAAAAAAATTATCTCTTGGTGGGTTGAACTTTAATGTAAATCCAAGATGCCTTGATGTTTATAAGAAGAACTCATTTATTCCATTAGTTTTCAGTTCCTATCTGGGGATCCAGCTTTTATTCGATGCATTAAATAAAAAAAATACACTTATTGAACATATTAAATTATTTTACTTTTTAAACATTGTGTTAAATGCCAAATCAATCACCAACAAGACTATGATTAAAATCACACCAGGTCAGGAAGGAATACGAGTCTTGAGACAGTGCCAATAAGTTTTGGCCCACTCTTTTCTCATAGCTGTGTGCAGTTCAGTTAACATTTATGATGTAGTTCACTCTTTTACATAACCTGTTCCAAATAAGTCCACTAGAGTTCTGTAAATTTGAGGTTTTGCTGATTTTACAAGGAAAATAAATCACACGTAGGTTTAGCCCTAACAGATGCAGACAAATTATAAATTCATCAGTCCACCAGGCATGTGTAAACTGTAATGTACTTACCAAGTCTTTTTTTTCTGGCCAAGTCTACTTTATTGTCCAGGAATTTTAATGATAAGTTTACAAATGAAATAAGTGGGATGGGGTAGCTCAGTGGTTAGCATTGGACTGCTAATTGAAAGGTCACAGCATCAAACCCCAGCATCACCAAGCTGCTATTTAATTCTAATCTGTATAGCACTTTTAACAGTGGGCATTGTCACAAAGCAGCTTTACAGATAAAAAAATGGAAATAAATTGCAAAGTGTCTAAAAAATAAGTACAGTGAAACCTTGGATTCGTTCCCAAAGCTTGGTTGTAATATATAAAACCCACGTGTTTGTGCGTGCACGCACTGTGTGTGTGTGTGTGTGTGTGTGTGTGCACGTGCTGTTTATGTGTGTGCGTGTGTGTAAAGCTAAAGTAATATGAAGAAACACTGCTTCATCAGGAAACTTAATAAGAAACCTTTCTAATTACACTTGACTGCACGCACACACACAACAGAATCACTGCTGTAAAGTAAAAATGTAAAGTAAAAATAAAATAAATTAACCTGCACTTTACCTTTGAAAAGAATCACAACAGATCAGTGTTTCCATTAGAGTGTGTGTGTGTGTGTGAGAAGGTGAGAGGACGAG
Organism: Dinotopterus cunningtoni; assembly: GCA_028565755.1. Classification (NCBI taxonomy): domain Eukaryota; kingdom Metazoa; phylum Chordata; class Actinopteri; order Siluriformes; family Clariidae; genus Dinotopterus; species Dinotopterus cunningtoni. The sequence continues at coordinate 1,693,390 of JAOTRS010000004.1, forward strand.
GGAAGGGGCACACTGTCTAATGACGCATGTGCACACGCACACTAACAGAATTAGTGCAGGCTGAGAGAGAAAATGGGTCTTTAACCTCTTTACTGACAATTGAGAAAGGACGACATTCATACACACACATACAAACACAAAATAAAAGATGCTTTAGTAGCCTCCGAGTGGCACAGTGGTAAAGTGCTCGCCCTATCATCTGGAGATCGCGAGTTTGATTCCCGGGTGATGCTGTTACCTTTCACAGTCGAAGGCCTAGAGAGCTGATTGGCCGAGCTCTCTCAGAGGGGAAGGATGAGAGGTACTTAGTGATCCCACATTAATCACGGCTCTACAGCCATTTAGGGGCCAAGCATTGGAGATGATTACCCACAATTCTGCAGCGTGCAAGAGAGAGGAACCATTGGCTCAGTTGTGATCGCGTGACGCTCGGCGTCAAAACAAGAAGCGCATGTGTGCTACATGATACTTGATGATACTTGGTACTCGTAAATCAAGACTTGCTCATTTTTCAAGTCAAAATTTATTACAAATTTTTGCTCGTCTTGCGGAACGCTCACAAACTGGGTTACTCACAATCCAAGGTTCCACTGTATAGACTATAACTATCAGTTTGTCCCCGATGAGCAAGCAGAGGGCGGCGGTGACAAGAAAAAACTTCCTGAGATGACAATAAGTAGAAACCTTAAGAGGAATGGGACTGAAAAGGGAACCCATCCTCATTTGGGTGTGTAACTGCACATCAGTCCCTGTTGAAAGTCAATGTAATGAGAAAGGCGTTTAAGTTAAAATAAAGTCCACTTTTTATAACTTTTATGGGATTTTTAGATCTTAACTATTGAGTGACTGCATTCATGCCTACTTTGATCAAAGGGTGCAGGCTGCTTGTTGCCACCTTGTATTATGAAAACTACAGCAGTTGCAGTTTTTTTCTTTCAAAGCCCCAAAGTTATGGAATAGCCTTCCAATTAATGTTCATGACTCAAACACAGTCTCAGTGTTTGGAAACCTATTTATATAGTCAAGCACTTTGTGGATAGATTTGTTCTTGGGTAAAGGTGCATATCTGGAGAACTCATGGACATAGACTTTTGTGGTGAGCTGGTATGTTTGAATGCTGTCTTCTTTGGATGGTTCCTACTGCTGGGATGTTAAGCAACACCCTCAAACCACAGCTGCTCAGATGTATAACATGCAAGAAATGTAAGTCACGTTGGATAAGGGTGTCTGATAAACACCCTAAAAGTAGATGTATGATACGTTAAGTGGATTAATGCAGATTAAAGTAAACATGCCTTTGATAAAAGGCTATGAGCTGTCCCATCCTCACAACACAATTTTGATCACAGTGTCGTACTTATCAGCCAGGAACTCATTTTTTCCAGAGGCAGAGCTGTCTCTGGGTATGAATGTAATCTGTTCAGGCCTTTATTTGCTTTCAGTAAGGTAAAATATATTTCTTGTCATCAATATGATTTTATAATAATAATAACAATAATAATAAAAACGAAAACCTCAGGAGCAGAACATTCTGCTATTGTACTA
>JAOTRS010000004.1:1695034-1706757 GCA_028565755.1 Dinotopterus cunningtoni
TTCCTCATTCTTCTAACGTTAAATCTACAGGTCTAAGCGTTTTGACAAAACACTCACTAAACACTTTCCTTATCATTATCATACCTGTGGTTGCGGCTGAGACAGACTCACTTCACACAAGATGTTTCTAAATCCAAGATCTAATCTTGCATGTGTCGAGTAAGCCGATCCTGAGCAGGTCTGAGGTATCTGGTTTTATTGTGTTGGAGGCTTTGAAACATTTCAGGTCAGATGTAGAGAGAAAAACTCAGAAATAGCACATGTTTATGTCAGGTTCGGGTTGTGGAGTCTCATCACTCTACAGAAGATGAGATGTTTAATCGATTCATTATTAGAAAGCCAGGTGACGTAAGAAGTGATAATAGCACTAAATTTGTCTCAATATGCACTATGAGTGGGCGGGGCCTGTAACAGGGACAGCATTGGAGACATGCAGAGATGATTTCCCCATTTAATGCAGTGATCTGGGCCAATTCTGATAAACCAGTGACTTCACTGAAAGAGAAAAGTTGCATGGTGTATTTACATATATATATGTTTCTATACATAAAGGACAGCAGCTGGAAGTGGGGTGCTTTTATGTTAAGGAAATATTGACATATATGTAAGTCCATAGATGAAACCATATATGTAGAACCATATATGGAAATGTGGGTGTCTTTAATACCATACATGGAAACAAGTGTTTAAGAGAATAGATCGAATATACAGGTGTGTCCTTAGATGGAGACTGTAGATGGAAAAATGGGTGTTTCTTTAAGACTATATATGCAAAGGTGGGGGTGTCTTTAAGACCATACATGGAAAAATAGCTGTGTCTAAGACAATAGATGGAAAAAATGGGTGTGTCTTTAAGACCATAGATGGAAACACAGGTGTCCTTAAGACCATAGATAAAAAGGTGGGTGTGTCTTTATGACCATAGATGGAGGCACAAGTGTCTGTATGACCATAGATGGATGGGTGGGTGTGTTTTTTATGACTATACATGGAAACATAGGCGTTTTAGACAGACAACAGATGGAAAAGTGGGTGTGTCTTTAAGACCAAACATGGAAAAATGGGTATGTGTAAGACAATGGATGGAAAAAAATGGGTGTGTCTTTATGACCATGGATGGAGACACAAGTGTCTGTATGACCATAGATGGATGGGTGGGTGTGTCTTTAAGATCAAACATGGGAACATCAGTGTTTAAGACACGCAATAGATGGAAAAGTGGGTGTGTCTTTAAGACCAAACATGAAAAAAATAGATGTGTCTAAGACAATAGATGGAAAAAACGGGCGTGTCTTTGAGACCATAGATGGAGACACGAGAGTCTGCATGACTATAGATCGATAGGTGGGTGTATCTTTTATGACCATAAATGGAAACATAGGCGTTTCTAAGACAATAGATGGAAAACGGGTGTGTCTTTAAGACCATAAATGAAAACACAGGTGTCCTTAAGACGATAAATGGAAATGTGGCCTCATTGTTAATACTATAGGTTGAAATGTAGAAGTGTCTTTAAGTTCAGAAATATTGTGGATCATATCAGGTCCACCGCAGAACTAAAGTCTGCTTTACTCACCTGGTGTAAACGATGAGTTTTGTTAAAACGTACACATTCCTTTTCACCAGGGAAACCAGAGTGGATGTAAAATTTGTGCATCATATTATTGTTCTGGTTACAAAAGTGTGCTTTTGACTGTTTGCTTTTTCCATCATTAGTGTAGTTCTTTTGTTTGTTGTTTAATTTACAGTAAGGTCCATAAGTCTCAGAGCACTAGTTTCTCCCTTGTGCCCCAAGTCTCCTGGGATCGGCCCCTGTCCCCCCGCGACCCTGTAGACAGGATTAAGCGTATGAACGTTGAGTGAGTGAGGGAGTGTTATTGACAAAGTGGAATCTTTAAAATACTTTGTAAATATTAATCTCAGACCTTTTCTTACATTTAAAAAGGCACTCAGAAATAGTGCAGAATCTTAAATCTTAAATATTTAGGAAATTGAACTTTCTCTGTTCGATTCAGACAGAAAAGTTTTATGGCTTTTGAAATGAACAAACTTTGATGTGACGGAACTGCGAGCGCTTGGCTGAGAGGATGACATCCTGCTCGTCACACTTTATGCCCGGAAACATAGATCATCATCAATCTGCTAAAAAAAATGATCATGATATTGATGTTATTGACGTAGAATGATTCTGAATGGCAGATTTCCAGAGCTGCTGCTAAATCGGGAATTTGGACGCAGAGCCCAGTGGAGGCAGATAAGAGGAGCTGAGATGGGACGGGGCTTACGGTGATTTACGCACTGTGGACATCGTTCGTCAAACCCAGAGGCTTTCCAAGAACATAGCCTTCCTGTGGAGGGCTCGAGTGGGCGTGGACACACGGCATGCGTAGCTCAGCAGCTCTGTTTTTTCCCCCCTTCCTCTCTTTGTCCCTTTTTTGCCAGGTATGTTTCTCTATAAAAGGGGCTGAATGTTGAGCAGATAGTCAGTGGGAATAAGAAAGTCCTACAGCCTGTAGAGCTCCTCAAACCTGCTGGAGTAAGGAGGATTTCACACGAGACAGAGGTATTAATCAACGGTGAAGACGACACTCAGGAATTCTTGGCGGATTAACAAGTTTGGTAAAGTCACACTTTATTCAGATACTGAATTATTTAATATACTTTTGATGTTCAGCATTTCATCTCAGGTGTGTGTGTGTGTGTGTGTGTGTGTGTCTGTGTGTTCACATAGTTGTATTCAGTGCTTTAATGTATGCAGAGTTGTTCTAAGTGAGTTGCACAGCTGTATGATGTGCACATGGACAAGGATAAAACTCTGTACTTTTTGAACTCTTAGACAAATAAGAATGAAACAGAGATGGAGGTGTGTGACCATGTGTGTGCGTGTGTGTGTGTGTGTGCGCGTGTGTGTGTGAGGGCAGCTGAACTCGTTTGCCGGGTGTGTGGTTAGACATGTAATGAAACTCTCAGGTATTTCGGTGTCAGCACTCGCCCCGTGCTGTGTGCACATGCAGGAACAATTACCGGCTTTTTAATCTAATTTTTTATTGAAGGTTGTAATCTGGCTGTACTGGAGCCATGACCATTTTTTTTTGTGAATATTTCACAATTAGATTCAAATTGACCCTATTTAATAGGCGTTTGGTGTTTTTTGGGTTATTAAGGTTCTGATTGATTCACATGACTGCCTAATAATAATAATAATAATAATAACAATAATAATAATAATAATATGATATCTGGGATAATAAAGATAAAGAAAACACAGATCTCGTGGTTTTGCTTTATGGAGCCCAGGTCCCCAGAACACACACTGAGAACACCTGGTGTAAAAATTTAGGAAGCATATTTGTCGATTTTATTTATTTATTGCTGCTCTAATTTAATTTAATCTCTCTCTTTCCCTGTCTGTGTGTGTGTGTGTGTGTGTGTGTGGGCATTTTGATATCTTGGTCCTGAATTTTTCCTAAATGTTTCCTCTGAGGTTTAGATTTAAGTTTTGCATAGCATTAATTATGTCTGTGAAAGATTCTTTGAAAGATATTTGTGCATGTTTGTGTGCATGTGTGTGTGTGTGTGTGTGAGTGAGGGAGTAAGGAGAGAAACTCCCGAGTCAGGAGAGGACAGTGAGGGTAAGGGGTGTGGTGGTCTGGTTTTCACAGAGGACTGTAGCTGGAGCCGTGACAGTGTGTTCACACAGCTGAGGTGTCAGACCTCAAACCTGTGGAAAGAGCGAGCGAGGGAGAGAGGGACAGAGAGAGAGAGAGAGAGAAAGATGGAGAAAGTTTTTGGCTCCATCAAGTCTCTCGTTCGAACGTCGGGCCGCATACTGATTGAGTGCTGTTTGAGTAGCAGGCCCTGTGACGGCCGTGTGGTCCGGAGACGGCACGTGACGCGGGGCTTCTTCTCGAAACGCTTCTCTAAAAAGACTTTATTCATCTCTCTCTCTCTCTCTCTTTCCTGAAAAAAAAGTGCCTTCAAGTCGTTATCCAGTAAATGCTTGGAAAGTTGATGTTTCACAGAGCTGAGAAAGGAGAGGAGAGGGAAGGGGAGGGGAGGGAGCGAGCGGGGGAATCAGGACAGAGTAAAGACGTGACTGAGGATGAGGATGAAGCTGGATGGATGTTTGTTGTTCTATAAAAGCGAATCCGAGGTGATGAGGAGGTGATTAGATGAGATTGTGAAATTCTGTAAATTATAACGTTATCAGGAAGTGAGGAAGCCGTGATGATGGAAGGAAAATTAAGATAGACAGGAAGTAAGTAGTGCCTGGTAGCCGATTTAGAAGCTCAGGTTTCTCGTCTGCACTGATGCGTGAGGTTTAAGAGCCTCAGCAGCGAGTCCTGGCATCAGAGGGAGGAGGCCTGGTGTGCAAAACATCAAAGACGCTCCGCAGACCCTGTCTGTCTGTCTGTCTGCCTGTCTGTCTGTCTGTTCTTCTTTAGTAATCTTTCTTACTTTCTTTCTTGTTTTCCTTTCTAGCCTTTTTTTCTTTCTTTTGCAGTCTTTATTTATTTATTGCTTTTTCTCTTGTTCATTTAAATAGGTTGCTTTCTTCATTTTATTTGTATAGAATTCCTTACTTTTTTACCTTTCTTTATTTGTAAAGATTTTCTCTTTCCTTTGTAAAGGCCTTGTCTCTTATTAGAAACATTCCTTATTCTCTATTATACACCTTTGACTTTCCTTCATTCTTTCCTTCATTAAAAAAAATGACATACTCTTCCTTTCCATCATTCTTTCCTTCCCTATTTGGCGCCTTCTTTCTTTTTTTTTTTTCCAAAACAATGTCCAGCTATTTGAGGTGGTTCAGTGAGCTTGTGTTTGTAATTGGAAAGCGTGCCACATGTTTGGTGCTGATGGTTCTGCTCCTTACGGTATCCCTGCTCTGTTTTCAGATCGGTCTCCATCTCTAATTTACTCATCGCCATCTGTGATCCACCACCTCCACCCTCGCCACCATGCTCCGCCTGCTCTCTCACACCGTGCTGCTACTGGCCACTCATCTCTCCTCCAGCCTCTTCCTGCCTGAGTCTCCCGAGCTTCAGCGGCTGCTGAGTCGCTACCAGGACGAGATGCAGGCTAACGGCACGACCTCGACGTCGGGCTCACGTGTTCGCCGCGCCATACCGTGGTCAGATCGTGAGGAGATTCTTCTTCTGCACAACAAACTGAGAGGTGGCGTTTATCCAACTGCTTCTAACATGGAGTACATGGTAAGGACACAGAGAGAAGGAAAAGTGGTACAAGTGGCTCATTTCACAACAAAAGATATATTAGATAAGTTAAAACGAACACAGAGCAAACCGTAGGGCAATACGGACGGAATCCACTGTGGTTGACGTCAGCCGCTTGCGTTGACTTTTCTAAACACCGGCACTGAATCATAAACAGACCTAAAACAGCCGTCTGCTCGCTCTCTTCTGAGTCAGAGTGCTTTACAGTTTAGTGGAAAACCTCTCCAGTATCTTACACAATGTTAATCAGCTGCTTCAACTGTATTTTCTTTAGTATCATAAACATCTGCTTTCGAGGTTATTGCGGAGATATTTACAGCTACATGACGACAGCATGGATGCAAAAGGTTTGGCATTAAAGGCATGTCAATCAACCCACTTCCTATACACTGTAGTGTGTGTGATTACCTTTAACAAAAAATGTTTGACTGGCTTCAAATATTACAAGGCTGAATCCCAAATCCCTCTCTGACCCCTGATCAAGGGAGGACACTACATATTTGGTGTGTGAAACAAGGGATTGTACACCATACATAGTGCAATAGCTTTCTATTTATTGCTATTTGGGAATCAACCCCAGAACCCAGAAGTTACAGTAATGTAGCTGATAATCTAAAGCAGAATAAGTGGAAATATAAAGAATAACTTGGTCTGTCCACCACCTCCATGGTTCGCGCTCATCAGCTTTTGGCTCTCATGAAGAGCATCCCAGGAAAGAAAGACCAAGACTTGTTTCAGCTCCAGAGGACAACTTTATTTAGAGTTGTCTCATGGTTTGGAATGGCCAATTAAGCGTATAATATCTCAGTTTAGATCTTACACAAACACCACAAAGAGCTTAACCGACATCGTAACATCAACTCTTTAGAGAGATTATATCATCTTTTGCCTGCCTTCCCACACTTGATGCAATCCTTACTTCCAACCTAATTAAATTTCCCTTCTAATTTTAGTTCGAATGAGTATGTTTGCAACCTAGTGCTTGGACCCGTTTTGATCACTGCTTGCAGACTGAACATTCTCACAAGAAGCAATCACTTTGCAAGCACAAGGTTTGGATTAAAATTAGTGTTTGGAAAAAAGTACCAGTCCTAATGTCATTTAATGTTAAAGCTAGAAAGGAAGCCTTTAGTATTGTCTGTTGACAAAGTTAAGATTGCTTCTTTAATTGAAAATTTGAGCAAATGTTGACTTATTATGGAGATATTATATAAAATAAACGAAGGCAGAGTTTTCTTAGCAAGTCTGCTTATTTTAGTCTACTTGGTTTAGAAGGTTTTTGCCAAGGATTGGTGTATGGAGTGCACCAACACCTGGACACCAGACAGGACAGGGGTTATAGAGTGTGAGTGAGTGTATGTGTGTGAGAGTGTGTGTGCTTAACACCGCATTGGAAATTTACTGAGCAGAGTCCTGCACAGCGTTCCTCAGATGAACAAATGTATGTGTATGTGAGCCTTCTTCCACTGTGTGTATATATGTGTGTATGTGTGCATGTGTGTGTGCGTGCGTGTGTGTGTGTTTGTGTGTATCCATGGATGGAGGATGGAAACCTCCTCCCGTCCCTTTCAGGTGGAGAAATAAGCCAGAGAAATGTGTTTCATTTATTCCCAATTGCAGAGTGTTTACAGTGGACCAGAGCCAGACTCTGATGTCTGGGTCGGTGTAGTGTGTGTTTTCCCTTTTCAGTTCGATTTCCCTTCACATTATGGCGCTCGCGTTTCGTGAAACTGCAAAATGAAATCAATTTTTGGTCGAAAAGTCACGCGTATATACAGTCCATACACAAGTTTTCTGTGTATGTCGTAGGTTAATAACATTAGCAATGATTGTGATAAGTGAGAAATTAATTAACCCTTTAACATCTGCACTAAGAAAAAAAAAATCAATGCAACATTTTGTTTTGCAGTTTCTTAAAAAATTCACTGGGGCAGTGTTTGGTCTGTTTAAAAAAATAAAGTATAGACCCCTTCCAAATGGTTGAGATGTTGCTTTGTGGTAAAAGTATCAATATATTCACAAATTTCATGTTATATTAATTTCATGGTTTGTTATAAAGAAATGATAAAAGGCATACTTATTAAGGCAAACAACATTATTTAGTGGATTGAAAAAACAAACAAACAAACAAACAAACAAAAAAGCATACCTCACCGGTTGGTAGAGATGACTCAGTCAGGTTAACTTTAACCCATATGTCAGGATCATATCGTGACTGAAAGGCGTTTTACCATTAGTGACTGAGATGCGTTTGCGAGTACACTTGACCCCAAAGTCTGGTTAATTTAGATCAGTGTGAACACAAGTGTACCATGCTCAGGCACGAATCAGATATAAAATTTTGTCAACAATAAAAAGTTGAGCAGAATGTTAAAGACACTTGTGTGTTTAATCATAATTTCTTATTAAAACCTTAATGATCATAATCTTGCCTTTTTAATCTATCATGCAGTTTAACTACATCCTGTGTGGTCTGATAACAATGCATTGCTGGCTTTTTCATTTTTGTGTACTTCTGTATATACTGTACAGTATGTAATGTATTCAGTATTTGGTTTTATTGTGTGTGATTAGATATGGGACGACGAACTGGAGCGTTCTGCTACACACTGGGCTGAGCAGTGTCAGTGGGACCACGGACCACAGGACCTGATTATGTCTATTGGCCAGAATCTGGCAGTGCACTGGGGCAGGTCTGTGTACACACACACACACACACACACACACACACAGTGTAAAACAAACAGTTTGCAAAGAGAGTGATTCACTTCCCTGCCATTTGACTCCACTGTAACAACCTCCAGCCATAAATAGCCCTGTATTTCTATCACAGCTCTGTTGAATCCTGGATTCGGATTGAATCAGATGTGAGGTGTTGATTAGTTTACTAAAACAGCAGCTCTGACCCTCATGCAGCTGCAACTCACCAACTCACAGGTTTATATTTATGCTCTCGTTCTAATATTATAGTTCCTACTGAATCAGCTCGTTCACTGGGACATGATGGACACCAAAAAAAAAACGAATTAAAAAACTGTCCGTAATCATGGATCTGTGCGGAGATGTTTACTAAACACTTGTGGAAGGAGTCTGTAGTGTCGGTAACAGAAATAAAAACCTTAGCTAACCTGTTTTGTTAATGATAACTGGATTTAAAAAAGTCACATTTTAATCACTGGCAAATTGATACGTGAGAGAAGAACCAACTCAGAGAACGCTGCCAGGAGTGACGTTATAAGATAAAAAAAAATTTGAAACATAAAAAATCACTTTTAGTTAGTTGTAGAGATTTTAGTTACAAATATTCAGTTTTGTATTAGCCAACTAACCAATAAGATTTCTCCCCTAATGTGACCTCATATTAGCTGCGTAACTTCGGGGGATTTTAAAGCGCCTATATTTCTTTAATACGGGACCTTTAAAATGATCCACCGTGACGGACTGTCACCACACGTTGCATATTATATCAAACCCAACAGCCCCTTTGTACAAACCAGCAGCAGTGTGTGACGACTTGTCTTTCTCAGTGCATTTAGTCAACTCTGCTTTGGTTTCTTTAACATTTGTGTCTCTTCTGATGCCAGTGGAAAGTGCGTCCCCCTCACTTTCCTTCTCTCCCTTATGACTCCTCAGTGCCATATAAAGTAATGTTTACACTCTGTGGAGATGAATGGCTGCTCATGGAAGAGAGTACTATTTACTTTGGAGTCAAGGATGAGAACAGATATCTGTGTGTGTGTGTGTGTGTGTGTGCATTGGTGATGCACAGGAGAAAGTGGGTCAGGGAATAGATTCTCAAAAAGGGTTCTGGAGTGATAATCTCTCTTGTTTCGTAGGTACCGTTCCCCTGCTTACCACGTCCAGGCTTGGTATGACGAGGTGAAGGACTACACGTACCCGTACCAACACGAGTGCAACCCCTGGTGCCCTGACCGCTGCTCTGGACCCATGTGTACTCACTACACACAGGTGAGGGGGCGGGTTATAAAGACATGGTTTATAAATGAATTGAATCCATTTTAAACGAAAGTGCATTATATTTTAACTTTATTGTAGCCTGGCTGACACAATGCTCACAACCTAACTTTCTTACTATTCCTAACTACTGTAGTTTCAGTTAACCCACTAGCCTAGCGTATGCTCTAGATTAGATTGGCTCTCAGATGAAGTGACTGCTTGAGTTCTTGAACTTGATGAGGAGGTTTGTGCAATCGCAATTAAAGTTCACGCATCGATGAATTTCCAAAACACGTGCACTCGTTATTATTTTTGGTTCAGACATTAGCAAAGAGAAAGTTTCCGTTTATGTTGTAAATCTTTCCGTTTATGTTGTAAATCTTCTTATATTCGCTAACTAAAGTGTTCACTCTGGCACTTTGTCCTCAATGATTATTTCTCGTGCTCCTTCTTTAACTCTGTGATTTTAATGGTCGGGAGATTTTAAAAGATTTTAACCCCTTATTCAACATTGAACTTTTTTATTTTAGAAGCCCTGCTTCGACCAAAAAACAAACAAACTGTTTTAAAGTATAAAAAGCCGCCATAATCACGTTCCCTGCCATGATCCAGGCCTTTTTCTTCATTTTAAACTTTGCAGATTTTTTTAAATGTTCTCTGACCTTCTTAATTTTAACTGTGTCCTGAAATGTAAGGTGGGTTAGCGAGAGCGTGTTATTTCATTTTTCTTCTTCTACTTCTTACAATTACATGAAACTGCAAGATCAATCCTTCCTGGAAAATGAGTCATCATTCATCATAATCTCACCTCTACTTGAAAAACAGACTAATTTGTGTTTGAAAAATTCCTGGAAGTGTCAAATTCCGCATTAAACTGCAAGAAACGCTGATTCAAGCGCATTTAGGTGTAATTATATATAAAATTGGCATTGACACCATAATGTCAGGAATGATTTAATATTGGGAATAAAATCGCGGCATGACCTGGAAAGTTAAATTATTTTTAATACTCCTCATGAATTCAAGGCGTAAAGTGTACCCGTAGGAACGCTGGTAATATTCCCAATTTGTTCTTTAATTACTGTAAAAAGCAAGATTTAGGTCAACCCATCCTGTCACCCATCTTGTAAAAATCTTTTCCGTTCTGGTAAAAGTCCTACGCCCAGATAATTTAAATAGAAATGGGAATGCATTATTCTGATTGGTTATGCCGGTCTCTAATCATAGCTGTCGGTTAGTACGGTAATTTGATTAAACAAATTAGCATCTGTTGTTTAAAATGAAGGGCTGTTCAAGCCAAACCAGGACTTGCGATAAAGTTTCGGATTAATGAAGGCGTAATATCGATTGACATTGATACAGAAGACTTCAAGTACAAAGTGGTGAGGAGCAAAGTGGTGATGCAGTCGTTCTCGTGAAATTCAGCGAGTGAAATGTCAGATTCTTGAAAATCGACAGATAATCATTCACCAACACCACATTACAGGAGACTGGGAGTTATTGGCACATCCCCCGTATAGTCCTGACCTTGTTTCAAGATATTTCCACATAGTTTGGGCCATTAAAGGAGTTCCTGGGAGGCCAGTGTTTCAGACATGAATCAGATAGGCAGTCCGATCATGGCTCTGGTATAGGACATTGTTTAGGACATTTAGAGGTGTTTAGACGTTAGTGACAAGTTTAGCCACCTTGTGCACTCCACTTGCTTTTGATTCCGTGTAGAGACGTGAATAAAGGGATGAAAAAAAGTGGGGTTATCTTTCTAATAAATGAATTAAAGGAAAAAACAGAGAGGCAGAAAAGAGCGAATAAGCCCTGGCACTGGATCATCTCAGACTTTACTCAGCAGCTGTGATGGATTTGAGAAAACAGTCTCCCTGTACAATCTCCCACAGAAACCAGGTCACAAACATCTGGAAGCTGTTCTCCGACTCCTGGAGCACTTTCTTACTGGACCTGAGATCTTTGGAAGACTTTAAAACAACACAGTAGCTGCCATGTGTTACACCTCTTTCTCACCTTCTGATCCAGCTGTGGTTTTTACCAGCCCGCTAGGCTGGTTAACTTTAAAAAAATATTGGCACCCTTTTGTGAGGAGGATGATTGAATCTGTAATTATTAGCCTAAACATAGGGGGCACTGTATAGTTTTGTTAAAACTGTATTACATTTAGGCATTTGGCAGACGCTCTTATCCAGAGCGACTTACATTTTTTTTTTTATGTCATTACACATCTGAGCAGTGGAGGGTTAAGGGCCTTGCTCAAGGGCCCAACAGTGGCCACTTGGTGGTTGTGGGGTTTGAACCTGGGATCTTTCGAACCGTAGTCCAATGCCTTAACCACTGAGCTACCCCTTGCCCCTGGTATTTTTTTTTACTAAAACAGACATGAAAAGTGCAGCCGTGTTCATGTATCAGATGTTGGTATTGGAGCAATTTATACATTCAATTGAATTCAATTTTATTTGTATAGCGCTTTTAACAATTGACATTGTTGCAAAGCAGCTTTACACAATCAAAAGAATTATT